>JAJIBD010030691.1:0-168126 GCA_021461705.1 Cryptotis parvus | reverse complement strand
TTTCTGAGTACCTTTTCAGTTTGGCCCCTCAATCTGTGTGTATATTTGAAATAGACTATATTCATTTAGCATCTCTTTGAGTTAAGAGGATATATACATACATATACATACATACATATATATATGTATATATATATATATATATATATATATATATATATATATATGCTCTTTCACTCTATATATGCAACACTTTTCTTGCACACAGTTGGTTCGGTGTCTTCGACCACTGTATATAGTCCCTGTTGGAGGGACATGTTTAGCTAATCTGGGAGTTTTGTTGTTTTGCTCACTCCCAGCTTAATCTTATTTAAGCCAAGGTTCATTCTAATGAGATCTCTCTTCTATGTAAACACTGCTAGAGGGGTGTGGCAGTTACAGAAGTCACCTTGATTGAATAACTTCTGACTTATACATCTACTAAGACTTCTATGTTTTCTAGATTGGGCTCAGCTCCTCTTTATACCCACTGCACCCAGCGTGGGACAGTTAGAATTTACCAGGAGACTACCACCCTGGCTACGCTGAGACTAAAGGAAGACTATAGGAAGGATCATACTAGTTTGCTCTAAGCGGGCGAGTATGACCCTTTCAGTACATGAACAAGATACTCAGAATCACCCTGGTGCAGATAATAATAAGGACCTTGTGGGTACCATCTAGATTACATGAAGCTCATGAAGTTAAGATGTATTACTTTTTATATCAGCCCCCTCTCTCTCCAGTGTTTTACATAAGAGATAATCTCAGGATTAGTCCTTGGTGTAACCTTTGTTTATACCTGCAATAGGGTGTGGCACTACACTCTGTTTAGGGTTCTTTGTTGGCATGACAACCTCCCGATTGGATTACTTTGGTGTATATAAAGGGGCTGACTTGAGGCCCCTTCACCTTTTGCCTTTTGGTTCCCTCAGCCTTCAGCTTTTTGGCTCCTGCGGCTTTTTGGCTTTTGGCTTTTGGCCTTTTGCTCTTTGGCCTTTTGCTCCTTCTGGGTAGGACTCAGCTCAGGTGACATCCTCTCTCTTTGGTGGGAGACTTAGGCTCTTTTGTATGGTCTAAGTTCGGACCAGAGCTAGGGTTTGTTCATTATATTGGATTGCTGTGGAAGAGCTTTTGTACTATTAAAAGCCATTTTTTGGAACTGCACCGGACTCGTGAGTTTTCATCTTTCTCCGGCGTCCTCGGAGGTAGAAGGCAACCTCTGTCCTGACACTGTCGGGGACCCAGCGGCGTTCCCGACAGTCCAGGCTCCACCAGATGATACTCCTGAGCATATCAGGGAGAAAGCTCTGAACTCCATCAACTATGGTCCCTACTCCTATTCCCCAAAACCATATACTGTGGAAAATAATTTGTTCATTCTTTTCAAACTAGAATTCATCCTTCTAAATGACCTAGCCATTGGAATACATAACCATTGAAATATACTCAAGAACCCAAAATCACAATGCAGAGAAGAGATCTGTGCTCTTATGTCAGTGCACTACCCACAATATCAAAAATTTGTAAATAGCAAGTACCCAAGTGCAAATGACTAAATAAATAAATTGTACATGTACACAAGGAATACTACTTGACTATAAGAAAATATGAAGTTCTGTGACTTAGTGCTATATGAGTTGGATTTGAAGGATATTATGCTGGTGACAGTCAAAGAGAACTGAACAAATTGATCTCTCTCATAAGTAGGGTATAAAGAAATGCTTAGTAGATGAATAACAAATGCCCAACTTGGCATAGACATGAAAAACTTTAGAACTCTGCTCTTCAGTACCAAGGCTTGCTAGGTATTGTGAAGAAATGGGTACCAGAAGTTGTCACTAAGACAGTAGTAGAGGAAAGATGTGTCTGTATCTGCCAAAGAAGGAGTTTGGAAATGGAAGGGAAACTGAAGATTGGTAGAGGGAAGTGACTTCGTTGGGGATTTGTGGGCATGTATGTATGAAACTTATTATAGATTATTCATAACTTGTTATAATTCATAGTAATTCAATAAATATATATACATATTAGGCCAGAATTCCAACTCCACCACTTTAACATTTTGAAAAATTTTTCACATAATTTGTTACTTGCTTCTAAGGATTAGGTAAAGCTCATGGTGCAGGATGGTAATGAAATGCAGTGTTAGGTGTACCCAGAACCGAGAATTCTTAAAAGAGTCTAGTGAGAGACTGGAGTAATAGTCCAGCGGATAAGTGTTTGCCTTGCGCGGCCCCAGGCCCGGGTTTGATCCTAGGCATCCCATATGGTCTCCCAAACACTGCCAGGAGTATTTCTGAGTGCAGAGCCAGTAGTAACCCCTGAGCATTGCCGAGAATGACCCAAAAAACAACGGGAACTACTAAGAAAGAAAATTCAATTATTAATGCAGAGTGCTCTTTTTGCATCAATGCCACTGAAAGGAGATGTTCAATAGTCCTAAAATGCCTTTGTAATTGTCTATCTCTAGAATGCTATAATAAAAGTACTCAAAACTACTACAAAACAGTCTCAAGGCCTGGACTACATTAAAATATTATAAATCTCTGCTCTCTGCTAAAGACAAAGGATGAGTTTTCTTGCAAAGATAATATGCCTATCCTGAGGCATGTTTTTAATATTATATATATCATTCATGAACTGCTATACCACTACAGTAGTGATATCAGTGTAATCTGGGTAGAGGATAAGAGAGGTCAACAAAAAACAAAAAAGAGACCCCAAACCCCAAGGTCACTTATTGTGACCTTTAATTGTGCTTAACTTTATTGAGTTTTGCCGATATTACTTTTTCTTTTACAAGACATCCCTCAGCAAAAATGATTATGATTTCCTGAGGTCTCACATGATGCTTAGCATTTCTCAGCAATAAAGAGGTTTTATCTTTTCTTATTATACCACCGAAGCGAGAGGAACCCCCCACACCATGAGGGCCGCCATTTTCCACATCCAGACTCCCTCTCCTCAGACCTGGACCCAGCAGAAGAGCTGATCACAGCCCAGCTTGCGCAGTTCATCAATAATTGCTTGAGTTTTGAGGTGACTACTAGAGTATCCCACCTGCACAGCAGAGCCTGGCAAGCTACCTGTGTCGTATTTGACATGCCAAATACCAGTAACAATTATAGACCTCATTCCCATGACCTGATGGAATGGTTTGAGGCTCTTTGTGTTCCTGGAGTGGGATGCTGCCCTTGGGCTATCTCACATGTGACAGGACTATTGAGATGTTACTGGTGCCTGCTGAGCAAATCGATGATATACGGGAAGACAGTGATACAGTGATATGTCATTTCACACAAAATTATCACTGACATATAAAATAGGACCAGGCTTGGAATATAATACAGCATAGTGGAAGATTTGCTTGCTTTTGCATGTGTAAGGATCTGGGCTTGATAATAAATGGTAGATATATTCTATGCCTTGGACCTGGGTTTGATAGCAGACATATGTATATGTTAGAATCATAGCTATAGAGAGCCCTAGATATTAGTGTCATATCTATAGCTTTAATTTGTGAGCATATGTTCTTAAATAATTGGTGGTTAAAGTGGAGACTTTCTTCTCACCTAATAGAATTTAGATAAAGGATGTGATGGGGGTTGATTTACAAACAAGAATCACAATTCTTTAATTTTAGGAATTACTGGGCTTCATAACAGATTGGGATACAGTTGAATAGAGGGATATGAATGAGCAAGAAGAAAAAGCATTTGAACATACTCCTCCTGAAGCATTCTGAGAAAATAGGGCAGTCCTATGAGGGGAAATATTTGCTCAGAGGAGAATTTATGTTTCCTTTTACCTAAAATAAATGGATTTAAAGTATGGATCCTGATAAAAAGAAGTCTTTAAAATGCAACTTAGGAGAATTTAATTTTTACAATGTCTCATTTTTTCTTGTTTGTTTCTACGTAATATACTTTTTTTTTTCTCCCCAATAGAGTTCCAAGTAATCAGGTGTTCAAAGAAAGCCCACTCAAAGCTTTGAAAAAATTGCCTCAGGTCATTCATAATAATAAAAAGGAATATAAATATATATTCAACAAAATGAATTTAGGAAGCACAAGTAAAATTAGCTTAATACTAAGGAATCATGGAAGTGAGACTATTTCAGCTACATGTTATGTTTTCACAATTTTTTATAGTCCTAGAATTACTGGTGAATGTCAGGAACATGACTTATAACCTAACACCTGAGCTGCTCAGGAGGAAGAGAGTAGCTGGAAAGTCTAAGAAATAGCTAAAAGGACAAAGAATCTCCCACCTCTTCAACTCCACCATTTTCCCTGCATTAACATACGCCTCAGAGACCTGGGCCCTATGAAAGCAGGATGAAAACTCTATTTGTGTCTCCCAAAGAGGAATAGAAAGAGCTATGCTTGGACTATTATGCCTCACTCTAGTAAGAGAAGGAATCTGGAGGTCTGACCTCCGTTGACAATCGAGTCAGGGATGCTGTTTCATTTGCCAAGGCATCGAAAATCAAATGGTCTGGGACATGCAATGTGACTTGGAGATGACCCTGGACTAGAGCCATTACTGACTGGATCCCGAGGACGTAAAAAAGATCATGTGACCACCAACCTAAAGATGGTCAGATTTCTTCGTCAAGAACCTGAATGAACAGTTTGAGACTCTTTGTATTCCTGGGGCAGAAGTCATTGGGCTACAATGAATGGCACGTGACAGGGACAAACGGAAACGTTACTGGGCCCATTCGAGCAAAAACGAGGAATAACAGGATATCACGTGATCAAGTCATAGAATTAGGAATATGAGTAACACTATTGCACTTTTTTAAAGTAATTATTGAATTAAATATATCAAAACCTCTGTTATAAAACCTACTAGGAATCAATAAATATTGCACCCAATTATCATTTTACCTTTTTGCAGTAAATATAATAAACTCAGTGTCATTTCATATACCATTACTTTAATAGCAACATATTCTTCATACCCTATATTTCTACTTGTAATAAGGTGATGGATAAATTATATTAATTACTGTAATTATAATATCCTTGACAAAACTCTTCTTTTTTTTTTTCATCACACCCAGTGATGCCCAGGGGTTATTCCTAGCTCTACACTCAGGTATTGCTCTGGCAGTGCTTAAGGACCATATGGGATGCTGGGGATGGAACCCAGGTAGGCCATACAAGCCAAATGCCCTACCTACTGTGCTATTGCCCCAGCCCCTAAAAACTCGTTCTAAAATAGTTTAAGACTCATAATCTATTTATGGGTCTAAACAATTGAAATTCTTAAATAGACTTGTTTGTTCCATTGAGAGTGAATGGGGCCTCTGGGCCAGTTCATTTTCATGAGCATAGTTTTGTTGAGATTCAACTGTAGACCTATCTTTCCACATTCTCAGTCAAGTCAGCCAGCAATTGTGCTGGCTTAGGATTGTGTTATTAGAACGATGTCATCAGCTAAGTGGAGGTGGTGTAGTTGCCGACCATCTATCTTCATTCTCATTCCTTCCCATTCTAACTGTTGCATGATGTTCTCGAGGGTGACACTGAAGAGTTTTAGAGAAATGGTATCTCCCTGCCAAACCCCTCTTTTGATGTCCGTGATCACTTCCTTGTAGAATGGTGAAATCCTGGTGGTGACTCCATAATACAGCTCATGAAGCATCTTGATGAATTGGGTGAGCACCCTGTTTGTCTAGGGCTTCCATGACCACTTGTCTCAACAGAATTAAAAGCTTTCTTTAAATCAATGATCTTGAAATAGAATGGCATCTTGAACTCCTACAAACTACTATGAGGTTGGTTGCTGTGTGGATATGATCAATTGTGCCAAATCCTCAGAAGTCAGCTTGCTCGTATGGTTGCCTTCATCTAATGTTCTGCCAATTCTGTTCAGGATGACTTGTGTAAACAGCTTGTAGATGACAGACAACAAGCAGATGGGGCGATAGTTGCCAATGTCGTGGATGTCTCCCTTCTTGAACAGTAGAACTGTCCTGCTGGTTTTCCATTGGGAGGACACCTTGCATTCACACAGGTAGCATGTGAAGAGCTGAGCTAGTATATTTATGAGTACTGACAGCAGATTATTCAGGTGTTCAGGTCTGACTTTGTCTGGGCCTGGTGCTGTTCGCTTCTGGCATGTCAGATTTTAGAAGCGCGAACGTCAGGAATGACATATCCATCCTGCAGAATTTGGTATGTGGGCAGGTGGACATGGTTATCAAAGAGATCTTCGTAGAAGTCATGGTTAATTTTCTCCATTGCCTTTCTGGAAAATGTGATAGATCCATTAGGATGTCAGAGTGCAGTCATTTTGGTCTTATAATTGGCAAAGAACAGGCAGGCATTGCAAATTCTTTTCAAGTTTCTGCTGCCTCGGCCAGTATTTCTGCTCTTCTCTTTTGGAGGTCTTCCTATATCACTTCTCTGCACTGCTTTGCAAGCTTGATGTTAGCATTTGGAGCCTGAGGCTCCCACCTTGCCACATTTGCAAATGAGCTTGAGATTTTTTTGAAGACAGGGATCCTTTGTGGGTTTCTCTCTCTTGACATTCTTCGCACAACCTTGGAGGTGCTGAACCAGTCAGTTGTATTCTTCATCGATGTCGTGAATGATGGTACCTTCCCATGTTGCTGCAATGGTGCCAAATATTTGGCACCACTGTGTGTAATGGTGCCATTGCCACAATGGTGCCAATGATTGGTGGTCATTCTGGGAGTTCTCTTCTTAAACTTTGCAGCCATTTCTCCTTGTTGCATGAAGTAGAATTTTGCATGAAGGAGACTGTGGTCCAATCCTGGTTTGGAATTTTGGGATGACTGCGATATTGTTCAGGCAAAACTGTCGATTGAATATGATGTGATCAATTTCATTGTGGACCTGTCCATCAGGAGATTCCCATGTCCAACGATTCAATTCAGTCTTCAGGAACTGTGAGTTCCCTTAAATGATCTAGGTGGACATGATGAACTCAGATAGTCTCTCGCCTCTTCGTTCCATTCTAGGCCATGAGTCCTGATGTGGAGTTCTTCAGCTGATCTTCGGTCCTATCTTGGTATTAAAATCACCGATTTTAATTCAGAGTACACATAACTCTGAATGCAGCAGTTATGTGTACCTAGGTCCAGAAATCAACATGATGAATGACCTAAAACCTGAACTGGCAGGAGGAAGAGAGTGGGATGAATGCCTTCAAGAGCATCCGAAGAAATAGCTAAAAGGACTAAGAAACTCTGGCTCCTGGCACATCTCTTCAACCCCACTCTGTACTTCCCTGCATTACCATACGCCTCAGAGTCCTGGGCCCTATGAAAGCAGGATGAGAATGCTATCCGGTCTACCAAAGAGGAATTGAAAAGCTATGCTTGGAATATCAAGCCTCACACAAGTGAAAGAAGGAATCCTGAGTTCAAACCTCCATTGATGTTCCAGAGTCAGGGACACTTCATTTGCCAAGGCATCAAAAATCAGAAGGCCTGGACATGTAATGTGATTTGGACATGACCGCTGACTAGAGCCATTATTGACTGGATAATATGGGATGTCAAAATATCTCATGGCCACCCACCTATAAGATGGTCAGACTTCTTCATCAAGACCCTGAACAAATGGTTTGAGTATCTTCAGATTCCTGAAGCAACCAAATGCCATTGGGTTACACTGGCACATGCTAAGGTCAAATGGAAATGTTACTGATGCCCGGCCTGAGTAAATCAATGAATAAAGGGATGTCAAGTGATCAAGTGAATAGACTTGTATTATAGAGCAAAGACAGAATGATTGTTGAGAAAACAAGAATAAAACATTCAATAAAATAGTCTCATTAAGTTATTGTGTATTATTATATAACAATTACTTGTTACAGTTAAATATTATTCTTTCGGGCTTAAAGAAAAAATGTCTGCCCTGTTATAAAGTATTGGGAATTTGGATGTGATAGGGGAATCATATAGGTAGAATAATCACATAGGTAAAGATTACTCCAATAGAATATTTGGATAAAGGAAGTAATAGTTAAGAGGAGTAGTATACAAATGTTTTCCATGGCACTACATTCCTTTATGAATTCAAAATAGTAGTCAACATACATCATTCTTTAACCTGCACCTCTATGCCTTGAGTTTTTATCACTTGATCACTTGACTTCCGTTATTCATCAATTTGCTTGATTTGCTTATCGATTTTCTCAAGCGAGTGCCAGTAACCATTTGACCCTATCATGTGCCAGTGTAGCCCAATGACATCTGGTTGCTTTAGGAATACAAAGAGCCTCAAACCGTTCATTCAGGGTGTTGCACAAGTAGCCTGACCATCTTGTAGGTGGGCGGCCAAGTGATCTTTTGACATCCCGTGGGATCCAGTCGGTAATGGTTCTAGTCCAGTGGTCCTCTCCAAATTTCATTACATGTCCAGCCCATCTGATTTTTTGATGCCTTGACAAACGAGACAGTGTCCCTGACTCTGGAGCTGCGTCGGAGGTTGAAACTCGATTCTTCTTCTTTCATTTGGTGGTGTGATGTTATTTCAAGGGTCATAGTCTTTTTGATTCTACCTGGGAGGTCCGAATAGCATTGTCATCCTGCTTCCATAGGGCCCAGGTCTGTGGGAGTATGTTAATGCAGGGAGAATGATGGAGTTGAAGAGATGTGCCCGGAGCCCGAGGTTCTTTATCTTTTAGCTATTTCTTCGATGCTTTTAAAGGCATTTATGCCGCTCTTCCTCCTGTGCAGCTCAGATTTTAGGTCGCTCATCATATTGACTTCTGGACCTAGGTACACATAACTGCTGCATTCAGAGATATTTGTTCCATTGAGAGTGAATGGACATTTTTATAATGTCCTAATATGTTCACTTAATCATGCACCTTGGAAACATGATTAGACAACTGAAGAGGAAATGGGGGCCTTCAGGCAAAAACTACAAATGACAGTGAGCCATAATATCCCCCAAAAGTCACTGGGCATTTACTAAGTGAACTTCACTGTATCACTGTCTTCCCATTCATCATCGATTTGCTCGAGCGGGCCCCAGTAACATCTCCATATGTCCTGTCTCATGCTAGTAGAGCCCAAGGCATCTGCTTGCTCCAGGAACATAAAGAGCCTCAATCCATTCCGAATGAAGTCTATAATTGTTACTGGTATTTGGCATATATATATCAAATACAACATGGGTAGCTTGCCAGGCTCTGCTATGCAGGTAGCATACTCTTGTGAGGCATCTCTAAGTCCAGCATTTATTGATGAACCGCGCCCCCGCAAGCGGCTGCGCTAAGCCGGGAGGTGATAGGCTGGATCTGCTAGGTGGAGGTATGAAGAGAGAGAAGTCCGCATGTGGAAAATGGAGGCCCTCATGGAGTGGGGTCATCTGGCTTGTTGCGAGGCTCTGCTGGGGTGGCGGGCCAGGGCTAGAACCCACCATCCCCTCCCAGGCGCCTCGTGAGCAGCTGGTCACAGGGAGAGCCAGTAGCAGCTCTGCCCCATGTCTGCAGTCTCAAGTGAATCAAGCAAGTCTCAAGTGAACTAAGGAACTTAAAAGAACAAAAATAATTTTTCTTATGGATATGGAACAAAAGCACTAGAAAATCTAATCAAATAGTTTACAATCATCAGAATTGTTGAGTTAAACAGGAATCATCACAATTAGTTCACTTTACTCATTACTGCAAAATGAGTTCAAGACCATCACCAAGTAAGTATATTAGCTGTCATCCAACAAGTCATCAAGTTACATTTGACTAGCTATAGGAAACCCACTGAAGAAACTACTTATTTTTGTTCAAGATATGGCAAAGGAAAGGAAAAAGAGTTATTCATAGCTCATATTTTCGTCCAAAGAATTTCAAATACTTTAAATTCTAGAATTGAAGCTAACAGTTTGTGGTCCTTGGAGTCCACAAATTTGTTGAACAAATGTTTTGGTCCAGTAGGCAATGATAAAGGGGAAGTTCAGAGGGGAGTCACTGGGCTTGTCCTTAACATCAAGTTTCCCAAAGGGACTCTTCTCACTGCTGTTGAATTACAGGATCCTTGCCATAACTCATCACTGAGGGGCAGTGTTTGTTTAAGAAACTTTTTATTTCCTTCCTCTTCCATCCTTCCTTCCTTCCTTTCTTTCATTCTTCCCTTCCTTCCTTTCCTTCCTTCCTTCCTTCCTTCCTTCTTCTTCTCCCTCCCTTCCTCCCTTCCCTTCCTTCCTTCGTTTCCTTCCTTCCTTCCTTCCTTCTTCCTTCCTTCATTCCTTCCTCCCTCCCTTCCCTTCCTCCTTCCTTCCTTCCGTTTCCTTCCTTCCTTCCTTCCTTCTCTTCCTTCCTTCATTCCTTCCTCCCTCCCCTCCCTCCCTTCTTTCCTTCCTTCCATTCCTTCCTTCCTTCCATTCCTTCCTTCCTTCCCATTCCTTCCTTCCTTCCCTTCCTTCCTTCCTCCCTCCCTTCCTCCCCTCCTTCCTCCCTCCCTTCCTTCCCTTCCTTCCATTTCCTTCCTTTCTTCCTTCCCTTCCTTCCTTCCTTCCATTTTCCTTCCTTCCTTCCTTCCATTCCTTCCTTCCTTTCTTCCTTCCCTTCCTTCCTTCCGTCCTTCCTTCCTTCCCTTCCTTCCTTCCCTCCCTCCCTTCCTTCCTTCCTTTCCTTCCTTTCTTCCCTTCCTTCCTTCCTTCCTTCCTTCCTTCCTTTCCTTCCTCTCTTCCTCCCTTCCTTCCTTCCTTCTTCCTTCCCTTCCTTCCCTCCTCCCTCCCTTCCTTCCTTCCTTCCTTCCCTTCTTCCTTCCTTCCTTCTTCCCTTCCTTCCTTCCTTCCTTCCTTCCTTCCTTTCCTTCCTTCCTTCCCTTCCTTCCTTCCCTTCCTTCCTCCCTCCCTTCCTCCCTTCCCTGCATTTCTTCCTTCCTTCCTCCCTCCCTTCCTCCCTTCCCTTCCTTCTTTCCTTCCTTTCCCTTCCTTTCTTCTCTTCCCTTCCTTCCTTCCTCCTCCCTTCCTCCCCTTCCTCCCTCCCACCCTCTCTCCTTCCTTCCTTCCTTCCTTCCTCTCCCTCCATCCCTCTCTCCTTCCTTCCTTCCTTCCTTCCTTCCTTCCTTCCTTCCTTCATTCATTCATTCTTTCTAGGAAGCTATAATTACACCCGAGGTGATATGCTCAGTCAGCTTCAGCAACTTTAAGGTCAGTTTAGAGAACACAGTTTTGGAAAGGGAAGTAAATATCCATCCTTTGCTAATAGATTATCTTTCTCAATGCTTTTGGATGTATTTACGGTAATACAATTTTCAGCAGAGACCCCAAAAAATTCTTAAAAAGTGTGCTGTGAAATTTTAATTTGAAAATGCTGACTTTCCTAACCACATTTAGAAATAGCAGTTCTGTGGGTTTTTGTTTTATTCATCATTGTTAATGTTTTTGTTGGGTTTTTTAGTTGTTTTCCTTCCCATCAAAGATCAGCTCATTCTCATAGAGAAATCGTTCCCTCAGATCCTGTCTTGAACACTTAACCTTCTCAGCCTTGCCCCACAGACCTGCACTCAAGCAATCCTAAGCAGCTGAGAGCACAACCTAGTATTACACTAGTAGTGGGGCGCTGCTGGGGTCCCAACAGTGCCGGGAAGCAAGTTCCCTCTACCTCCAAAGCCTGCAGGAATGGATGAAGACTCAGGATTCCGATGCAGTTTTAAAAGGGCTTTACTTATCACAGGTTCAGGCATACAAATCAGCAATAGGAAAAAACCCTGTGCTTAGGATTCCCGGCTAGAACCCCAGCCACGTATAGGCCAAGATGGGGCAGCCACTATGTGTTAAGGCCCTGTGAGAGAAGACAAAGACAAGACTCCCAAGAAGAGTGCAAGCCCCAAAAGAGAGCCCCAAAAGAGAGGAGAGCAAAAGAGGAGGCAGGCTGGTTTTATAAAACCCAGCAACTCAGACCCCTGCAACTCAGACCTCCCACTATTATGGGAAGCAGGGAGGGTCAAATGCCCTCATGCCATTTCTCCCGCACCTCACTTAGGCCCTTTTATATGCTAATGTTTTGAGCCAAGATCTGCCTGGAAATGCCTTTAAAGGGTAGGTAGAAGGGGGGTTTCTGAGATGGCATGCCTCTGAACCAAGACTATACTAATGCCAGTTAAATATTTCTTTAAGCCTTCACAAGAGTCTTGTCTACTTCACAGTAGTTTTGTGTTTTATTTGCCTTTGGGTTATCAGGGAGCCATGCTTGCTTGCTTGGAAGCAAATAGCATTTCTCTCTGGTCTAATTACTTAGAGATTCAACGTGGCCAAGCAAATATGTTGGGTAAGATCTAGCTAGTCCCACGATGATTGTGGTAGCATGAGAGAATATTTATACCATCCAGTACAGAATACATGGTCAGATAAACTGCCACATTTAAATCTACCCTGTATCTATGAAGTGACCTGCAGGAGACAATCCAGGGCAGATGCAGAGGCTTTTAGAAGGGTCCGCAACATATCTGAAAGAGGGAAAAAATTCATTTGCTAGGAGAAATCTTCATTATAACACTAAGCATTTCACCTATTGCTTGAGCCTAGCAAGAAACAACGAGGCTGGGGAAAATTAGACTATACTCATTCTCACTTCGAGTGGAGAAAGGAAGCCAAGGACTTTACTGATAGGTGAAGAGTGGAATTTTAGAAAATTGCAAAGTAATATGCAACAAAATACTTTTGTCTTCTCAAACAAGTGTTTAAGTTCAGGACTCAAAATTGTCAATAGATTTATAAGAGACTATCAGTTTAGTTATAGATTTAGAGATTTCACAAATGTTGACCACGAGGACACTTTTGGAGAGGAGAAAGAATGGAATAGATTCCAACACAGGTTTGCACCTGTATGCAGAAGACATTAAATAAAAGCTATAAATGCATGTATATATATTATATGTATATACATATATAGAGAGGTATCTATATATTTTATCACTTGATCACTTGAATCCCGTTATTCATCGATTTGCTCGAGCAGGCGCCAGTAACATTTCCATTGGACCCTATCACGTGCCAATGTAGCCCAATGGCATCTGGTTGATTCAGGAATATGAAGAGCCTCAAACCGTTCCTTCAGGGTCTTGACAAGGAAGTCTGACCATCTTGTAGGTGGGCGGCCACGTGATCTTTTGACATCCCGTGGGATCCAGTCGGTAACGGCTCTAGTCCAGTGGTCGTCCCCAAATCGCATTACATGTCCAGCCCATCTGATTTTCGATGCCTTGGCAAACGAGACAGCGTCCCTGATTCTGGAATAGCGACAGAGGTCAGAACTCCGATTCCTTCTCTCACTTGAGTGAGGCGTGATATTCCAAGCATAGCTCTTTTGATTCCTCTCTGGGAGACCCGAATAGCATTCTCATCCTGCTTTCGTAGGGCCCAGGTCTCTGAGGCATATGTTAATGCAGGGAGAACGGTGGAGTCAAAGAGATGTGCCCAGAGCTGGAGGTTCTTTGTCCTTTTAGCTATTTCTTCGATGCCTTTGAAGGCATTCCATGCCGCTCTCTTCCTCCTGCGCAGCTCAGGTTTTAGGTCATTCATCATGTTGACTTCTCGACCTAGGTACACATAACTGCTGCATTCAGAGATGTCTGTTCCATTGAGAGTGAATGGGGCCTCTGGAACTAGTTCATTTTTCATAAGCATAGTTTTCTTTAGATTCAGCTGTAGACCTATCTTTCCACATTCTCGGTCAAAGTCAGCCAGCATTTGTGCCGCTTGGCTAATGTTTGGTGTTATTAGAACGATGTCATCAGTGAAGCGGAGGTGGTGTAGTTGCCGACCATCTATCTTCACTCCCATTCCTTCCCATTCTAATTGTCGCATGATGTTCTCGAGGGTGGCGCTGAAGAGTTTTGGTGAAATGGTATCACCCTGTCAAACCCCTCTTTTGACATCAATGATCACTTCCTTGTAGAATGGTGAGATCCTGGTGGTGAATCCGTAATACAGCTCACGAAGGATCTTGATGTATTGGGTTTGAACACCCTGTTTGGCTAGGGCTTCGATGACTGCTTCAGTCTCCACAGAATCAAAAAGGCTTTCTTTAAATCAATGAACGTGAGACAGAGCGGCATCTTGTACTCCCTACAAACCTCAATGAGCTTGGTTACCGTGTGGATATGGTCGATTGTGCTGAATCCTTTCCGGAAGCCAGCTTGCTCACATGGTTGTCCTTCATCTAGTGTTCTGCCAATCCTGTTCAGGATGACTCAGTGTAAACAGCTTGTAGATGACGGACAACAGGCAGATGGGGCGATAGTTGCCGATGTCGTGAATGTCTCCCTTCTTGAACAGTAGAACTGTCCTGCTGGTTTTCCATTGGGAGGGCACCTTGCATTCGGACAGGTAGCGTGTGAAGAGCCGAGCTAGTGTATTGATGAGTACCGATGGCAGATTCTTCAGGTGTTCGGGTCTGACTTTGTCTGGGCCTGGTGCTGTTCCCTTCTTTACCGACAAAATGGCATGTCGGATTTCAGAAGGGAGAATGTTGGGAATGACATATCCATCCTGTGGAATTTGGTATGTGGGCAGGTGGACGTGGCTATCAAAGAGATCTGAGTAGAAGTCATGGATAATCTTCTCCATTGCCTTTCTGGAAGATGTGATAGATCCATCAGGGCGTCGGAGGGCAGTCATCTTGGTCTTATAGTTGGCGAAGGACAGGCGGGCGGTGCGAGTGCTTTTCCCGGCTTCTGCTGCATCTTCCAGTATTTCTGCTCTTCTGTCTTTGAGGTCTTCTTTTATCGCTTCTCTGCACCGCTTTGCAAGCTTGGACGTTAGCATTTGGTCTCCTGAGGCTCGCGCCTTGCCACATTGGCGAATGAGCTCGAGAGTTTCTGAAGACAGGCATCCTTTTGTGTCTTTCTCTCTCTCGGCATTCTTCGCACAATCATGGAGGTGCTGAACCAGTCGGTTGTATTCTTCATCGATGTCATCAATGATGGTATCTTCCCATGTTGCTGCAATGGTGCCAAAGAGTTCCCAGTTGGTGGTCGTTCTGGGAGTTCTCTTCTTAAACTTTGCAGCCTTTTCTCCCCATTGCGTGAAGTAGAATTTTGCACGAAGGAGACGGTGGTCCGATCCTGTTTGGAATTTGGGGATGACAGCAACATCAGTCAGACAAAACCGTTGATTGAAGATGATGTGGTCAATTTCATTGTGGAACTGTCCACCAGGAGATTCCCATGTCCAACGTTTCGCTTCAGCCTTCTGGAACTGTGAGTTCCCATGAATGGTCTTGGTGGACATGATGAACTCAGATAGTCTCTCACCCTGTTCGTTCCATTCTAGGCCATGGGTCCCGATGTGGAGTTCTTCAGCCGATCTTCTCGGTCCTATCTTGGCATTAAAATCACCGACTATGATCTTGTAGAAGGTGTGATCTTTTTTATAGAACTCCTCCAGTTCCATGTAGAATTTCTCAATTTCATCTTCCTTGTATGTGGATGTTGGTGCGTAGACAATGAAGATAGAAATTGCTGGCAGTGGGCCACATCTCTTCAAGTGTAATCATCCTATCCGGTTTGTTAGGCATTCAAATGAATCAATGTTGACGGCCATGTTCGTGTTGACAAGGACACCAATGCCACCGACGCCTCTTTTGCATCGCATGTTCCAAGGAACAATTCTTCTCCGGTGTCAAATACAGCGTGATGCGACTGGCGCCTCCTCGTCTCAGTCAGACCAATGATGTCGTACTTGATCTTTTGTGCTTGCACCATCAGATCCTCGATATATGCTTCTGATGCCAGCGTACGTGCATTGAAAGTACAGACAGTCATTTTAGTCCTTCTTCGTTTTGGCAGCCTAGGTTGGCCGTGAAATTTTATCAGGCACTGCTTGTTCACCTTTCTTACTGCTGCCGTATTAAGGGCTCTTTTCGGGGTCAGGAAAATAAACATTTTTGTTACTGGTTTTGGCATATCGAACACGCATCGGACAGCTTGCCAGGCTCTGCCGTGCGGGCGCTATATTCTCATTACCTTGTGGGGCTCTCTCAGAGGGGTGGGTAGAATATTCATGGTAATTTGGAGGTAAATCGTGAGGCGCACAGCGGCCTGCAAAAAGGGAAAGCTGGTATCTGCTCTGCCGGGTGTATCTGCGTCTGTGGCTCAAGCATTCCTGGGCTTGAAATACTCTCCTCTGAAGGGGGGGTCTCTGAAGGGTGGGTCCTTGTAGGCTGGGTTTCTGACAAGCCGGGCTGGAGACTGGCTTAATCTCTTGGGTGGAGATCTTAGGAGCTGCGGAGTGTGGATGGTGAAGATGGCTGCCAGCAAGGTGTGGGGGTTTCTCTGGCTTCTTCTGAGGCTCTATCGGGATGGTGGACTCGGGTCGGAAGTCGCTCTCGTGGTCCGTGGAATGCAGGGGGTTCAACGGGGAAAGCTGGTATCTGCTCTGCAGGGTGTACCTGCGTCTATATATCTATGTTCTATAGTTGAAATAGAATATAGGTATATGAATATAGATAGATGATAAATAGATGGTTAGATAGATAGATGGTTAGATAGAAGATGATAGATAGATAGATAGATAGATAGATAGATAGATAGATAGATAGATAGATAGATAGATAGATAGATAGATAGATAGATAGATAGATAGATAGATAGATAAGTAGTTAGGTAGGTAGGTAGATAGATTGATAGAGATACTTGGGCCATAAATCAGGAGGCAAAAAGTGGGGATGTGGACAAAGACTGGCACCTGGGAAAAGAGACAGAAATGCTAGATATGCATTCAGAATGCTCAAGTCTCCTCTAGGTACTGCTAGAAAATCTAAGATCAAGATGGCTTAAGTCACAATAAAAAGCAACTGTGTTTGTCCCTGTATCTGAAAAGTTCTGTGGATTCATAATCTGAAACACCTCCTGGTAGCACAGCACAAGACACTGGTTATGGAAATAATTCTGAAGCCTAAGAGACTAATATGGTCCAGATACCTATTTTCTGTCTCTTGGTACAAGTTATTTGGACTTTCGGTGAACTACTTTCCTTTATTCATAAAAGTTTCTCATCTAGAGTTAATGGATTAAATAAAAGTTGGTATCTAAGTTTTTAGAACATTATTTCAATATTCTTTTTTTGTGTCTCTCCTTTATAATCTGCTCTAGCAGCATATATTCTTTTTTTTTCTTTTGGGTCACACCCGGCAATGCTCAGGGGGTACTCCCTGGCTCTGCACTCAAGGAATCACTCCTGGCGGTGCTCGGGGACCATATGGGATGCTGGGATCGAACCTGGGCCAGCATGAGCCGGCCCTGTGCAAGCGCCGCCCTACCCGCTGGGCTATCGCTCCTGCCCCAAGCATATATTCTTTTAAGTTCCTCTTACTCTGTATCCAATTAACCCTTCTGTTAGTCATCAAAGCAACCCCAGTAGAAAGACAGTTGCTTTTTCCAATCAGTCATAGTAAAACATTTTATTTTCTCTGGTTTGGTAACTGTTGAGTCACATTCAAGTCCCTGGGATTAATTAGCGCATTGGTGAAATGGTCAGGAATGACTATTCTGACTTGTTAGTACTGCACACCTGCAGCTGGAGGTTATATCCAACTTCTCACAAATTTTATGGATTATTAGGAAATTCTCTATTAGTGAATTATGGTGCTGTTAGTTGTAACAGAAAATGAATTTTAGATAGACTAAAATCGTTGATGTGTCTGGGGAGAACTGGGGCATTCTGGAATGATTTTTCATGCTAGAAGAAATAGTTAATGTAAATTTTCTAACTAAATCTGGCCTCTTTCTTCTGTACCCATTTCCAAAATGATGACAACATTAAATTTTCCTATGTAAGTTTTCATGTGTGTATATATGTGTGTATATATATACACATATATACATATATATATATATATATATAAATCACTGTATCACTCTCTTCCCGTTGTTCATCAATTTGCTCGAGCGGGCACCAGTAACATCTCCATACATCCTATCACAAGCAAGTGTAGCCCAAAGGCATCTGCTTGCTCCAGGAACAGGAGGAGCCTCAAACCATCTTAGGTCATGGGATTGAGGTCCATAATTGTTACTAGTTTTTGGCATAACAAATAAAAACACGGGTAGCTTGCAAGGCTTTGCCGTGTAGGTGTTATACTCTCAGTAGAAAGCTCTCATCTCAAGCATTTACTGATGAAACTTATAGGGGAAATATCAGGTTTTCTCTTGGATGGAGCTCTGAGGAACTATGGACTCTGAATGTTGAAAATGACTGACCACATGATGTGTGGGTTGCTCTGGCTTCCCACTAGGCTCACTGGTATGATGGGCATCAGTTATAACTTATCCAGAACTGTGTACAGTGTATAATTGTGAAAGATCCTGGGAAGGACCTTATCCTAAAATCAGTATTATCTAAGAATGTCGCACAGATGCAAGCAAAGTGGCAGGTGCCAAGGGAGCTGTGGGTCTGGTGTGGGTGGGTCTCTTCTAGGGAAGCTGGCATGGAGGTGGAGGAAAGGGCAGAGCCCAAATCTCTGCTCCAAGTCTGGCCAGCGTGGTCCCACCCATGCCAGACCCACAGCTCCTCTGCAACCCCGGAAGAGATCCAGACCCATCCACTCCAGACCTACAGCTGCACTTCTCGGTTGGCCCACATGGAAGCAATCCATATATATATATATATATGTATATATATGTGTATATATACATATATATACACACACGTATATATACATATATACACACACACATAAACATATATTTGGTACCAGGAATTGAACTGTGCTTAGGGTTGGCTGCATCAAGGTAAATGTACCTTCTATATTATTTTCTGACCCCATAATTTGATCTCATAATTTGCTTTAAGTTAATAATTGCTAACATCTACTAAGAGTTTGATGGAACAAGGACCTTTGACAGATATCTTACTTGCTGCTCTGTTATTTAATCTAACATACATTCACCATCTTTATTTGAAAACTAAATACTTTTCTATCTATAAGTTTTCATTCAGGATTGAAACCAAAACATATGTGCATCTCATATTCTTTTTACCACGTCATGAGGCTTCCCTATGTGTGTTCTTTACAGTAACCATTTCTACCTCCAAAATGAGTCACTTGTTCTATCACCTTCAGGTTGTCCTCATTCCTCCCTCTCCACTCACTGAACTATTCTCTTAGAAAATTCTTGGTATCAGTTACTTAATAATTAGTGACTGTCTATTTGAAAGGTAAGGCATTTATTTCATGATGGAAGAAAAGGCTTTGCCTCTGGCCAAATGACATCACAGGTAAATAATTTAGAAAACATATCTGGAGCCATATATTCCACCTAGTGCAACCTGTGCTAATTTAGCCCTCCTTTCTATAACCAGCAAGAAGATATTACTAAATCAGTTTCAAGACATTGGGAAGACCTTCCATGGCAACCCTTTTGATATCTGGTATATAATACCTTTTGTCACCAAAATTCTAACACAGGCCCCTTTGTTTTAGACTGAAGAATCTGTTTCCCTTCAATTATTTTAGCCTTAGCTATATCATAACCACTTTATCTTCTAAAACTCCTTTCTCTCCCTGTTTTCTCCATTTCTTTGAGTTGTTCAGGGACTGGATTTTACAAGATATGTTTCTAGAGTCCTGTCTATACAGGCCTGTTTCTTCACAATCAGGAATCTGATTGAACCATACAACCTCGTCCTTAATTCTGAACATTTTCTATTTCCGAAATGAATTGCATTCCATAGAGGACCAGGGACTTTATATTTTATTATCAACTTTATTTAAGATCCTCAAATAGTTACCCCAGGGATGGGCACATGTGACTGGCTATGAATTGATGAAAAGCCTTTTGAGTTTTGCACATAAAATTCGAGTTTCTTCTCTATTTTAGTTTCTCAGACTGTGACATACTTGGTTTGGGGGCTGTAACACCATCATTCCATTTCATCACTCTGCTTTTATGTTGCTCTCTACCAGCATAAAATCAATTAAGTCTCAGTACTGAGTCTTATCTAAAATATTCTGGTGTCATAAAGCAAGGACCTCTTTTTATTGCCCTGTCATTTTTCTATAGAGAACAAACTAAAACTACTACTAAAAAAGAAAATGCAATCTACTCGAGAAGTTTTCCCAGTATATGTATAAAAAATATCATAAATTCTCAGCTTTCAGAGTCACAGTACAATTGCAGTAGTCCTAAATTTATGCGCTAGAAGAGAAGTACAATTCCATACCCATAGCCTTTTGTTTTTCTCTGCTTAATTTACAGCTACTCAATGACAATTAAGATAATATCTCATCCCAGTGTGTTGCATCTGAAAATCATCCTTTGCTGACAACTTCAGGGTAATGATATTGGGAGGGAGGACGACTTTCATCTCAAATCCACAAATGGGTGGATACACAGACATTGGGGTCAAAGAGCAGATGGAATGTGGCCTACAGATTTGGAGAGATCAGAATAAGGGGGTGAGTGCACAACTGGGGGAAGAAGAAACATATTTGAATGACTGTTGCTACCCAGGCCACTTCTTTTCAGTGGAGCTGAAACAGCAATTGATTTTGGAGCAGTCCATCTAAGTTTGTTCCAAGCGTTCTAAAGCCTGCCTGAGATTGCTTCATTGCCTTACTCAACTGGGACAAGAAAAAAATGTAAATGATAACAGAAGAAAATGCTATGCTATTCGGAAATTGACATTCAGAATAAGCATAGAGTGTTATTTGGCACTTAAGTTACTCACCATAACATACAGAATGGTAAAGGGCTGATGGATGTGAGTGTATCGGACCAAGAATAAGGAAATATTTATAAGCACTGCTTCTCCTCATATTAGCACGAAAACAATGGTAAACCCTGTAAACATTTTAATCCTCAGTCTGCCCATTAGTAAAACTTGGTAATGTGCTAGCATTGCAAATTAATACGCTTTTCGAGACAGGAAAGCTTTTCAGGGAATTAAATTGACACATAATCTAAGAATGGGGTTAGACTACAGCAACTATAGCAACTCAAGTTTGTATAGCTGGCTTTAAAATACTTGTATCGCTGAGATCAACCTTTAGAAATCTGTAGCCCATATCTTCAAGCCTCCAGCTTTCCAACTTTAAACAAGATTGGCGATAATAAACTTTTTCCCCTAATAATCTTTTTTACCCAACAAATGCAATATGGATGAACATTTGCAGAAACACCTCAGACATGGTTGATTTTGGAATCCATTTTTGATGTTACACAGTCATAAAACTGTTACCACATTTTTCAGGACCCCAACACAAGGCCATGGCCTACAGTTTAAGAAACCAAAGATCTCATCATTTTTACCTTGTCCAGTCATTTTTTTTCCCTCTGTCATTTTTTTTCCCTTTCCAGGCATTCTTCGAACATAAATCTTTGGTGGAACTGCGTATAATGGTTTTGCAAGTTCACTGTGATTTTTCCAACAGCTGATAAACTTCCTCAGACACAGTTGAGTTGCAAATCATAATTTCTCAAGAACTCTCTATTCTCCTTTAACCTTTCTCTATGCAGTGAATAAAATGAATGCAGTGAATAAACTAAGTTGCTGGTTAGTTTGAGGCTGCTTCCCCCTTTGAAAACTCTTGACCTGTTAGTCACTTTTCTTGCCATCCATCTAGCTTCCTCACTTGTTTGAACTGAAAGGTTCAGTTACTTTATATCTTTATTGCAGGGGTAGTAGGGACTGCCAGATAGCAACCTTTCCAAAATAAAAAAGAGCCCAGCAAAGAGCCAAGCACTTAGCCAGTAGCCTTGGCAAGGAGCAAGGACATATCTAGCCTTGCTGAAAAGGAACCACTCCCCTACTATCTTGTCCCCTCTCTTTGAGAATTCCTAGTTCAATAATCCATTCTACTCGATCGATCGCCTTGTATCTTGTCTGTCCTCCCCTACAGAGCTGACCCAAACTCTGAGATACTTCCAAGTTATTTTGAGATGGTTCTCTGGATCAGCTCCTTGGAGATGCTACAAAGCAGTGAAGGGGCCTTAAAACTGGGCCAGAATCACATTCTAAATAACTCCAGGGAAATTTCTCTTGTTTATACTCCAACTGCACAGAATGCACACTCTCTCCTTTAACCCAACTTGCTAGACAATTGCAAAATTTGTCCCAGAGGTCGTCCAAAGCATCCATTTCAATGGAAAATAGACAACCTAGTCCCAGGTATATAAAGTGATTCTCAAACACTGCCGCAAGGATGAGTATTTTGGTGTTGAGTCCTTATATGCATTTATATCATTGAAAATCCATGATTTATTTGAAATCAGAGGCTTCAAAGGAATTTTCTTTTATAACAATGGTAAAATATCTCATATTTGAAGAAACAATTTTCTGAATTTACCTAGAGATGGCTGAGACATGATTTGTGAAACTGCATTGTGTTAGCATGCATGCCTTTATGTATTGGAAAAACTATTTCTACCTAATTTACTGAAATACAATTAATTAGTTCAAACACATGGAAACCATTTTAGTAACAGAGATGACTGTAACTGGAAATCTTTTGGAGCGGAGTAAGGGAAATATTAGTTGGAATATATAGAAAAGGTAAGATTTGTATAGAAATAAAAATGCACTAATTAAATAGAAAGTCTGGTTGCATTGTGATAGAGGATTGATTGTGTACTAAGTAAAATAGATAGTAGAGAGGTCTTACAGTTTCATAAATCACAACTCAGCCATCTCTAGGGAAATTAATGTGATAGGGCAGCTGATCAAGTTCTAAGACTTTTTTTTAGTGTATGTTTCTTTATGTCTAGGAAGTGTGTACCATAGGCTAATACAATAAGTTCTAACAAGGATATGGCATGCTTTCAAAGATAAAGTAGTCAAACTGATGTAGTAGTCAATAAATAATAAAATATTTTGAAGGCGGTAGTATGGTCATGTGAAAATAACTGCTTATCGAAGGAAGTTACCTTAACTTTTTTGGTACTTGAAACACAACAGTCTAGATCCACAAATAGTTGTTTCTCTACAGCCCCCTAGCTCTAACATTTTTTTCCAAATAGAGGTACTTTATTATTATTGTTATTGACATTTTAAAATAGCATATATTAGGTAACCTTCAAGTATGCCTAAGAAAATTGATGAGAAATAGCTCACTTTGTGCACTTACATGCTTAAAGAGTGACAAGTGCATAAGACATGAAAAGTAAATTCAGTCTGCAGTTTCCTTGACACATTTAGACCTAAGTTCTTAGAGAGTATAAGGCAATCGTAGTTTCTCACAAGTTTTAGTATACCAAAACCGACTACTTTAAAGTTCTAGTGGCAAACAGGGTAACAATTAAAGAGCTTCTATCAACTGGAATTTGTGATTTCACAAAGTAAGAAACTTCTACATATTCTGAATTGTACTAAAACTTCATGCAAACTCTGTTTACATCACCATTAGTAATCCATATATGGCTAAAACTTTAAGCAGATTATCTTTAAAAAATAGGAGAATCAGCAATAAAAGAGTGAAGGAAAATGGTTCTTAAATCTTTCATATATATTTTTGAAAGAACTTGAGGAAGATAAAAATATTTACACACTCATAGAAAGGAGATAAAGAGCCTGCCATGGAGGCAGGCTAGGGGAGGGGGTAGGGAAATCGTGGACATTGGTGGTAGGAAATGGTCACTGGTGGAGGGATGGGTGCTGGAACACTGTATGACCGAGACCTAAACATGAACATTTTGTAATTGTTTATCTCATTGTAGTATAATAAAATATATTAAAGAAAAAAATAAAAAACATATGTGATCAAAATAATATTTATACACTCAAGGACATAGAAACCAAAGAAATTTTCAAAGACCTCAAATCTATAGAATTGCAAGAAATTGTTTATTGCAAAGTCACAGAACCAAAGTCTACAGTAACATCCAAAATATATAAATCCCTTATATATAACTAAAGAAAAATTGTGGATCTTAAATTCTAAATAAAAGTCTGCAAACAAAGAAATGAGCTATTTAGGATATTTGCCAGGAAGTAAAAAGTATTAGGGAGAGTTGAGGGACACAAGAGATGATAAAAAGAGAAATCTATTAGGCGGCAATAACTTTATTTTATGATCCTTTCTTACCCTTGGAAGCATCAGTATCTCACATTTTAAGTATCAAGTTATTAATTACATGACTAAAAGATTGATTGAAGGTCTAGTTAATTAGTTAATTACTTGACCTAATCATCCATTCAGACAAAACAATCATGGTAACAATTTTATCTAAACACTGCCTGATTCTGAGAAGGTCAATGTCTGGAAGTCATCCCAAAACAAATTGCCATTGCACATTATGAGTTCATAGTGGCCCAGAAAACATAATTCTTTCTCAGCAGACATTGACTCAAATGTCAGATTTCTAATTTTTGTTGAAGTTAAAATCAGGATATAATCTTCTGATAATTTTCTGTTATACACTCGATGCAACTGGAATCAATTCAAGAAAACACATGTATGCCTGTCCATCACTTGTCTGGGGACATGCCAGGACTATAAAGTTGGTCTTCAACGTAGAATGTGAAGAAGTACATAATTAAATATATATATATACATATATATATATCCTCTGTAATTAGTTAGCTCTTTCATTTAAAATGATTTACAGTGGACATAGAGATGGCACAGGAGTTAAGATGATTGATTTTCATGTGATCAACCCTGTTAAATCCCCAGAACCACATATAGTCACCCAATGACAACCAACAATGACCTCAGAGCCAGAAGTGGTTCCTGAGTACCACTGAGTGTAAATCCATACTAATCAATTAATTAATTAAATAATTTATTGATTCCAAAGCCTTGTATTTGTCACCCCTTTGGACACTAGAACTTTAAAGTGGTAAGAATAAGAGAAGATACTATAATATATATAGATATATACATATATATGCATAATTTATAGGAAATGGTTCAAAAAAGTAAAACAGACAAATATTTTGAATTTTCCTTATTATTAAAATTACACATATAATTTTAATTACCTATGCATTTGTATAATTAATTATTCTTTACAATTTTTGAAATCTTTTACATTCAACTAAAATAACAAAATTGCCTTGCCATGTGAACAGAAAGCTTTTAGGACAAATTTTTACATAAATAAATTTTACATAAATAAATGTAAAAGATAACTTAAATTGTAGACTTATGGCACCAGAAAATTGCTTCAATGTCTTTATAACATAGTTTGAGCAAGCACAAATAACAAAAGTATAATGACTGATTTTGTAAATAAAATTTTATTGGAATATTAGCCACACCCATTTATAATGTGTTCACTTCCTGGCTACAAATGTAGAGTGAATAATTTGACAAAGAAATCATATAATCTAGAAAGTTTGAAATGTTTACTTAACTAGCCCTGCAAAGAAAAAAATCAGCATTTGCTGAAAACGATTACAGTAAACACTAGGCACCTATGAATACTGAATTCATAATATGACTGATATTAAAAAACGGACTTAATATTTCATTGAAATGCATACAAAAATATAAAATATACTTTCTCAAGAGAAATAGAATCAGCGTATATATATTAAATATATATATATATATATACACACACATGTTTATAATAATCTCTCCCTTCCAATAGATTTAATAATCAAAGTCTGTGAGAATTTAAGGACCCCTCTTAGTATCATTTTGGTTTTATATGTATTTTAAGTGTATACTTTATATATATATATATATATATACATATATATCTGTATCTATAGGAAGAGGGAAAGAGAAACTTTGAGAAAGAAGAAATTGTTTTGTTCGTAAGGCTTTGTCTTACATGATTATAGCGAGACTAAATCTGCAGGCTAGGGAGAGTCAGCAAGGCAATGAAATTGTAGTTTGGAGATCCAGGGGAGCCAAACGTGCAGATGAAGTTCAAAGACAATCTGCTGCGGAAATCCCTTTTGTGAAGGTTAGTTTTGTTTTCTGTTATTCCAATCTTAAATTAATTTGATGGCGCTCACTACAATATGAAGGGCAATCTACTTTGCCAAAAGTTCAAGGATTCAAATATTAATCTCATTCAAAACACCATCAAATTTGACATGTAAAATTAATCATTACATTTACTATTATAAAGATATTAATTAAACTTGTTTCTGAAAATAATTTATTCAGTGTTGCATTAAATGTAGGTTGGCATTACAATATTTTTAATCATTGGTTAAAATGTATTTTTTGAAATTAACTGTATCTATTTTTCTTGACACTTGTTAATGTTGCTTCTAGATTCTAGAATATTTAAGTACTTATTTGATTTGCATTATATTTCTTTTAGACAGCTTCATTCGAAAAATACTATGAAAAATACGATTCATAGGTTTATGAAACGTCTGTTCAGCTTCCCTCCTCCTATGGATCAGATAGTTCTTGTTGATTTGAATGGCATCTAATTTATTCACAGACGTTTATAGAGTGCTGGAATAAGTTATTCAAGGCGGATGTAAAATACAGCTTTATCTGTCATTTATATGTATTTTGGGCTATTGTTGCAGGTTTGTTCTCAACTCTAATGAACAACAGTTTTCTAAGCATCATCTTAGAAACCTCTCATTAACCATAAACAACTTAGAATCTAATAACTTTTTCCTGCTCTTACGGTTTTATTCAGGTGTTTTGTGTTGTTTTATTTTTTTTCAGGATCTCTTCCAGCAATGTTTGACCCAACAATATAGACATGAACTTTTGGTGCTCCAAGCAACACAGCAATCTTCAGGTACTAATTAATTTCTTAATTAGTTCATTGAAAATGTGTTTGTTAAAGACACTACGCTGAAAATCTTATCAAAGTACTGTATGTGTTTTCTCTAAAAGCATAACCCATCTGTCTTCCATTAACTAATCTATAGATTTAGTGTATAGTCTATAGAGTTTAAAAAAAATTTATTTTTTATATTATAAATTTATTTTAAATGTATTTTTCTAACTTATTTACTTATTTGGTTTAGGTGCAAATGGGGCTCCACTCAAGGCTTATGCATGCAGTGCTTGGGGGACCATACACGGAGCCATGAATCAAACCCTTGTCAAGCCAATGCAAGATCAGCCCCTACCTGCTGTTCTTCTCTCCAACTCATCCAGTTTGTTTTTTCAGGTACTTTATTTTAGGCACTCTGATTTACAATATTGTTGATAATAGTGTCTCTTACTTACAACATTCTAATAGCACACCAAGCAATATGTGGGGTTTTTATTTTTCTTCCTAGAGGCTCTGAAAAATAACCAATTTCTAAACTTCTGTAAAATTTCAGAAGAATTCAGCCTCATGTGATTATAGGAATGAAATCCCATTTTCTTGCTGGCTGCCAGTTAAGGGTCAACCTTAGCTTCTAAAAACACAGTTAACCTTCAGAACAAAGGCAGAGTAGCCTCCTCATCTTTGTGACTTTCCCCTTTCTGTTTTCCTGCTCTTTTAAGGGCTGTGATGATTGCAATACTCCCACCGGGTAATTGCAGACACTTTTCCTCACGTGATTATTAACTTTTTGCATAGTTTTTTTTTTTTTGTCTAAATGACATAGGTAAATTCACAAGAACACTTTCAGACTTACATTGCAGATTGTAGTCCTTTCTTTGTACCATCACCATGGTAAACTCAGTCCTATACACCAGTTCTCAGGCTTTGTTTCTGTTGGCCTTTTGCTGATTAATATCCCACTTATGAGAGAGGTCGTATGTATTAAGATTTTTTAAAGTAGGGGCCGGAGCGATAGCCCAGCGGGTAGAGCGTTTGCCTTGCACGCTGGCCGGCCTGTGCCGGCCCGGGTTCGATCCCCGGCGTCCCATATGGTCCCCTGAGCACCGCCAGGAGTGATTCCTGAGTGCAGAACCAGGAGTAACCCTGAGCATTGCCGGGTGTGACCCAAAAAGCAAAAAAAAAAAAAAAAAAAAAAAAAAGATTTTTAAAGTACATAAAATAAAATGCTAGTGAACAATTAGCCCACTTAAAGAACACTTAAAATTCTGTAACCACTGTCCTGTTTAGGATAGATGGGTTGAGCAGAGATTTTTCCCCAGACCCGAGATTCAGTTTCTGGGTTTTCAATCACACATTTAAGTAGGTACTCCTATAAAGGTAACTTGCCTCTGTAGTTTAGGTGACTTGTCAGGGGAGGAAGATTATCCTAGATTATCAGGTGGGAGCAATGTGATCATCAAAGGCTTAAATAAGGAAGAAGGCAGAGGGGGAGCAGGAAAACAAGCAGAGAAAGGCATGAAGATTTGAAGCATGATAACACACTCTTGCTTTTGTTTTGAGGTTAATAGTGTTTCTAGAGCTAAGACTGACCCTTAGCTACAGTCAGCAAGAAAATGTGACTGCATCCTACGAGACCTACAAGGTCTATGAGACAGAATTCTCCTGGAATTTTAAATGAGCTGAGAAATAAATTTATCTTCAGACAGACCAGGAAAAACCACATTGCTGAAACCTGCAATACAAAATTAGGAAATCACTTCAGATAGACCTGGGCTTCTCACCTCCAGCAATGATATAGGTAAGTGTTGATTTATATTGCTAAATTTTGGGTAATGGGTTGGGTCAATAATTGCAGCAAATTAGTACTATCTAGAAAAATGTGTATCTCCCTGTTGGTCCATAGTTGTGATTCCAATATGCCCTTGCCTTAGGCATCCAGCTTTTTTTTTTCATTATAGGTTAATTCAAAATTTTGTAAAATTTACTTTTGTGAAGTTATGGCAGTATGTTCCCTTTAGTTTTTGTCCTCTGTTACTCAATGTTAAATAATCTTTGAAAAATAAGTAATATTTTGTACTGCCGATTATTTATGGTATTATGAAAATTTGTAGAACTTTTGCATTTGATGAAAATTTTGGATTGTTTATGAATAAAGTTGTGATGAGCACTTATGAGTCTTTGTGGACTTCAATGTAGTATTTACCAGGCAGAACACTGTGGTTAGCATGATAACTTGTTGTCTGACTTTTTGCTCTGGATATAAGAATAATGACTTGAGTAAGCTGGACTTTGAAAGTTGGTTTCATTTCTCCAAGTCAGGGAGAAAACTGAGAACTGGTGGAGGTGAAACTGAGAACTTTCATTTCAAAAGTTCAGTGAAGGTCTTGAAAGGCATCTCTGCACCCACTTTCCATCAGCAGCTGGTTTAGGCATACTAATCTAATTGGATATCAGGTCTTGTGAGATAAGCTGAGAGCAACAAAACTGGTAGGGGTTTAAAGTCTCTGTTCACTTTCTGACCATGAGCAGGAAAGGAACGGTGCTGCTGGAGAGAACCTTAGGAAGAAAAGAACTACAAAATATATACTGCTACAAAATATCTGCAGTATTGTGTGAACATTGAAAACATTTGGCAAAATATTTATCTTGCATATATAGTACTCTTTTGGATAAGGTTATTATTGTTGTTGGGGGTCACACAGGAATATTCAGAGGTTACTGCATTCAAGAATTATTCTGCATTCAGGAATTACTCTAGTGGTGCTCAGGATATCATATGGGATTCTGGTATCGAACCTGGGTTGACCCAGGTGCAAGGCAAATGCCCTGCTGCTGTACTATCATTCAGGGGCAGTATAAGGTTTTTTTTTTATATATACCACTGATAAGGAAAGGTAGGAATGTGGAAAGATAGGTCTACCTACAATAACCCCGCTTGAGCAAATCGAGGAATAACAGGATGTCAAGTGATCAAGTGATAAGGAAAAAATCCTGCCCACATTGAACATACTGACATTCTGTGAGAAATTGTTTTGATAAGTTCTTTCACCTAAAGCTACAGTTTCTAGGAAACTATGAAACTACTGATGACATGTGGCTACTTATAGTATCAGAAATTCCTACCCTCAATATTAAGAAACTAACAACACAAATGGACAAAGGATTCAATTTACAAAACGCTTTACAAATCTAATTGAGATGATAGGGCAATACAAAAAAGTCATTCACTGTCATTAATCATTAGGAAAATGTAAACTAAAATCTTACAGTTTTTAAAAATTCATTTGACAGTAACATAGTAAAAAATAGTAAATAAGACCATCTATATTAAATGTTAGCAAGGAATGGAGCAAATTGAAGTCTCAACACTGAATTTTCAACACATTGCAAGTGACAGTGTAAATTTACCACACTAATTTTCAATTATTTAAAGTGACACATGACATATACATAATACCATTTCCTCATATTCTTTGTTTTAGTTTCAATTATAGTTTGATATTGCTATTGTTTGGTGCTGGGCTCTTGAGATTTTGTATAGAAATTGTTGGCAGAAGGTAGATCTAAGGATATGCAAAGGAAGGTCTGATGGATACTGCCTGTTAACAGATACACAGGGACTTCCGGCAGACTGTCTCCCAATAGAGTTAGTATGTAGAAATCCCTAGTGAAACTGTTTATCAGCTGCAGGTATACCCAGACAAAGCTATCCTAGGTCATTTCTCTGCACATTTCCCTGTTGGCTATAACTAGCCCAAGATGGAGTCTAATGGACAATGCTTAAAGTTAGGCAGAAAACAGGTTTTTCTTGTTCTTCTGTCTGACAAGTCCTTGACATCATGGGCTAGTCCTGAAGGCTGCATTAGCAACTGTAATGCGTTCTTTTGTTCATCTCATCTTACCTAGAGAGCACCCCCTGCAGGTTTTTGGTTCCTGGTTGTCTCCTTCCTATTATTCCTAAGACCTATTCAATGAATGTGAACTGTCTTTGTAATGTAAACCATGCAAACTTTAAGCTGTATTGCCCTTTGAGATGAGAGATAAAAAAGTTGAGGTCTGTGTGGAGGTGGTCAGTCAGTTCGGTCAATCAAATGAGTTAGTTCAGGTCAGCGAGCTCCTGCCATGATGCGAACTGCTGCCCCTCCGGCTGGTGATTATTAAAAATATTAATGGAAATACGTCGTGTTCCTGGTGTCTCATCTCTGCGCCTCCGACCCGACAGGACATTCCTGCTTCATCTGGCGCCCGAACGCGGGCTGGCCTGAAGGTGAGACACGGGTTACAGACGGGAATAGGAGGAAATAAGTTGCACAGGGTTTGCACAGCCTCCTGGAAGCCGGAGTAATTTTTGCGATGGGAAACTCCACGTCGCGGTTAGAAGGGTATACTGATGTGCTTATGCTTCTCACTAAGGCAGCTGGACTGCCGTTGAAAGAGAGTGTTTTAAAAAGTCTCCTTAAGAGAATACAGAAGCATTGCTACTGGTTTGAACCAGAGAGCAGGGAAACAGTTCAACCCGGAGTTATGGAAAAAGGTTGGAAAGGATTTAAGGCGCGCCCATAGAAAAGGGGAAGTAATCCCCTTAGAAGAATGGGGTGCATATGCTTGCATTAATTTGGCTTTAATGCCGTTTGAATCTGATTCAGAGGAGGAGGAGGAGGACATAATTTCTTCTAGGTCAACTTCCTCCTCTCTCTCCCCCCACCCCTTGTATCTCAAGCTAAGGAGGAACTAACCACATCTTCCTTTGAATTATCTCCTAGCGAGTCATTGTCAGCCTCACCTGCCTTTGTAAATTCTAATATGGAGACAAGGCAGGCAGCATCACAGGATGATAGTTTTAATTCTAATGCAGAAATAGAGGCGCCTTCACATGAGGCAGCGCTCTGGAGAGAAATTAGTGATCTCCGTAAGAAAGTAGATCTGCTAAGTAAAAAGGCAGACAGGTCACCTAGGCCTAGGCAGCCTGAGTTTCGCTCCCTACAGGGGGCTTAACGATTCCCTTTGTAAACCTGGAGTTCATGCTATTCCAAGGCCCCAATATCCGAATCAGGAAGTAGCTACAGCTCCACGTCAATATAAGTTAAATCATAAGCTGCGTACATTAATGAATACTCCTGATTCTTTTAATAATAATCCACAGCTTTATGCATTTCCTGTTGCTCGCAATCTAAATACACAAACTAATAAATATGAAGGTGATTATCAAGCTATTCCTTTTAAGTTTCTGACCTCCCTAAAACAGGCTGTTTCAACGTATGGGCCTACGTCTACTTATGTTTTTGCTTTGCTAGAGAATTTTGCTGAAGCTAATGTCTTACTTCCTTGTGATTGGCAAGCGATTGCAAAGGGTGTTTTGGAAAAATCACAGTATATTCAGTTTAAGTCTTGGTGGCGTGAGGAGGCAGAAAAGGTTTCACGAAAAAGGTATCCCAAAAATGCTGAAGCCACAGTAGCGAGAATCATGGGAACAGGCAATTGGTTAACGGCTGCAGAACAGATTAAAATACCTGCAGATATTTTAGATTTGACTACTAATACATGCTTGAAAGCATGGCGTAATTTGGAAGCTCCAGGGAAACAAGCAATTGCATTTACTAAGGTATTACAACAAGCAAATGAAACTTATGTGGATTTCTTAGCCAGGTTAGAAGATACTTTAGAAAAATCTGTCCCGGATGCTACTGTGCGTGATTTACTTATGTCCACTTTGGCGGTAGAAAATGCTTCTCCTGATTGTCAAGAGGCAATCCGGGCCTCAAAGTTAATGGGAAAAGATACTATAGATGATTTTATTCGTGCTTGTCGGGACGTAGGGTCTGCAAAGTATCAGGCCCGAATTTTAGCTGCAGAACTCCGAAATGTTAATCAAATGAGATGTTTTGTTTGTGGGCAGGAAGGACATTTAAGAAGAAATTGTACTAAGAAAAGGGAAGGGAGAAACCGCTCCCAGCCTTCTGATTCTGCACTCTGTAAAAGGTGTGGCAGAATTGGACATAAAACTAAGGATTGTTACTCCAGAAAGCATAGAAACGGGTCACTGCTTGCTCCCATCTCTACAGAGTCGGGAAACGAATCAAGGGGCCAGTCCCGAGGCCCCACAAACAACCCGGGAACCCTACCGAAACAATCATAAGTTTGTTAGAGAGTGAGTCTGCCAGCTTGGCTCCAGCGGCCACGGAAAAGCGGGATTTTTTTTTCTGTAACTAACCAAGCGGCTCCAGCTGCTTCTAAGGCCTCAAGCATTCCCATGGTTTCTCCTGACCAGCCCCCTCCCAGTTGGATGGGCGGAGCCAGCAGAAGTGGCAGCCCAGAAGCCAAGCAGATGGGCCAGTGGAACAAAGGCAGGCAGGCGGCAGCTTTAAATCTAAATCGCCATGCAGTCTGTCTGCTCCCTCCCCTCAACCTAAAGGCACTCCTGCTTTAATTCATATTTCAAAATCTGAAACGCTGGATAGCAAACCTACTTATATCACTTTACAAACTGCTAAGGATAGTACTGCTTTGGATATTCCAGTCATTCAGGATTTGTTTTTAGCTCCTAACAATTTTTATGAAATTCCAACTAATATCTATGGTCCTTTGCCGCCTCAATCATTTGGATTAGTAACTGGCAGTAATAATATGGAATCTAAAGGTGTTAAGGTTCAAATGAAATTTTTTGATGGTAATTTTGAAAGTGAAATTATGCTCATTGTATCTGTGAAGGCTGAAATACGTATTTTTAAAGGTGAAAAGAATTCTCAGCTTCTTGTATTGCCAAAACCGGTCAGTTCCTCATTATCGGGAAGAAGGGTCTGGCAACCCTAATGTTGAGGTTTTTTGAACACAATTCCTTTCAGAGGATAAACCCAGTATGGTGCTTACTTTTGAAGATGGTACTAAAATTGAAGGTTTGCTTGATTCAGGGGCCGATACAGCCATAATTGCTTCACATCATTGGCCCTCTGGATGGAAAAAACACCGTGTGCTTAATGCAACTTTTACTGGGTTGGGTGTCATGACTGATATTCAACAAAGTGATGAGCCTCTCAGGTGTACTGACCCAGATGGAGATGAGGCTGTTATTCAGCCCTATATTTTGCCTATTGCAATTACCTTATGGGGGCAGAAATTTGTTGAAAAAATTGGATATTGTTATGACTAAACGTAGAAACCTTTGTAAACAGCCGCATTTTTAATGCGGGCCGCTGCTCAGAAACAGCTTTACCCATTAAGTGGAAAAACACGGAGCCAGTGTGGGTTGAGCAGTGGCCCTTAATTACTGAAAAGCTAACAGCTTTGCAACTATTGGTGGAGGAACAGCTCAACTTGGGTCATATTGTTCCAAGTTCTAGTCCTTGGAATTCTCCAGTTTTTGTAATAAAAAAAAAACAGGCAAATGGAGAATGTTAACAGATTTACGCCAGGTCAATAAATGCATGGAGCCTATGGGCCCTTTGCAGCCTGGCCTTCCTAATCTTGCTATGATACCAAAAACCTGGAATATTATTGCTATTGATTTAAAAGATTGTTTTTATACTATTCCCCTTGCTGAGCAGGATAGAGAAAAGTTTGCATTTACTGTCCCATCAATGAATAATGAAGCACCTAATAAAAGGTATCATTGGACAGTGTTGCCTCAAGGCATGATGAATAGTCCGACCATGTGTCAATATTTTGTTAATCAACCCTTGAGATTATACGTAAAAAATATCCAGGTGCCAAGTTAATTCATTATATGAATGATATCCTTATAACTGCTCCTCCTGAAATTAATTTGCAAAATGTCTATTCTTCTACTGTTACTGAACTACAGGATTGGGGCTTAGAAATAGCCAAAGAAAAGGTCCAGCATTCAGTACCTTGGGAATTTTTAGGTCAAATTATTAATAATGCTATGGTAATTCCACAAAAGGTGCAAATCAGAAAAGATAATTTAAAAACTTTAAATGATTTTCAGCAACTATTAGGTAATATCAATTGGTTACGTCCATCCCTGGGCATTCCCACTTATGCGCTTAGGCATCTTTTTGCCATACTTGAGGGTGATGCACAAATTAATAGTCCTCGTCAGCTCACCCCAGAAGCAGCCCAGGAACTTCAATTTATTGAAGAAATGGTTAATTCAGCTCAATTAAATCGTATTGATAAGTTTGAGCCATTCTCATTAATAATTCTAAATACTTTGCATTCACCAACTGGAGTTTTAATACAGGATTCAAATATTATAGAGTGGATTTTTTTGCCAAACAAAAATAGCAAGTCTTTATCAACATATCCCTCCAAAATTTCTCAGGTTATTATAAAGGGAAGAAAAAGAGCTGTACAGCTTTCTGGCTTTGATCCTAAAGAAATTATTGTTAAATATAATAAGGAAAAGATACAAGCCCTATGGGAAACAGATGAAAACTGGCAAATAGCTTGTGCCAGTTATTTGGGTTCAATACATAATATCTTTCCTAAAATAAAATTGTTTCAGTTTTTACAATTAACTAATTGGATATGGCCAAGCGTGGTTCGTTCAGAACCAATAGATGATGCTGTAACTTTCTTTACTGATGCTTCCAAAGATGGAAAAGCTGCTTATACTGACTTAAAAAATGATGTTGTATTACAAACTCCTTATCAATCAGTGCAAAAGAATGAGTTATTTGCTATTATTTCTTTATTGCAGAATTATTCAGATCCTCTTAATATAGTCACTGATTCACAATATGCAGCTTGGACTGTACAAAATATTTATACTGTTTCTTTACCTTTAAAACAGTCTGAACTTTTAACATTGTTTGCTACATTGCAGCAATTGCTTCGTGCCCGTACTCATCCTTTATATATTGTCCACATAAGGGCTCACACTAATTTGCCTGGTCCTTTAACACGTGGCAATGATCGAGCCGATAAACTTGTGGCTTTAGTAGTAACTGCGGAAGCTTCCCATAGTTTGCATCATCAAAATGCTCGTGCATTAAAAAATAAATTTGCACTTCCTTGGTCTCAAGCAAAAGCCATAATAAAACAGTGCCCTACGTGTCAGGCAATTAATACACCACATTTGCCTCTTGGAACCAACCCCAGAGGGTTGACAGTTAATCACATTTGGCAAATGGATGTTACGATTGTACCTTCTTTTGGTAAAACCAAATATGTACATCATTCTATAGATACTTATTCTCATTTCCAGTGGGCTACAGCTGCCCCATCTGAAAGAGCTGACGCAGTCATAACTCACCTGCTAGAAGCTTTTTCTGTAATGGGCATTCCTCATACTATAAAAACAGATAACGCTCTAGCATATAATTCAGCAAAGTTGAAGTCTTTTTATGCAGCTTATTCTATTACTCATATTACAGGTATTCCCTATAATAGTACTGGTCAAGCAATTATTGAGCGAGCAAATCGTACTCTAAAAGAAATGCTTTATAGACAGAGAAAGGGAGTATATCTGAATTCTCCCAAGCAACGAATTGCAAGAGCATTGTTTACTTTAAATTTTTTAAACGTTGCAGATAATGAAACTGCAGCTGAAAAACATTGGAGGTCTCCAAAAAATGAAATTACAGTGACAAATAAAACCACGAAACAGGTCAAACAAAAAATCTTATATAAAGACATTGTGTCTGGCGAATGGTTACCAGGTTGGGTAGAAAGATGGGGGCGAGGGTTTGCTTTTATCTCCACAGATAAGGAGCAATTCTGGTGTCCAACAAAAAGGCTCAAAATCGTTCATGAAAAACAACCAGAAAACCAACAAGAGGAGACATCCCAAGATGTTATAAATGAAGATGATGCAGATAATCCCAGACCAAAAAGAAACGCCTGCAATGCCAGCCGATAGGAAAGGAGAAGGATAAAGCCCAGTTGCAATACTGGAAGGACTGCCAAAAAATTTGGCACAACTAAAGAAGGTGATATCTATTACAAGCATAAAATTAACTCCAATCACATTTTATCTAGCTGTACTAGTCATCTTAAGTGTATTAACTAATGCATTTAACAATACATCTTAAGTGTATTGTATTAACAATTATACTTATTGGGCGTAAATACCCAATCCTTCCCTACTACGAACAGTCTCGTGGCAGGATGTTATTCCTGTTTATAATAATAAGTGAGATGAAAACATCTTCCCATTATTTTATCTTAAGGGAAATAAAGGGCTTGCACCACTTGTGCCTTTTCAATTAGGATTTTCCAAAACAGATACATCTGTGAAAAATCAGCTCTGAATTTCATGAGCTCTCAATCTGGGAAGGAAGTCATAATAAAAATAGTAACACCAAACAGGTAATTTCTTTTATAAAAATAATACATAACCGATAAAGGTGTGTGTTCTCCTTCACTTTGTAATATTTAAAGGCAAAATAATTTGAAATTCTTTTGAAGGTACTATCTCCCTGTACCAAGTGTTCCATGTATACTTGTGTTGATTCTGCTTTGAAACTAAACACTGGAGAAAGTTTGTATTTTCTCAGCTCGAGTAGAAATCTGGATGCCTGTGACATGCCCAGCCATGGGAGGAGAACCTGACCATTGGACTTCTTCGTCAGCTGATTACTTACGTCTCTAAGCATACCAAGAGATTCATCAATCTACTGATTGCTGCTGTTTTGAGCATCATTGAAGTGACTGCATCTGTTATTGTACCTGAAGTGTCGATGAAGGAAGAAACACAGACTATTGAGTTTGTGCGCAAATGGCATGAAAATTCTCAAAGACTCTGGACTGCTCAAAGGCAGATCAATACTGATCTGCAGGCCAAACTGGCTAATATGACTCAGACTGTGACTTTGCTTGGTAATCCATTGGCTAGCCTACAAAGACAAATGTCTTTGAAATATGATTGGAATATCTCTTCTTTCTGTATTACCTGTATTTTATAATGAAATTGAATTTTATTGAAATAAGGTTAAAGAACATTTGTTAATTGTTAACACATAAGAATATTATGGCTAAAATTGTAAATTTACAAAGCAAAATTCGTGATACTTTTTCTAATCATCTTTCTAATGTTACTACTGCTTCTTTTGCAAGATTTGGCTTATGGCATTGGCTTTATTAACCCCACTACTAGCTTAAAGGAACTTAGGAGGAATTGCAAGTTTGGGAGTGCTTATTTTGAATATAGCTGTCCTCGGTCTTATATTGTAAGTTCAAACAGTATAAGAAAAGGTGCTACAGGCCTCTCAGTTTGTTCTGTTGGCGAAATTGAAGCCTTAACAGAAAAGGGGGAGATGTTGGCAGAAGGTAGATCTAAGGATATGCAAAGGAAGGTCTGATGGATACTGCCTGTTAACAGATACACAGGAACTTCCGGCAGACTGTCTCCCAATAGAGTTAGTATGTAGAAATCCCTAGTGAAACTGTTTATCAGCTGCAGGTATACCCAGACAAAGCTATCCTAGGTCATTTCTCTGCACATTTCCCTGTTGGCTATAACTAGCCCAAGATGGAGTCTAATGGACAATGCTTAAAGTTAGGCAGAAAACAGGTTTTTCTTGTTCTTCTGTCTGACAAGTCCTTGACATCATGGGCTAGTCCTGAAGGCTGCATTAGCAACTGTAATGCGTTCTTTTGTTCATCTCATCTTACCTAGAGAGCACCCCCTGCAGGTTTTTGGTTCCTGGTTGTCTCCTTCCTATTATTCCTAAGACCTATTCAATGAATGTGAACTGTCTTTGTAATGTAAACCATGCAAACTTTAAGCTGTATTGCCCTTTGAGATGAGAGATAAAAAAGTTGGGGTCTGTGTGGAGGTGGTCAGTCAGTTCGGTCAATCAAATGAGTTAGTTCAGGTCAGCGAGCTCCTGCCATGATGCGAACTGCTGCCTCCGGCTGGTGATTATTAAAAATATTAATGGAAATACGTCGTGTTCCTGGTGTCTCATCTCTGCGCCTCCGACCCGACAGGACATTCCTGCTTCAAGAAATATTGCTGCTATTTTGATAAAAATTCTCCTGAATTATTTGAACATTTTGGGAACATTGGGGAATTAAATTATTTGGAAAAAATTTTATATCTCATAATACTGTATATTATCCACGAATGTTTTCATTTACTGGGAACTAATTTTTTTCAGCAATGTCATACAGGATTGGTTGTATTTTTGTTTCGTTTATCAAACATTTTGTTTTGGGACTTTTAAATCACTTTGAAATTACTAATTTATACTATATAAAAATTAAACATTTTGTTCATAATCTACATATCCTTTAATGTATTTGCATCTAGGTATCCTTTTGGAAGAATATAGCTTTCTATATACATTATATGTTTAACAGTACTCATGTATGGGCTTTTCTTTTAAAAGTATATGATTATATTATTTTATAATATCATGTAATTAAATTATTATATTTTAGTTGTATTCTGTAGGTCCTGATAGTAAATGAATTTTCATTTTCTATTGGCTTTTAACTGAATTGTTTATGGGTTTTGTTATAGATGTATTGGCTTTTTCAGCATATCATTAATTTCTGGTTTTATTCATTATGCATATCATTTTTGATATATCATACGCTCTGCTCTATTCATTATGACGACAATTTCCTAATGTTTTCTTTATTCATTATGACGAAAATTTCCTAATGTTCCTGCCTAACTTATGATTTGGGTTGATAAGTAGTCCATGTGAACTTGAGCAGGGGAGAGTATTTTCTTATCAGAGATGGAATTTTATGTGATCCCTATTATAGAGACCTATGCCTAGGTCTATATCTCATAATTAATGATGTTTCTTTAGGATTAATATTTCCATAGTCTTCATCTTCCTGCCCCTCAAGATATTGCAGGTGTGGCTGCAGTACCCGGCTGTGTCAACAGATGGCAGACAGGAGACAGGCTTGTCTACACCTAGGGCTCTGTTCCGTGGGCCCTGAATGGTTGATGGTTTGACATAGAAAAACACTTGGCCCTCTGGGATGAACCCAGAGCCACGGCAGAGCCTGGCAAGCTACCCGTGGTGTATTCAATATGCCAAAAAAAGTAACAGTGGATGGATTTGTTACTGGGAATTTCCATTCCCAATGAATGGAAACATTACTGGTGCCCACTCAGCAGATCAATGATCAATGGGAAGACAAGTAAAAGCGATACAAGTGATATGCATTATCATGTTAACTGGTGCATTAAATGTATTTCAAATGTAAATATTTTTTTATACTGAATAAGACATTTGCTGTGTTGAGTAGTGGAAAAAGGAATTTCATGATTTTTCCCAAAATTTTGCAGAAAAGTTTTAAGTTTTTACCATCAGTGATGTTAGCTCTATGTCCAAATGATGACTCTTACCAGATTTAGGAATTTTTCTTCCATTCCTACTTTGTATTACAAGGAAAGATCGTATTACAAGTAGACAATTTTTTAATGTCCAATAATTAAATTTTCCTTTCTTCTGGTGAATTGCAATTGAATAACATTTTGAATGTTAATCAAAACTTGTACTCCTGAAATAAAGTTTGGCTGTGATTAATATGATTAATATTCCTCTTTTAGAGGAATATTGCTGGATTATAGTGTTGATTATCTTTAACATATTTGCATTTATATCTAAAGATTATTTTGGTTTGCAGTTTGTCTTTTGGGGTGGAACAGAGTGTTAAAGCGTTTAAAGAAAAGAGGAAGTAGCAAAGATCTCACCAGCACAAGCATTAGGAACCCAATAAGCACCATGCATTTTCTTTTTTTTATTAGAGTGCCATAATACCAGTCTTCTAAAGTAATATCAAAGGTGTTCTTTTTCTTGCTCTCTTTATTTTTAAAAAGAATTATTAGTATTGTTAGCATTGCATATTTTATTTTTAGGAAAATTTAATATTTTGTGGGAAGCATATTTTTAAAAATATTGTTGTATCACTGCGAGGCAGATACACAGTTACAAGCTGTTCATGAGTGGATTTTCCACCCCTGCACCAGTGCTCATTTCCCCACCACCAATGTTCCCAGTTTCAGTTCCTCCTACTCCACACCTACATCTATGGAAAACACTTATCGCTCTTTCTCTCTTCTTTGGCACATTGTGATTTGCAGTACATTCACTGATGCATTATCCTGTATATACCTTTATTGATACATGGAACAATATTATGATTCTTAATACAGGATCAATATTATGTTTTTATAAAAAGCTATTTCTTTATGTCATTCTAGAACTGGTGCTCTTCAGAAAGTGTTGGCCTTTTCAGCATAATTGTTTAAATAGTATAAAGTTTTTTCTATATTTTAATATTCTTGGTCTCTATAATAATGCTTCCTCCTTTTTAATTGACTGGTAATTGTTATTATTTAATTCTCTGTATTAAGTCTAGCAATTGTTCAATGTTTTATACAGTTGGGGTCTTCTTTCCCTGTTGCATTGTTTTTCTCTTTTTCTCTTAGTAATGAATAACTTAACTTTTGAACACTTTATGTTTAAAGTCACTAATTTAAGATTTGGGGTATTTTTGTCTGCACACTTTGAATTGCAATTATTTTTCTAAATATAATGTGTACATCAGTGAAGTGGAAGTGGTGTAGTTGCAGACCATCTATCTTCACTTCTATTCCTTTCCATTGTAATTGTCGCATGATGTTCTTGAGGGTGGTGCTGAGTTTTGGAGAAATGGTATCTCCCTGTCGAACCCCTCTTTTGACATCAATGATCAATTCTTTGTAGAATGGTGAGATACTAGTGGTGAATCTGCAATAGAGCTCATGAAGGATCTTGATGTATTGGGTTTGAACGCCCTGTTTGGCTAGGGCTTTGATGACTGCTTCAGTCTCCACAGAATCAAAGGCTTTCTTTAAGTCAATGAACATTACACAGAGCGGCATCTTGAACTCCTTACAAAACTCAATGAGCCTGGTTGCCATGTGGATATGGTCAATTGTGCTGAATCCTTTTCGGAAGCCAGCTTGCTCACATGGTTGTACTTCATCTAATGTTCTGCCAATCCTGTTCAGGATGACTTGAGTGAACAGCTTTTAGATGACGGACAACAGGCAGATGGCGATAGTTACCCCATCTAATAACACCAAGCATTAGCCAAGAAGCACAAATGCTAGCTGGCTTTGACCGAGAATGTGGAAAGATAGCTCTACAGCTGAATCTCAACAAAACTATGTTCATGAAAAATGAACTAGTTCCAGAGGCCCCATTCACTCTCAGTGGAACAAATATCTCTGAATGCTGCAGTTATGTGTACCTAGGTCGAGAAGTCAACATGATGAACGACCTAAAACCTGAGCTGCACAGGAGCAAGAGAGCGGCATGGGATGCCTTTAAGACCACAGAAGAAATAGCTAAAAGGACAAAGAACCTCCGGCTCCGGCACATTCTTCGACTCCACTGTTCTCCCTGCATTAACATATGCCTCAGAGACCTGGGCCCTACGAAAGGATGAGAATGCTATTCAGGTCTCCCAAAGAGGAATCAAAAGTGCTGTGGTTGGCATATCATGCCTCTCTCAAGTGAGAGAAGGAATCTGGAGTTGGGACCTCCCTCCATCACTATTCCAGAGTCAGGGACGCTGTCTCGTTTGCCAAGGCATGGAAAATCAGATGGGCTGGACATGCATGCGATTTGGAGATGACCGCTGGACTAGGGGTGTTACCGACTGGATCCTACGGAACATCAAAAGATCATGTGGGGGCCAGAGCGATAGTCCAGCGAGTAAGGTGTTTGCCTTGCATGAAGCCTACATGGGTTCAATCCTCAGCATCCCATATGGTCACCAAACACTACCAGGAGTAATTCCTGAGTGAAGAGCCAGGAGTAACCCCTGAGCATCACAGGGTATGACCCCCAAAAAATTTTTTAAAAAAAGATCATGTGGCCGCCCACTTACAAGGTGGTCAGACTTCCTCACCAAGACCCTAATCGAATGGTTTGAGGCTCTTGTATCCCTGAAGCAAGCAGATGCCATTGGGCTACACTGACACATGATAGGGTCAAATGGAAAAGTTTCTGGTGCCCACTGGAGCAAATTGATAAATAATGGGATGCCAAGTAATCAAGTGAAGGGAATGTGTGTGTACATTTAAATCAGTAATTTTAAATTTTCTTTTCAAATGTGAATATATGTATATAAATACATGCATAGTATATTATACTAATACTAATAAATATATAGATAGATAGTATGATGCTATAAATGCTTGGATTACTTCATGCCTAAAATTTTTATTTAGTTCATAAATTATCTTAAAGTCCTATAATTTTGAAATATTACATGGTTTTGTGTTTTGTGTGGTTTAATCTTATGTAAAATTTGAGTATGACAAGAAAAGGTACTTTCTGTTCTTACCATGATGAATGCTTTAACTTGCTGGACTATCCTTTATATCCCTGAATGTGGTCTAATTTGGTGAATATTTTGTTTTGGTTTTTTGATTTTTTTTTTTTTTTTTTGCTTTTTTGGGTCATACCTGGCAATGCTCAAGGATTATTCCTGGCTCTGCATTCTGCAATTACTCCTGGCATTGCTGAGGGGACTACATGAGGTATGGGGAATCAAACCCAGGTTGGCCGTGTGCAAGGCAAATACCCTACCCGCTGTGCCCCCCACCCTGACCCCTAGTGAATATTTTCTATGCAGGAGATATATCTTTCCATTTTCTTCTATATAGCCTAAACTAAAAAAATACAGTTGTGATTTGGTCAAGTTATTTTGCAATTCTATGTATTTAATGTGTATTTTGAAATCCAACAATGAAGAAAATAGCTTTCTAGTAATTTTATTGCTTATTCAGTTCTTCTTTGATTATGTCCCTAGCAAAGTTCTGAAATCTACTTTTTCTGATCTTAATATATCATATATAGCATTTTTCTATTAATGTGTATGTTTCCTTACATTAACTAATAAAAAATGCTGGGTATGGTATAATATCAGAAAATTTACCTATCTGAAAATTGTATTTGAAACAAAGCAGATTTAGTTGTGTTATATTTTGGTTTTAGACTAACACAGTTTTTTTTTGCCATTTTCTTGGAATAGAAAGTATTCACTAATATACTATACCAACCACCTACATAATTTAAAGGTTGGATAAGCTATCCACTTTAACATTCATCTTCTGTTTCATCTTGCATTTTTTTCTGTAACTAAGTGTTTCTGTATACCATTTTTATTTTTTTGTGAAACTTCTTAGTATTTTCTCTGTATTTAATTTTTATAAAAGCTTAGTTTAGATTACCTTGACTACTTGCCAAGTAATTTTAGAAATGTACTAGATTACTGTTATTTAGCCATTTTCTTTGCAATTGCCATACATATTTTCCGATTACAAATACCTTTAGGAATTTATTTAGTCAGCTGTGTTTTACTAATTTTTGTCAATGATAGAAAAAAAAATTTCTGTCATTTTTTCAGAGAAAAATTTTTTCAGAGGAAAAATATCCATTTGGGTGTTCTTCCTTTATAAGAATCTGGAAAAAAAGAAGGCATAGCGAAAACCATGATTTTTTTACAGATTTTTTTTTTTGTATATGTAACTATATCTTCAACTACATAGCCTGTAAAATCTATTTCTCTCTGTCTCTGCAAACTTGCATGTCATTTTCCTCAGTTCAAAAGTAGCATTATGTTTTGAGTCACTCCTGCCTGTATCACTGTTAAGGAGGGATCCAAGGAAACAGCTAAGGTGCACATCTTTATTTTATCTCATTGTGTCACACCGAGCGATGCTCAGAGGTTACTCCTGGCTCAGCACTTAGGAATTACTACTGTCAGAGCTTGGGGACAGTAGTATATGAGATGCAGGGGATCGAACCTAGTTGGGCAGCATGCAAAGCAAACGCCCTACCCTCTGTACTATGATGCTGGCCCAAGGCTCAAGTCTTGATTCCTTTCTCTCAAGGATTGTGTTACTGAACTGCCTGTTCAGTACCTGTACCAGTTCCTGCTTCATGCATCAATCTTATTCTGTATTTGTTTCCAGTAGGTGGGTGAATTCTATACTGATCTTTTTTTTAGCATAAACTAGAATGGGAATTTTCCTAAATCACTATCAACATTTATTTCTGAATACTATATTCCCTCGGTTTATATAAATTAATATTTGACTGTGGAAAAACTCTTTCTATATCTTATTTGTAGAAGAAAAGCACTATAAATTTCTGAATAGGTCAAGCGTTGTTTTATTTTTTTGTTTTTATTTTTATAAATTTTGGTATATTCCTGATTTAGAGCATCTGTACAGACTTAGAAATAATGGTATTGAAACTTTGAATTTACACACAAACCTAACGTGTTCAGATTCCTTATAGTTATAAAGTTATAGTGGTTAATGTATTATTTGCCTATTTCCTTGCACAGAGAAATAACAAAGCAGCCAAGAAAATATCACTGTGTGCAAATCCTCCCAGATGTAGAACTTGTGAAAAAGTGGGCATTCTAAAATAGTAATCTACAGTGTCAAATCCATAGCTGTTTTGTTTTAGTACATGCTGAGGTTATTGTATGTTTATATCATATTTAATTGTTCTGTATAATTTTGAATAATTCTGCATGTTATATTTCTATTTGAGATATTCCATCCTTGAAAGTACAGTTAAATATATACTATCCTGTAATTTTAAAACTGTCTATGTTACAGCTGGAAGAAAATAAAATGATACAAATATATGTTTCAGCATGTAGTCTGAGTAGAGGCTGAATTTTATGAGAAAGAAAAGGATCCGGTCCTCTATTGTCAGTTCGGTACCCATATTCCCATCTCCAATAAACTGATCTCAAGCTTCCTTAGACCATTCAAAGAAACAAAATTTATATGAGTAGTCAGTACCAGGTCACTTAGAAAACAATCTAGAGGTCATTATTTTTTGCTCAAATCTTTAGTTTAGAAGGTACCTCACACAGCTTCACTTCTCCAAACTAAACTCATAAAAGCATTCCATGCAACCATATAAAGCACTATGAAACAGAGTCATTTGCTCATTTTAAGAATATCTCATGAGGGGCAACAGCCATAGTACAGCATAGAGAGACTTTGCTTTGCACACGGCAGACCCTGATTTGCTCCCAGCATTTCATATGGTCCCCCAAGCACCACCAGGAATAATTTCTGAGTACAAGAGCCTGTAGTAGCCTCCAACATTAAAAAAACTTATTCTATATGATCATATTATAATTCTCTTTGGTGCTTTTAATAAATGCTTGAAGAAGTCTTCATGTGTTGCCCCTTCAAGGTTTTGCAAGTAGGTTTAGTGAGTTGAAAATTTCAGAGAAATTTTGACCTCTCCTCCATAACCCCAATTGTTAGACTCAAGGTTTTTGGTAATAACCATATTTTTTTCCAATTTTTTTCAGTCTATGCAAGCAGTCATTCTTCAGATCCACTTGCCCAATAAATTTTGATCTCCAAAGTCTTCTTTAGGATATTTGGCTCACTATTGGAATAGATAAAGTGCATATCTCATTTATTTAACACAGTAATTGCTTTTATAAAAATTCCAAACTAGTTGCTTGTACCTGACAGGGAAGAATAGGAAGAGAACCCCTGTGCTCTATAAACTCATTTAGGAATCTATGCATCATTGCCTCCACTGCAAAAGAAGACAAGAGATTTTTTTTGTGCAGTTATATATTTCTATCACTAACTATCCAGTTTCTTACCCTTCTACATGTGCCTTTCTTGTCTCATTGAAGTCATTTTTAAAATAACATAATTTTTATTACCATAGTATGTCATAGTTGATAACCCCTTTGAACGTGTTTTTTTTTTTTTTTTTGCTTTTTTGGTCACACCTGGTGATGCTCAGGGGTTACTCCTGGCTCTGCACTCAGGAATTACTCCTGGTGGTACTCGGGGGACTATATTGGATGCCAAGAATTGAACCTGGGTCTGCTGCTTGCAAGACAAACACCCTACCCACTGTGCTATCACTCCGGTCCCCACTTTGAATTTTCTAGGATCTCCTTTTTTCCCATTTAAACAGTGCTGTCACTAATACAACTACAGTTGCACATTTATCTGAATTGCCCAGTGAACTATACATATGATCTTAATTTTTGGTGCTATTACTTATTTACACTAATTAATTATAAGTATGTTAGGACATGGGATTTAGAAAAAATATATGTAATCAACAAAACAAACTTTATTGGTCCCCAACCTGCCAATCACTGTATTTAGAGAGATGCTTCATTTCCATTTTAGTCATTGATTTCATCCATTAAACACTTTAACTTCCCCTATAGCTACTATTCTCTCAATTGCAAATGCCTGGCTTAAATTTCATTCAGACTTTTGCCAATATATTCTATCTTTTTCAGCCACCTGCATATCCATTAAGAAATTCTCCTATTTATTTTTTAAATAGGACTTTGTATTGGCTCTGTGACCAACTAGTCAAAGAACATATATACCTATTGTGGTATGCAAAAATCCCTAACCTTACATAACCTTTAGGATTATTTCAAAAAATCCTTACTCTACCACCAAGTTAATAGTGGAACTGTTTACACATTAACTTGAAATTCATGTTTAAAATTTTTCCTTATGAAAAAAACTCCCATTGACAAACCTACTTTCACTCCCCAGTACAACTGTTTTAGGCATTTATTTTGAAAGTAAAAAATCTATTAAAAATGAAACAATAAACACCAAAATAGAATAATTAAGAGGACATATTAAACAATTTCAGTACAGACAAAATATATTCAGTACAGACAAAATATATTTCAAAGTTGTCAATATTTAGCCAGAGTGATAGTATGAGGTTAAGGTGCTGATTGACCATTGACTCAAATTTGATTCTTGGTCCCCTGAGTACCACTAGGAGTAATTCCTAAGCATAGAGTCAGAAGTAAACCTTAATGAATTCCAGGTGTGGTCCCCAAACCATAGAAAATATTAACAAAAAGGTTTAAAGAAATAGCAGAGATTAAACACTTGCCTTGCATATGGACAACCATATTTCCATCCTTGACACTAAATAGGGTTCCCTGAACACAGAGCCAGGACTGAGTTCTGATCATCACTCAGTGTACTCCACTCCTTAGCAAAATATTGTCTATGTTTACTTGTCTCATTTGTTTAGCATTTGCTGCCTCTTAACTGTTAGGCATCTTTTATTTTTTAATGTTTTATAAGCTCAGATAGACTAATATAACATGTAGAGATCCAAAAGGTATGAAACTTCCAAGATGGTATTTTGCTAAAGTAACTACAAAAATTTCCAAGCTAGTAAATAGTAACCTTGCTTTAGTCATATTTTTAAATAAAATTAAATAATATTCTCATTCTGAAGATAGGAAAATATACTATGGAAGTTAAAAAGACACAAAATATAATGAAAACGTTTAAAGTGTGTTGGCATCTGTGCATCTGTAAAGATGGAATAGACATAATTTTCCCTATTTCACTTGTATCACTTGTATCACTTGTCTTCCTGTTGTTCATCGATTTGCTTGAGCAGGCACCAGTAACGTCTCCATTCATTGGGAATGAGGTCTATTATTCTTACTGTTTTTGGCATATTTAGCACACCCATGGGTAGCTTGCCAGGCTCTGCTATGGCTGTGGGTTCATCCTAGGGAACCAGTCTTTTTCTATGTCAGACCATCAACCATCCAGGGCCCACAGGACAGAGCCCTCGGTATAGACAAGCCTGTCTCCTGTCTACCACCTGCCAATGCAGCTGGGAACCTCAGCCATACCTGCAACACCATGAGGGGTAGGTGGCAAATTTCCCTATTTATACTACTTAAATGCAACTAAAAACTCTTATATTTTTGTATAAAATAAACATGAAAGGATTCTAAAAGATGGATAGAAGGAAAACAAGTTAGATACTTAGGTGTTGGCAGAAGGTAGATCTAAGGATATGCGAAGGAAGGTCTGATGGATACTGCCTGTTAACAGATACACAGGAACTTCCGGCAGACTGTCTCCCCAATAGAGTTAGTATGTAGAAATCCCTAGTGAAACTGTTTATCGGCTGCAGGTGAAAGAATGGCCCCTTGCCCACAGAACACAAAGACAGGAACCAGAGGTAACTGATAAAATGCAGGTAACTGATAAAATGATGGCTCAACTGAAAGTAACTGATAAAATGATAGTTCGACAAGAGCACAGCAGGAAGGGCCTTAAGCAAATAATTCCAGGGAGGGCTACAAGGCAAACATTCCCGAGAGGTCGGCGCCTGATGTCCCCCTCTGTATTTGGTACGATACCTGACTGGTGGGTGATGGTTACCTGGTGCAGAGTGATTGGCTGCCTGTGCGCAGACCTTGATGTAATATTTTAAACCTATTGGATAGTTATGCGCTGGCTTTTCTGTAGCGCGGGAATTATTCCTTAAAAGATCGTCCCTGGAAGGGCTCGGGGCTCTTAGCCACTGACCGTTTGGGGTCATGCTATGAGCCCGAGTATACTCGCTTATTAATAAAACCCTTGCTTTTGCATAGGACTTGGTCTCTCAGAGTTTTCCTTGGTAGGTGCGGCGTTCCTAGGCTCCCAGTCAGTCACCCCATCGGGTGGCCAACCCTTACATTTGGGGGCTCGTCCGGGATCCGGGAGCCAAGGACCCCACCTGCCTCGAGCACCCTGACAAGACCATCCTGGGTAAGTGGACGTCCTAAGTCTGATTCTGGGTGCCGGCTTCTGTAGTGACTGTCGGATCGAGGGGTCGGTAGGGGCGTGAGCCTCGCCCACTTCTCTCCCCGACTGTGGTGGACAGACGTGTCCTAAAACCACAGGTCACAGCCCTGGGGGACGCCCCAGTGGTGGTGGAGATCCGGGGATACCCGGACTTCTCCGTCTGGCGGGAGGAAGGTGCTGCAGCGTCCTCCCAGGTCTGGCGGGAGGAAAACGGTTTCGCTTCCTCCCAGGTCTGGCGGGAGGAAAATGGTTTCGTTTCCTCCCAGGTCTGGCGGGAGGAGAGCAGTGTCTTTCCTCCCAGGTCTGGTGGGAGGAAAACGGTTTCGTTTCCTCCCAGGTCTCGCGGGAGGAAATCGGTGTCTTTCCTCCCAGGTCTGGGCGGGAGGAAATCGGTGTCTTTCCTCCCAGGTCTGGCGGGAGGAAATCGGTGTCTTTCCTCCCAGGTCTGGCGGGAGGAAATCGGTGTCTTTCCTCCCAGGTCTGGCGGGAGAAAAGCGGTGTCTTTCCTCCCAGGTCTGGCGGGAGGAAAACGGTTTCGTTTCCTCCCAGGTCTGGCGGGAGAAAAGCGGTGTCTTTCCTCCCAGGTTGTTAGTGAAACTGTCAGGTTTTTACCAAGCTCAAATCAACCCCCTAGACCCTTGCCTCTGTCGTGTCTGTGGAAAACTCATTTAGGTGTGTTATTGTAGTTCAGTGTTCTTCTGTCTCTTCTGACTTTCTTACTGTACCCTGAATTTCTCTCTCCTGCCTCACTGGCCATGGGGCAGACTCCTTCTACTCCTCTTTCTCTGACCTTTTATTCAGCAGAATGGCCGACTCCGTCTGGGGGAAGGAGACACGAATGCCTCCTTCCTCCTTCCAAGTCGAGAGTGAGAAAAGTCCGGGTTCGAGTCCCGGCCTCAGGGTGAGTCCTGAGAAGACCTAGGTTTGTAACCCAGAAACAGCAGGTTGGCGCCCAACACCGAAAATTCTCTTGAGCTCATCACAGCAGTCTAAGAAAACCTGTTCGAACAAAAATTCCAAATCCGGATTGTGAGAGTGGTGAGTGTGGGGTGAGTCTGAGTGAAAGGAGGACCGGTCCGCTTGATTGAAAAGAGTGTGAAACTGTGTGAAGTAATCTCTGTCCTATTTGTAATTGTGACCTGTGTATGTTTGGTTATTGACATCATGTACCCCAAGAAATTGCATTTCTCTCCCCTTCCCGCCTCACATAAGCTACCAGTGAGGTATTTTGGCTACTGCAGCAGAACATTGCAGTGAGTGGCTGCGAGAAGTTCCACCAGAAGAAAATAATCAGTGAAAATCTGCAAAGAAGGTATGCTGCTCCCTCGGAAATCTCTAGGGGGAACAGGGGAGGAATGTTATAACCTCTGTGTGAGTGAGTGTGTGTATGAGCACCCTGGGGCTGGCGTGAGTCTGTGGCTCCACGACCTGTACCCTTAAGGTCCCACAAAGGTTCTGGAGCCCGAGTGGGCTGTCTGCTAGGAAGAACATATGGTCTATGGTGGTGCTGACCTAGTGGTCAGCCGCAAGTCACAACTGCTGAGTCCACTACGGCTAAGTTCTTCACCAGTAGACAAGCAACTGAATGGTCTCTGTAAATCGGTACCCTCTCCTTTGTCTGTCTCGCGTCACCTGTGGAGCTTGCATGGGAGGAACGGGAGGAAACTCACTAGTGAAAGATTCTAGGAGACCATATTTCAGCAGTCCTTTTCCCTTTCTCCCCTTACTAGTGAGAAAAATGGCTAGAGCACACCTGGAGGTCAATTAAAACGTAAACAAGGTCTCTAGCAGCTTTTGCCCCAGGCAAAGAAAAAAAAAAGGGTAAAAGACTAGGAAGAAAAACCTCTCACCAAGACAGAAAGTCACATAATCTAGTAAGAGATGCAGCAAACATCAGCAAGGCCACAGAAGGTAGCAAGCAAGCAAGACAGAACTTTTCTTCTCCCGATCTCTTGGAAGCCCATGGCAGGTTAGGTCCAGCTCCACACACAGGTTGTGGTCGTGGTGGATGCCGGGAGGGCCCCAGGGACACCTGTAGTAATGCGGAGATCACTGATCAAGACGTCCAGAGCGTAATGATTCTCTGAATTAGTGGCCAGCATGTGAGGGGTTAGAGTCCCCTCTGGAGTGGCCAATATGGAAGGGGTTAGGGTCCCCCTTGGGTTGCTTGTTAAAACAGTGAACCTCCAAAGCGTCTTAAGGATCTTTGTAATAACACGTGGCCTGAGTATATATCTAACATCCAGGCCTTCATGGTATTGTACCAAGCTTTGCAAAGAAAAAAAAAATGTCAGATTTGCTGTACGTGTGTCTTGGAATTAAAGGAACCAGAACAGGACCCCACACCAACTGCACAGGCAGGGAACAGAGACTGGTGCAGGTGAAAAACTGGACAAGGCGAGGTCCAAACTGGTGGAGCAGGGCTATTTGCCCTGGGGGGACTGCCCTTCCTTTCTCAGTCTCTCAGTTTCCTCTACCCTTCCAAAAGTGTCAAATCATAACTAAAGGTCAATTAATCAACTGTATATGTATGTGTGTGCGTGTGTGGTGGCCATCAATTGTTTGCAGTTGTCTTGTCTGTGTGAAACGTTAAAGTGCTAAATGAAACCAAGTTGAAATCAATAGCAAATTGCTGAGCCAGGGATAGGCAATGTGTTCCAAACTGAGTGTTGAACAGGAGAAATTGACATGTTCAATCTAAATCTTATGGTAAAAAGTTAAAAGGTCTAATTGTAAAACCTTTTAAGTGTTCCTGATCCCTGAAATTCTCTCTGCTCCCGAACTTGTGCTGTTTAAAAAGGGTGGGAGCTAGAGCCAGAGTCAGCAAAAAGATAAAAACTTTGTAAGATAGTGCAGAGCTTTACCTCATAAGTTTTGGTTAAATTCTAATGAGAAATTAGGCCGTTTTTGAAAATTAACTAAGGTACAAGAACTGTTGCAATTAAATCAAAAAAGGTCTTGTGTTTCATGAAAAATTGGTAGTTCAAATGTTTCTTTTTATGTTGGTACATATTCGTTTTATTTCTGCAATAGGGTAATCACCTCAGCCTAATAAATCTGGTAGAATTCCAGAGCAGCCCTTGCTGGAAAAAAAAAAAAAGGGAATCTCTTTAACATTCAAGGAGCTAAAAATGTTTGTTTAAATTTAGTGGCCTCTGAACATAAAAGATTAAAATAGAAAAAGTAAATAACAGCAATCAGTATTTCTTTTTTTCAGGCTTTGTTTCTAATCTGCCCAGTATGTGTTATTATTGAGATAGCTTTAATATATGTAAGCTTTGTCATCAGGTATCGACCTAGTCTTGAATTGAAAGTCTTAGTTATTCACAAGTGTAAAATCTTTATTGTTACTAGGTAGTAATCTTTTGGGTATTTTAACTTTGCATTGTTTGTGATCCTAAAAACTGGAATTCTAAAAATAAAATTTTAAATGTTTTCTGGATAATTTCTAATATGAAGTGAACCTTTGCCAAGCATAAATTTAAAAGAACTTTGTGAGTGTGTCAGCCTCTTGAATATGTATGGAACTGATTTAATGTTTTAAAGTAGTTTTTGCTATGCTAGATGAAATAATAATTAGCAACCTGTTTCCAAATTTGGGAGATTAATTTGTATTGAGCTCTGTAAAATAAGGAAGCTAATACCTTTAGGGTGTAACTATAAGAAGTCTAGATAATGCATTTTAAGTAACAGAAAGATAATGAATGGAAATGTCTGTGGGAAAAAGAAAGGAATTCGTTAAAGTGAAGGCTTGTTTTTACAGGAAAGTTACAGGACAGAATGAATGTAAAGAAATGTGTAGAAGGTCGGAGAATGTTAAGTAAACAAACTATGAAACTCTTTTCTGAAAAATTGCTCTAGTACCTTTTTGGTAAGATCTATGGAAAAAACATTAGACAAATGGTATGGACTCCTGTTACAGTGCTCCTAAAAATTAGTAATTAGGGTTTTGACATAAAATTAAATAAGTCACACAGGATACTGTTAAACTGTCTGCTCTATTTCAACAGGACTTTATGCTTCTTTTAAGCAGTTCCAACAGCAAATTGGTGTATTGCACTTTGTTGTAAGTAAAATGTAATATATGCTTTTCTCTCTTTACACCTTCAGTATGTTTTTAATGGTTTACGGCACTGTGTTGGTTTGCATAAACTCAAACAAAATATTTCCTCTCTGTAATAGGGCCTAGCCCTCTTGCAGACAGGAAAGGCAGTATGGGACCCCAAGGCCCTCTTCCAGGGAAAATAGAAGTCAAAGGGATTGGTCTAAATGACAGAAGCATGTAGTTAACAGGTACAGCTGCAAGTACCCTACAAACCTCAGGGAAACCCTAGAGGCAGGCCGGCTGAAGGAAGAACCGAAAATCATCTCTGCTGTGAAGAACAAGGAATCTGCCAGTCTGTGGTGACTGACAACTGCCTGGGCCATGCAACAAGGAAGGCTGCTGCAGGAGGGAATGGCTTCAGCCCCAAAGAGGGATGTTGTCACGCTCTGCTCAACCCAGTGGAAAAGGCCCGAGGTCACCTGTAGCTCATCATGGAACCTGATCTTCATGGCCAAGCCTGGGGTAGCCCTGACGTGACAGGTAGAGACATTAAAATACCATGATTGGTGTTGGCCTGCTCTGTCTCAGCCAATTCCCAGGACTTCTTAGTAGTAACGGGTACCCTAAGTGGAAAGTTCTCCAGTCTTGCTGTGTTTATGCAAAAAAACCAGTCAGGTTTATTAAGTCATTTAACAAATTTAAAGTAAAGGTGGAGAGAAAACCATATTTCTATAACTTTTGTAAAGATCAGATTCTAAATCTACAGAAAGGTAATTAAATAAATGTATCCAAATAGGCTTAATTTAAAGGTAACCCCATGGCTAATCCAGTTGCTTGAGTTTGCTAATAGGCCAAGGGTTTTCAAGTTAGCATCCAAATTGGTTGGATGTTTATTCTTAGTTCTATAAGTACACAGTTATTTAAAGATTCTAAGATTCATAAGGATTTTAAAAGTTTTTAATTCTTAAGCCATCATGGTACCAATACCTCATCCAGTAACATTAGGAAATAACAATTGTCCATGGGAAGGGACAAAACAGGGCAGTTTAGAGTAACTCAGAACTGTGTTTTATGTGTCATAAATCTTAAGAATCGACAGTTTGACTTTGTGCAAAAATTCAGATGATCAGCATATAGTCATCTATTGGTTCTAACACATTCAGTGAGAGGGGCAAGGCTTTTCTATGTTGTACAAAAAGCCAGAGAGGTGACTTGGTGTTTCTATAAGAAAAATCTGGACACAAAATGTTTGCTTCAATTTTGTGTTACCTTAACACTGTGTTTTCTAAAACAGCAAAGTATTCTGCCCTCACTAGGGCAAAGAGGGACTTTTTACTCCTCCAGGGCCTAATCATTTCTAAGTAATGTTCTTAGCCTAATTGATCTGATCTTTTCTTGCAGATAATAATAACTTCAGAAAATCTGATCCATTCATTGCATTGCATGGGACCCATTTGGAGATTTCACCCCTTGGACAGGCAGGGTCTACAGTCCCTTTGTCAGCATGAAGCAGCTCCAGAAGATGGACCTTCACCCATTTTCCCTTAAAAATATAAGGCGGTGAAATCTCTTAAAAAGAAATATGATGTGGATAAATTGACAGGAAAGGGCCCCGTGGCAGTGAAGCAACCCTAGTCTAGGAAGAGTGCTGCTTCTACGCAGACCACTCTGGGATAGTGAAGGAAGTGCGGAGAGAGTGGTTGGAGTCTTGGTTCGCGCAGTCCCCTGACTAACTACCTTGCTTTCAGCCCTAGCCGGGCCCCTCATCATATTCTTATTAATTTTGACAGTTGGGCCTTGCCTCCTTAATAGGCTACTTTGCGTTCATCAGAGACCGGGTGGGTGAAGTCAAGTTGTTAGTACTCAGGCAACAGCATCAGGCCCTATGGAGTAAAGGCCTCTAATGGTCTCTAGGATTAGAGAACCCCCATAAGAAAAGGGGGAATGAAAGAATGGCCCCTTGCCCACAGAACACAAAGACAGGAACCAGAGGTAACTGATAAAATGCAGGTAACTGATAAAATGATGGCTCAACTGAAAGTAACTGATAAAATGATAGTTCGACAAGAGCACAGCAGGAAGGGCCTTAAGCAAATAATTCCAGGGAGGGCTACAAGGCAAACATTCCCGAGAGGTCGCGTCTGATGTCCCCCTCTGTATTTGGTACGATACCTGACTGGTGGGTGATGGTTACCTGGTGCAGAGTGATTGGCTGCCTGTGCGCAGACCTTGATGTAATATTTTAAACCTATTGGATAGTTATGCGCGGGCTTTTCTGTAGCGCGGAATTATTCCTTAAAAGATCGTCCCTGGAAGGGCTCGGGGCTCTTAGCCACTGACCGTTTGGGGTCATGCTATGAGCCCGAGTATACTCGCTTATTAATAAAACCCTTGCTTTTGCATAGGACTTGGTCTCTCAGAGTTTTCCTTGGTAGGTGCGGCGTTCCTAGGCTCCCAGTCAGTCACCCCATCGGGTGGCCAACCCTTACACAGGTATACCCAGACAAGGCTATCCTAGGTCATTTCTCTGCACATTTCCCTGTTGGCTATAACTAGTCCAAGATGAAGTCTAATGGACAATGCTTAAAGTTAGGCAGAAAACAGGTTTTTCTTGTTCTTCTGTCTGACACATCCTTGCCATCATGGGCTAGTCCTGAAGGCTGCATTAGCAACTGTAATGCGTTCTTTTGTTCATCTCATCTTACCTAGATAGCACCCCCTGCAGGTTTTTGGTTCCTGGTTGTCTCCTTCCTATTATTCCTAAGACCTATTCAATGAATGTGAACTGTCTTTGTAATGTAAACCATGCAAACTTTAAGCTGTATTGCCCTTTGAGATGGGAGATAAGAGAGTTGGGGTCTGTGTGGAGGGGTCAGTCAGTTCGGTCAATCAAATGAGTTAGTTCAGGTCAGCGAGCTCCTGCCATGATGCGAACTGCTGCCCTCCGGCTGGTGATTATTAAAAATATTAATGGAAATACGTCGTGTTCCTGGTGTCTCATCTCTGCGCCTCCGACCCGACAGGACCTTCCTGCTTCACTTAGGACCAGAAAATTTTTTTTCCCAGGTTTTCTAGTGCCTTATATATTTCATACTTGCAGCTGAAGATCCTGGCAACCTACATATGCTAATATGTATGTACCATATCAAAAAAAAGATCTATCTAAAGGAACCAAGAAAGAACAACATGGCAAAACAGAAAGTTAATAGATAAGTTATTTCATTTCCATCAAATATCATGAAAACAATGGATCCAGTGCACGTTAACGTGGTCCAAAGAGAGGAACTAAATCTTACCTCAGAGACTATATCACTGTTCTCTAACATTCTACAGATGTCAAAGAATGCTGAGTAGAGAGAAAAAGCATTCAGTAACCAAGGTTGAATACAATAATCCCTTCCCCTCCCCCAGCAATGTAAACTGAGACCATGCAAGAACTTTTTGAAAACCCCAATTGTCATTAGGAAAAAAGACCCTCCACTTAACACCATTGAGTGGTATTTGAGGTCTTTTGGTTAACAGGACAAACAAAAATCATCAAATGGTAATGACTCTATTCCTGTTGCAGTATCAGTGGAAATGATGTAAAAACAGGCAGTCTTCCCATTGACCATAACAAGGAACCCTCTTGTTTAAATGTCAATAGTAATTAAGCAAAGATTCTAGACTCCCATCTATCAAGGGATTAACAGGACAATGCTCAGCCCATTTTCTGGGTCAAGATGTTATTATAGAAAGATGCTAAAATGATTAAAATAAAAAGTCATAATGTGAACCTAGTCCTATACTAAGTTTCTCCTCACATGGGAACTCCTTTTCTCTTCTACTTTCCAATAAATTTTTCTACTTAAAAAATTATAATGTTAAATTCCTTTATTTTCTTTTGGTTTTGAGTCTGATTCAGTGGTGCTCAGGGCTTGTCCTGGTTTTGCAGTAAGGGTAGTCTTTCCTCTCCTAGTGGACTTGGGGACTACATAGGGTGCAGGGAATTGAACCCAGCTTGGCCATATGCAGTACAATTTCCCTACACATTCTTCTATTGATCTGGCCTCTAAAATTTGAATTATTATATAAGTCATGTGTTTTGCCCCAAAACCAGAAAAAATCCCACACTGAATGAGAACAAGCAAGGCAAGAGATAATCAATAAATATTAATGAACACTAATAGGGTAAAACCACTAGAATCATCTGACATCTACAAGTTGCCAGAATAAAAAAAAGTACATAGGTGAAGGTCTGTCTTGTTGTTTCCTGCTAGCAAAGGACATGGCCTGCCTATGTTAGAGAATGAAATCTCATATTTAGTTTTAATGGGGCACAGGAAATTATTTATTGAGTGTCAGAGTTGTCAAACTTAACAAGAAAATCAGATAGATTGGGCACCCAACATTTTAAGTGTGTGTGTATGATATATATATATATATATATATATATATATATATATATATATAGTATATATATATAGTGTGTATATATATAGTGTATATATATAGTGTATATATATCGTGTGTATAGTGCGTGCATATATAGTGTGTATATAGTGTGTATATATATTATAGTGTGCATATATTGGGTTTGGACACCCTGTTTGGCTAGGGCTTCAATAACTGTTTCATTCTCCACAGAATCAAAGACTTTCTTTAAATCAATGAACGTGAGACAGAGAGCGGCATCTTGAACTCCCTAAAAATTTCAATGAGCATGGCTACCATGAGAATAGGGTCAAACGGAAATGTTACTGGCGCCCGCTCGAGCATAGATGAATAACGGATGTCAAGCGATCAAGTATATATAGTGTAATATATATTGTGTAAACATTGTTATATATTGTATATAGAGTATATATATATATACACACACATAACATATACACTGTATATATACACTATCTCTCTAGCTCTCTCTAGCTCTCTCTAGCTCTCCTCTCTCTATCGCTCTATCACTCTCTATCGCTCTCTCTCGCTCTCTCTCACTCTCACTCTCTCGCTCTCTCTTGCTCTCTTGCTCTCTCGCTCTCTTGCTCTCTGTCTCTGTCTCTGCCTCTCTGTCTCTCTATCTCTATCTCTCTATCTCTCTATCTCTCCCTATCTCTCCCTATCTCTCTCTCTCCCTCTCTATCTCTCTTTCTCTATCTCTTTCTATCTCTCTCTATCTATCTAATCTATCTATCTCTGAGTAGAAAAAGCAAAAGACTTTTTCTGGCCCAGGAAGGGCAGAGTGCTTAAAGTTCATAAGAAAATATTGGCCTTAGCATAAGCTTTTGTTACTTTCTTTTGCAATTTGATTTATCTGTTATAAAGAAAGTGTTAGCTCCTGTTTCTGTTGTCCTTCTATACTAAGACATTTCCTTCACCCAAATTCTCATTAAGAATTTAAGGTGGTAAAATCCCTAGGGGTGAAATTGCAAGCAGATGAGTGAATCTAGTAATGAGTTTGGGGGAGGGGGCAGTAAAATTAAGATAAATTGCCTAGCCCTCAGGTAGTCCAAAGTCATGAGAATCATGTCAATTTAACTTACAAAAACAGGGAAGTTTAAAGATAAGAAACTAAGGCACCACATAGGGAAGAGTTAATCTGTGAGCACTCAGAAAAGGAGAAGCTACAGAAGAGATTTAAATAAAAGTCATGATAGGAATTTGAATGGAACATCTGGAGTCCAAGGATTTTCCCTTGTGAGAACACCCAGATGAAGTTAAAAACAGTTGGGTTAGCTTTTAATGTTTTTTTGTCCCTATGGTTTACAATATTGCTAATGATAGGTTTTTTATGTTTAATAGAATCCATTATTACACCCTCCTCAGTGTATTCACTTTCCTCCACCATGGTCTGCCCCTCACTCTTTCTATCTTTCCTCAAATTTCTCTGAATAAATATTTTAAATAAATCTATTGACTTCACTAAAATAGTTTTAAATACTAATTACAAATGGATAATTGGAAATTAATGTTAAAGAAACAGAACTTTAAGAAAAGTAATTAAACATAGAAAAGCCAAAATGACATTTTAGAACTGAAGAAATTTCAGCAAATGGATTTGACAGCAGAATGAAATGGATTCAGGGAAAACTGCGTGATAGAAAAGATGCATATTAAACAACAGAGGAATAATAGACTGAATAAAAATGAACAATAAGAATGAACCAGGAGGGGCTGGAGTGGTAGCACCATGAGTAGGGCATGTGCCTTGCACGCAGCCGACCTGGGTTCGATCCCAGGCATCCCATATGGTCCCCTGAGTAATTTCTGAGTGCAGAGCCAGGAGTATCCCTGAACATTGCCAGGTGTGATCCAAAAAAGCAAAAAGAAAAAAAATTGAAACAGGAAACCTAATATTCATGTCATCAGAGGTATTCGAAGGTAAGGAGATGTTAGAACTAAAATATATCTATATAATTGCTGAAATTCAGCATATGGCATAAGTCTACATTTTCAAGGAGCTAAGTAAATACCAATGAGGATGATATCAAAGCAACCAGTGCCAAGTCACAACATTTCAAAATGCCTGAAAAATAAGGCAAAGGAAAAATTTTGAAAGCACCGGTGGAAAATGAAAGATGTCTGTATTTAAAGAGTACAATTTAAATGTTAATGGATCAGAAACCGTGGAGTCCAGGAAAAAAATAATTTGAAAAATTAAAAATTTCTAATATTGAAGTTTCTCCAAATGTTGATAGAAGCAAATTGCCATCCACCTCCCGATCCCATATTAGTCAAAATATCTTTCAAAATGGAACAGAAAATCAACACATTCTCAGAAAAAGAAACTAAGAAACTCCCTCCAACAGATTTTCCTAAACGGCAGTTCCATTAAATCCATGAAAATATCTCTATTAAATCCATAAAAAAGGTCAATTATATACATCAATATCTTTTATCATAGACATTATTTTTAGTGTTGAGTTCCCAATACAAGATTTATTTAAGGATTGGTACCAATAAATGTCATTTCAATTTCTTCCTGTTTTATGTTTTTAAAAAGAAAAGATTGTTGAACTGTAAACATCAGAGAAAAATAAACAGCTGAATAAGACAAAAAATCCAACTAGTTTTCTTATTTTTCTAAATTGATATTAACCAAAATTGTAAAATTTGTGTAATATAGACATCTATTACAGAAATATTTCAGACGAGTAAATGGGACAAGGAAATATTTCATATTAATGCAGGTGGACCCCTCAGGTGGCTTAAGTGAGGCAGAAAGGGGAGAGAGATGGTCTCTTTCTCCCCAGCCACCTCTGCAACCCGGCATCTGTTGTGCAGGCTTAGGACTGATAAAGTCTTCGATGATCCTCTGCATGGCGTGGGCCTGAGCCCCACCAGCCCCACCAGGTGACCGTCAAGCCCCACCTGAAGCCGCTGATCTCTTGGCACGGGAGTTGATCCCCACCACTCAAGACACACTCAGGCTGGAGCGAGGAATTGCTTTTTGCAAGAAAGGAAAGTCAGGGCCACCTGCCCCTTGAGGTGTTGCAGGTGTGGCTGTGGGGGCCTGGTTGCATTGGCAGGTGGTAGACAGGAGATAGGCTTGTCTACACCCCCCCAGGGCTCTGCCCTGTGGGCCCTGGATGATGGATGATCTGACATAGGTAAAAAAAAGAAAGAAAGGAAAGTCAGTCCTAGGCCTTACCCAGGGTTTCCTCAGGGTTCTTATCTTCCTCACAGAAAAAGAATTTTCAGGAGTCCACGAGCAGTGAAGTTTTACAGATTTTATCAAGGAGGTTTTAGGATGGGGAAGAAGGAGGAAAGTGATAGAGTACACACCTCAAGAGGGGAAATGCGGGCTGCTCCAGAGGCAGAGAGTGAGGCAAAGCCTGACCGATTTCCAAAGGGGGATTTTATCCCTTTGGGTTGGAATGCTCTGGAATCTTCTGCTAGGCCATCAAAGTTGATGGAGGGTTAAGGTTGTGCAGAGGAAGATAGATCCAGCTTCCTCAGGGTCTATCATTGATTAATGGGTCTTACCAGGTCTTCATTCCGAAAGGTAACAGTCTAATGGCAGCAGTTTATTGCCATGCAGAGCCCCCTTCTGTCTGCCTGCCTACATCAATACAAGTAAATATTTCAGACAAGTAAATGGGTGTGAAGGCTAATAAGAAGCAAGTTTATCTACTGCACTCAATGATGATACTATGCCTGAATAATTACAAATAACATGATGCTGATGTAAGTCACTAAAAAACATAAGATTTAAAAATGCTTTTACTATTCAGAAGAAATCTCAAATTCAAAATTATACAAAACCTATTTTATACATAGGTTTTGTGTGAATGTAAGACTTCATTACTCTGGGATAATCAGGAATGTAATTGTAAGCTGTCTTATGCATATTTAGCTTTATTGAGTGCTACTGAGATGTTTTGCAGAGGGGAGGAGGGTGTTAGTGATTGAATGATTTTCTAATCCCAGCAAACTGTATGATTCGGTTTATGTAAATCTTTGCTAGTCTTTGGTGTAGTTCCTATTTCTTTTTTATTTTAGCCATCCTGATAGATGTGTAGTGACATCTCAGAGGTTTTCATTTGCATTCCCTTAGTGGCTAATGATGTTGAACATATTTCATGTGTTTATTTGCCATTTGTAAATCCTATTGAAGAAAATGTGTCTTAAGTCTTTTGCCCAATTCTCTGAGCAGAGCAAGTTTTTAAAATTTAATGAAATCCCATTTGTCAGTTTTTTTTTTATTTTAAAGACCATTTTTGGTTATAAATGTATAAACTCTAACCCAGTAGCTCATGGATTCTTTCCATCTCTCAATAGTTTTATACATTTAATTTCCATATTTCTACGTACATTTTTAATTAATTTTATAAAACAAAGGACAGATTTTATGTTGGTTATATAACTACTTAATGATTCCAAAACCATTTGTTCAAAGAGCTATCTAAAAGGCAGTTGCACATTTGTCAAAATCTTTTGGCTGCATTTGGGACACTCTACTTCTGAACTTTTTCTTCCATTGATCCATTGATGTTTTTAATTGTCATAGGAAGTTTTGAAATTAAACAAATTAATTCTCCCTTTTTATACTTTCAAAAAGTTGGCAATTTTGTTATCTGAAAACTTTTAAGATCTCTATCTGAGAAAGATTGCTGAAAATTTGATGGAAATTGTTTCAAAGCAGCATATTAGTGTTAGAAGAACTGACATGTTTGCTCTGTTCATTTTTGAAATCCATGAAAATGACTCTCATGTATATACAGATATATATACACACACATATATCATTGGTTTCTTTTATCATTTAGCATTATTAGAGTCCAAGTCCCAGTTCAAGTTTTTTAAAAAAAGATTTGTATCAATTGCATATTTTCAAATTATATAACTAGCATTAAATCTTTTTTTAATTAATATTTTATTATACCACCGTGAGATATACAATTACAACGTTGTTCATGTTTGGAGGTTTCGGTCACATAGTGTTCCAGCACCCGCCCTCCACCAGTGCCCATTTCCTGCCACCGATGTCCCCGATTCCCTCCCCCTCCATAGCCTGCCTCCATGGCAGGTTCTTTATTTCACTTCTCTCTCCCTCTCTCTCTTTTCCTTCTCTTACATATTGTGGGTTGCAACACATACAGTTAGAGGCCATCATGTGCATTTTTTTGCCTGTATTTAATGCTCAGTTCTAGGTTGCCATTAACCCTTTAAACATTTATTCACACATTATCCCTTCTCTGTCTTACCTAACCTCTGACTCCCACACGTTTGTGGTAATTTCCACTTTTGGTAAGACATCCTGATCCACGTATCACCTGACATTGGGTTTTGGTATCATAATATGTATATAAGTATCTATGTCATGCAAATAAATGCAATCATTCTATATCTCTCTCTTTCCTTCTAATTTCACTCAACATGATCCTTTCCATGCCCATCCATTTATAGGCAAATTTCATAACTTCATTATTCCTAACAGCTGCGTAGTATTCCATTGTGTAGATGTACCAAAGTTTCTTTATCCAGTCATCAGTTCTAGGGCATACTGTTTGTTTCCAAGTTCTGGCTATTGTGAATAGTGCTACTATGAAAATAAAAGTGCGGATGGTGTTTCTACTGTGTGTTTTTTGGCTTCCCTGGGTATATTCCCAGGAGTGGTATGGCTGGGTCAAATGGGAGCTCAATTTATAGTCTCTGGAGGAATGTCCATATTGTTTTCCAGAAAGGTTGTACAAGTAGACATTCCCACCAACAATGTATGAGAATCCCCTTTTCCCGCATTCATGCCAGCACTTGTAGCTTTTACCCTTTTGGATATGGGCCAGTCTCTGTGGTGTGAGGTGATATCTCATTGTTGTTTTGATTTGCATCTCTCTGATGATTAGTGGTTATGAGCATTTTTTCATATGCCTTTTGGCCATTTGAATTTCTTCCTTGTCAAAGTTTCTGTTCTTCTCTTCTCCCCATTTTTTAATGGAGTTGGCTGTTTTCTTCTTATATAGTTGTACCAGTGCCTGATATATCCTGGATATTAACCCCTTATCAGATGGGTATTGGGTGAATATTCTTTCCCATTCTGTGGACTGTCTTTGTATTTTGGTCACTGTTTCTTTCGAGGTGCAGAAGCTCTTTAGTTTCATGTAGTCCCATGTGTTTATCTTTTCTTCTAGTTGCTTTGTTAATGGTGCTTCACCTTTGAAGATATCTTTAACTTCAATGTCGTGGAGGGTTTTTCCTATACTTTCTTCAATGTACTTTATGGATTCAGGTCTGATATTGAATTCTTTAATTCATTTTGATCTGATTTTTGTAGCATTAAATCTAATAACTTGTTTTATTACTGCTGTATGAAAATACAAATTAAATAATAATGTCTCTCTCTTGCTCAGAGACCATGCTTAACTCACTAGATCTAGAAATATTTTTGTAATTTGCTGAGGTTTACTATGCAAGAAGCACATCATCATACATGGGACAACTGTGTTTCTTTAACAAGTTTAATTTTCTTCTACTTTTATTTTATTATTTAACTATAGATATTCATTATATTATGTTCAATACTATTCTTCAGCAGTTTATAAGTACATGAACTGTTTGTTGTCAGACTTGCTAACATAATGACTTGCATAGGTTGATTTTTGAATTTTAGTTAAAATAGTACACTAGACAAATACAATTTGTTCATACCTCAAATACTTATATACATTGTTATTCTATTTGCTATTGTGTGTTATAGAAATTAGCCTCATAATATGAGTGATAGATTTTTAGTTATCTTTGTATTTTCTAATGTGGTATCAAGGTATCATAGATTTATAGAAGAAATGTCCATTAATTCCTGTTATGTTTTCTGAAGAATCTTTAATACCAGTATTAATACTTCCTAAAATATTTTGATTTCACTCATGATTCTATATAGACCTGGAAAATTCACTTTTTGAGACTTTCCAAATTATTTAATTGAATTACCAATCACAGAACTGTACAAGCTACTTACTCTTTATAATTACTGAAATTTTGACAATGCTAATTCTCCCCATCCATGAGTAGGATATGTGTTTCCATTTCCTCATGTACTTTTTTATTTCTTGAAGTAGTGTCTTGTAGTTTTTTTTTTATACAGGTCCTTTACACATTGGTTATGCAGATTCCTAGGTATTTGATTTTCTGTGGCACAATTGTGAATGTCTTTGTTTTCTTAATATTCCTGTCTTCTCTTTTATTTTTTATATATAGAACAGCCACTGACTTTTGGGAATTGATTTTATACCCTGCCATTCTATTATAAGTATTGTTTCTAGGAGTTTTTTTGGTAGAGAATTTAGGGTTCTCTAGGTATAATATCATGTCACCTGCAAATAGTGATAGCTTGACTTCTTTCTTGCCTATTTGGATGCCCTTAATGTCCTTTTTCTTCTCTAATTGCTACGGCAAATACTTCTAATAACTTATTGAATAAAAGTGGTGAAAGTGGGCAACCTTATCTTGTCCCCAATCTTAGGGAATGCTTTCAGTTTTAACCCATTGATCTTGATACTCGCTGTAGGTTTTGGTATATGACTTTGAACTGTACTACAAAGTAGTAGTAGTTAAAACAGTGTGGTATTGGAATAAAAACAGACCAGTGGGCCTATGGAACAGAGTTGAGTATCCCAAAACCAAGCCTCAAATACATGATCATTTAGTCTTTGATAAAGGAGTAAAAATTATGAAATGGAGCAAGGAAAGCCTCTTCAACAAGTGGTGCTGGGAAAACTGGACAGTTACATGTAAAAGAATGAATTTGAACCTCTGTTTAACACCATGCACAAAAATCAGATCAAATTATATTAAAGATATCAATATCAGTCCTAAATCCATAAAGTACATAGAAGAAAATATAGGGAAAACCCTCCAAAACATTGAAGCTAAAACTATCTTCAAAGATGAAACACACTAACAAAGCAATTGGAACCAAAGATAAACGTATTGGACTACATGAAACCTAAAAGCTTCTTCTCAAAAGTAAACATATTGGACTATATCTAAAAGCTTCTCAAAAGTAACAGTCACCAAGATACAATGAGAGACCACAGAATGGGAAAGAATATTCACCCAATATCTTTCAGAGAAGGGGTTATTATCCAGGATATATAGAACTTTACAAGAAGAAAACAGCCAACCCCATAAAAAATAGGGAGAAAAGATGAACAGAAACGTTGACAAGGAAGAAATTTGAATGGCCAAAAGCTATACGAAAAAATGCTCATCATTACTAATCATCAGAAAGATGCAAATCAAAATAACAATGAGATATTATCTCATACCATAGAGACTGGCACATATCCAAAAGAGCAACTGTGGGTCTGGAGTGGTTGGGTCTGCACCGCTGGGCCCCATGTGGAAGCATCCCATGGAGCTTTGGTGGTGGTAAAGGGCTTGGCCAGTCCCTGGCCTAGTCCAACATAGCTCCAAGGGTTTGCTCACACATGCGAGGGAGGGGCAACGCTGGCCAGAATTGGGGTGGATACTTGGGCCCCTCACTCCCATTCTTCCTCCTCCAACCCCAGAAGAGAGACACACCAGACCCACAGTTCCATTGGCGTGTGGCTGCTCTGTGGCCACCGACTATCTTAGATAGTACTGAATGTCAGGATCAGGTCCTTCCCACAATCTTTCACATTTTAACACTCTATACAGTTCTAGGTAGGTTCTAGCCATGGCCCCTCATCCCAGTGAGCCTAGCAAGAAGCCAGAGGAACCCCCACACCAATAGGTCAGTCATTCTCAACATCCAGACTCCACAGCTCCTTAGAGCTACACCCAAGAGAAAACCTGATCATACCCCCATTGAGTTTCATCAATATCCAAGGTCAGGCAAAACATGGATCAGGAGGTCTTGTCAGTAGGTGGAATCTACTACAAATGTGTGGGAGTCATAGGTTAGGTAAGACAGAGAAGGGAACAGTGTGCTAAAAATCGTCAAAAATCGTAATACCAGCTTAGACCTGAACATTGACTATAGGCAAAAGATACACATGATAACCTCTAAATGTATGTATTGCAATTCACAACATGTAAGAGAGGGAAGAGAGAAGGAGAGAGAGAAAGACAAAGACAAAGAGAAAAGGGATAAAGAACTTGCCATAGAGGCAGGCTAGGGGTGGAGGGAGTGAATTGGGGTCATTGGTGTTGGGAAATGTGCATTGGTGGAGGGATGGGTGCTGGAATTTTGTGTGACTGAAACCCAGAATGACCATCTTTGTAATTCTATATCTCACAGTAGTACAATAAAATATAAAAAAAATCCATATTTGTCAAACTGTGCAGGACATATTTTGACAGGAAAGAGGAGTAGGGTCAGGAGACAGCTGTAGAAACAACTCTGTGTCTACAAGTGTGCCCAACTCTGTTGGAAACAGGGAAGCATTTGTAGGGAACAGTCAGAGGGCTTCAAAGGCTTCACATAGTACCACTCCCTCAGGAGGATTCAGGAGGATTCAAGATAATCTAGACAAGATTCCAACACCTCCGTGATAATAAAGATGATGATAGCTGATATTGTGTCCGAATTCAGTTAGTTATGCACTTATCTTTACAGCTTACTCTTCCTAACTGCATTGCCTTCATTGCGGTGATTTTGTTTCTGCTTTTCTTATGGTTTTCATGATAAAATCCTACATCACTTGATCACTTGAATCCCGTTATTCATCGATTTGCTCAAGCGGGAGCCAGTAACATTTCCATTGGACCCTATCATGTGCCAATGTAGCCCAATGGCATTGGGTTGATTCAGGAATATGAACAGCCTCAAACCGTTTCTTCAGGGTCTTGACAAGGAAGTCTGACCATCTTGTAGGTGGGTGACCACATGATCTTTTGACATCCAGTAGGATCCAGTAGGTAACGGCTCTAGTCCAGCAGTCGTCTCCAAATTGCATTACATGTTCAGCCCATCTGATTTTTGATGCCTTGGAAAATGAGACAGCGTCCCTAATTCTGGAATAGCGATGGAGGTCAGAACTCCGATTCCTTCTCTCACTTGAGTGAGGCGTGATATTCCAAGCATAGCTCTTTCGATTCCTCTCTGGGAGACCCAAATAGCATTCTCATCCTCCTTTCGTAGGGCCCAGGTCTCTGAGGCGTATGTTAATGCAGGGAGAACAGTGGAGTCAAAGAGATGTGCCCGGAGCTGGAGGTTCTTTGTCCTTTTAGCTATTTCTTTGATGCCTTTGAAGGCATTCCATGCCACTCTCTTCCTCCTGCGCAGCAGAGATTTAGGTCATACATCATGTTGACTTCCCGACCTAGGTACATATAACTTCTGCATTAAGAGATGTCTGTTCCATTGAGAGTGAATGGGGCCTCTGGAACTAGTTCATTTTTCATAAACATAGTTTTCTTTAGAATCAGCTGTCGACCTATCTTTCCACAATCTCAGTTAAAGTCAGCCAGCATTTGTGCCGCTTGGCTAATGTTTGGTTTTATTAAAACGATGTCATCAGCGAAGCAGAGGTGGTGTAGTTGCCGACCATCTATCTTCACTCCCATTCCTTCCTATTCTAATTGTCACATGATGTTCTGGAGGGTGGCGCTGAAGAGTTTTGGTGAAATGGTATCACCCTGTAGAAGCCCTCTTTTGACATCAATGATCACTTCCTTGTAGAATGGTGAGATCCTGGTGGTGAATCTGTGATACAGCTCACGAAGTATCTTGATCTATTGGTTTGAACACCCTGTTTGGCTGTGGTTTCGATGATCGCTTCAGTCTCCACAGAATCAAAGGGTTTCTTTAAATCAATGAACGTGAGACAGAGCGGCATCTTGTACTCCCTACAAACCTCAATGAGCTTTGTTACCATGTAGATATGGTCGATTTTGCTGAATCCTTTCTGGAAGCCAGCTTGCTCGCATGGTTGTCCTTCATCTAGTGTTCTGCCAATCCTGTTCAGGATGACTCGTGTAAACAGCTTGTAGATGACAGACAACAAGTAGATGGGGCAATAGTTGCCGATGTTGTGAATCTCTCTCTTCTTGAACAGTAGAACTGTCCTGCTGGTTTTCCATTGGGAGGGTACCTTGCATTCGGACAGGTAGAGTGTGATGAGCAGAGCTAGTGTAGTGATGAGTACCTATGGCAGATTCTTCAGATGTTCGGGTTTGACTTTGTCTGGGCCTGGTGCTGTTCCCTTCTTTAATGATGAAATGGCATGTCGGATTTCAGAATGGAGAACGTTGGGAATGACATATCCATCCTGTGGAATTTGGTATGTGGGCAGGTGGACGTGGCTATCAAAGAGATCTGAGTAGAAGTCATGGATAATCTTCTCCATTACCTTTCTGGAAGATGTGATAGTTCCATCAGGGTGTTGGAGGGCAGTCATCTTGGTCTTATAGCTGGTGAAGGACAGGCGGGCGGTGGGAATGCTTTTCCTGGCTTCTGCTGCATCTTCCAGTATTTCAACTCTTCTGTCTTTGAGGTCTTCTTTTATCACTTCTCTGCACTGCTTTGCAAGCTTGGACTTTAGCATTTGGTCGCCTGAGGCTTGCACCTTGCCACGTTGGTGAATGAGCTCAAGAGTTTTTGAAGACAGGCGTCCTTTTGTCTTTCTCTCTCTCTCTCAGCATTCTTCGCACAATCATGGAGGTGCTGAACAAGTCAGTTGTATTCTTCATCAATGTCGTTAATGATTATATCTTCCCATGTTGCTGTAATGGTGCCAAAGAGTTCCCAGTTGGTGGTCATTCTCGGAGTTGTCTTCTTAAACTTTGCAGCCTTTTCTCCCTGTTGTGTGAAGTAGAATCCTACATCATTCATTTGAAATATTTTCACTTTCCTAATGTGCATTTATTTATCTCAACATGGCTTCATTTTGGCCACACATGTTCTATTAGATTGTATTTTAATGGAATTTTTTCAAGATATTCACTTGATTCCTGATTCACTTTATTCCTGAAGCAACCAGATGCCATTGGGTTACATTGGCATATGATAGGGTCAAATGGAAATGTTACTGGTGCCTGCTTGAGCAAATCGATGAATAACAGGATGTCAAGTGATCAAGTGATTCACTTGATCCATACATGTTTAGTATAGTGCACATATTTGAAGTCTTTGTATGTTGTTATGTTATTCTAATTTGATTTCATTGTCATTAGCAAACACACTACATGATTTTAACTAATTTATTTTGGACACATTTATGCTGAGAATGTAGTCTATATTACTGTAAGTTCTACAATCATAAAATAATGCATATTTGGATGCATATAAAATATTCTATAATTGTTTTCTAGATATTGCTATTTTCTGATTTTTTGGGGTGACAGATCATTTGCTTTTTTTCTTGTTTGTTTTGTTTTTGCTTTTTGGGTCCCACCAGGCAATGCTCAGGGGTTACTCCTGGCTCTGCACTCAGGAATCACTCAAGGTGGGCTTGGAGTAATCATATAAAATGCCAAAGGTAAACCTAGGTGAGTTGTATGCGAGGCTATTACGTATGGTACTTTTGCTCTCTGGCCCCTGATTTCTATTTCTTTAGATCTATATTTTTCCAATTTTTAATCTATATATTTTCTGAGAGTTTTATATTAATACTGTATCTAATTATTATTATGAAGTTCTCTATAATCCCTCAGCTCTATCAGCTTTTGTTTCATATTTTGCATCTCTTTGGTCCTCATTAGTTTAATTAGCTTTACCAGGATTTATCCTTTATTATGTAATTTCCTTTTCTGTATAATAATCTTCTTTACCTAATGTCTACATAACCTGATACCCTAAATATTCCCACTATGTTTGTAATATAGCATGACTTACATTTTTTCAATCAGTTTTATTTTTGTGTTTATGTCAAAAATTTTCATTATGGATATGTTGTGACTTGGCATTTAGTTATTTGTCTTTTTTTAGTTAAAATGGGTTTATTTGGAAATTTTTATAAAAAAAATAGGGGATGGAGAGAAAGAATATGAGAGAAAGAAAGAAAACATAGGCTTCTCCAACGTGAGGGAGAACAGCAGTACACATCCCAGGGTGAAAGTATGAAGGTAGGAAAGGACACATATCACGAGGGGTGATGCACAAAACATGTGCTTGCTATCACATGTTCACAGCAACATGGACACAGGCAACACATAAGCCCAAGCAACATATGTGCAGCATTTAGTTTTTATGGTTTTTGAGTTCTGGGTTTCATTTGCTATTGCTTTAATGTCTTCTACAATTGCGTTCATATTTACCTTTTAAATAGTAAAGGCAAAAATCAGTAAGAGGAAGGTTAACTTGTAATAGATCCATGTCATGGAATGCTACTCTATAAGACAAAGAAATTAAACTTTGATGCTCATAACAAGTTGGCTGAATCTCCAGGAAAATAAAACAATGTGCTAAACAAACCCACAAAATGTTATGTATTATATTGTCCTATTAACATCACTATTAAAATTAGAGAATCATTAAAAAGTAGTGCATCTGGTTCTCAACACTATTGATATCAATATTTTGGTTATTATATAATTTATAAGTATGTTAAGAAAAATTTTGTCAAAGGATACACAGGATATTTGAATTATTATTTCACATTATGTAAATGTACATTTATCCAAAGTGAAAAGTGTAAGATAAGAAGAGGTAGGGATGTAGAAGCCAGATTTCAGCGGGTTATATAGCTGAGAGTAATGAAAAATAACTATGACAAATAATGTTACAGAAAATATAATATAATTTATAAACTATTCTTTCTCTTGCACCACTTAACAGTAGTCATTTGTTCTGACTTAATTCAAATTCATGTTCTCCTCAAGACCTTCTCCCTAAGTGAACTCATATTTTCTCACTGCTTTTTAAAAAAATTCTCTAATGCTAATCATCTCCAAACTGACACTGTTAGCCTTTCTCTGTGAGCTTAAAATTCATGCATCCTATTGTATAGCAGACATATTCTTGTGGACATCTGCAGATACCTTATTCAGAGCTGAATTCTTCCAGAACAGTCTCTTATTCAATTAGTGTCACAGTACGGTTCAGCCTAATTTAGTAACCTGGGAATTATTCTTGACTTTAGTATAACTTTCAGACCCCTTGCCATTCAAGCACCAAGCTTAGAAACTTCATTTTCACATTTATTTTTGCCGTGTTCAGGTTCCCCTATTTTTCCCAGACTTCTGCTATGTTTTTCTAATATTTTTGGCTTGAGATTTGCCTACTTAAAGTAATTTACACATTTTCCACAGTTTTTTAAATTTCAATTTTTCTATCTCCTACCCCACTGCCCACAGAATAGCTCTGAAAATCCTTGTCAAAATTTAAAGTCCTTCTTGATGTGATTCCCTTCTCTCCATTCCCAGGAAGATCTTTCTCTGTCTGGAATTTTATGTTCTAGTTTCATTAAAACTTCAGGTTATTTCCTTTTGTATCTTGTATTTTATTGTAAAGGCCCTTTGCTAGCCAAAGTCTGTTTCACTGTGGAACTCCCGGACTTCTACTCCTAATGTCTATTTGCTGCTCAGTATTTAAGGATCACATTAAGCAACATTTCACTTTTTTCACCCTGATTGCACAGTTGTTCCCCATCTTCCCGCAGAACTCTAGTTTTTCTCCATGGCCTCTCATTTTATTTTTATATCTGGTTTTACCATAAAAATAGAAAACATTTAAAAGTAGAAACCATGTTTACAACTCCAAAATAATTATATGAAGTGAATATAGAAGTTAAAAATACACAAACTTTCATTTTATGAAGAATACCATTTATAAACTCAAAAAATCAAAATATGAAGATGTGAACTTGTTATTCCTTCTTTCAACCACTATATACTGAGTGCTAAAAATTGAGTCATGGAATCTGAGTGCATGTTGAGAAATCACAAGTTTTGTCTTCAAGAAGCTTACATTAAGTGAAATGTCATTCTGAAAAAATGGTCTGCAATTAAAAAAGATTTAATTATAGAACAAGTGTCACAAGTTCTATACTTGGAAGTCTAAATACCAAAGAATTAGAATTAGGTCAAGAAGTTACCAAGAGAAAGATCTTGATGAAGAAACAGTGTTTAGATAAAAAAATAAGTATCTGGAAATAGGGTGATGGGAAGAAATAAAATATAATTCAGAGAAGGATAAGGGTTGAATTGCAGACTGTATGACTTGATTTTCTGGATTGACTGACACATAGGACATGGAGATGCTGATGTAAAGAATCACTAGATGACTATGTGGACCCAGCCTTTCACATCACTGAAATAGGGCCCCAAGAACTATGTATCATTAATGACTGTTATGTTTCTAAAGTAAGATAAAGTTTATTTGAACTGTTTACTTTAAGCTTGTCAATTCTAAACCTATATTGTTAAAAGTAGCATCTAGGTATCACAGAGATTAAGGATATCGTCTTGAATTTAGCCACATTCAATCTAAACCTCAGCATCACTATGGCCATAGATCATTGCTAAGTCTGGACCTGGAGATCCCAAGCACTGTACTGTGAGGTGTTATACTGGAAGCTCCTGGACACTGTCAAGGTGACCCAAGGAATCCCCAAGACAAGTTCTGTGGTGGTCCTCTTTCCTGAGGCTCTTTATTGAACCTTTGGACTAATTGACTGAGAATAGCCCGGAAGGGCCTCAGGGCTTCTTGAGCAATACTTTGGAGAGCATAGATTAGAAAAAAAGGGCAAATCTCTGTTTACCTAATGGATTTCTCTGCCATCAGCAACTATGTTCTATAGAATACAGCTATCAGAACCTTCTTTCTTTTATGTTGAGTTAAGATGGAATCCCTTTGTTAAGAGAAAGACCAGTGAGACCAGAAAGATAAAATGATAGAACTGGAATTAAGCTGCTTTTCTACAGGTTCTTTTTTTGTTACATGAAATCAGGAAATTTTAGAGTGACTCCTATCTTGCCCCAGCCCATAGGCAATCTATAATCTTCCTTAAAAGCCTTTCTATACCTTCTGTTTTTTTGTTGTTTGAGAAGTGATTCTCTTCAAAAATGTATGTTGTTTCCAATCTTCCACTTAAAAGCCTTTCTATACCTTCTGTTTTTTTGTTGTTTGAGAAGTGATTCTCTTCAAAAATGTATGTTGTTTCCAATCTTCCACTTAATTTAGAAAGTATGGGATTTATAAAAATATATATTACTATAGTACAAATTAGTAAAAAAAGTCATAATATAATAAATAACCAGCCTCTATCTTATTCCCATGTTGAGAATATTTGCTACCTCTTAAGGTGCAGTCATTTAATTATTTCAATTATTTTATTCAAGTTATAAATTCTTTTTATGTGGCTTAGTAAAATGTTTGGTCTTTGCCTCTATAAACCTTTCTACCTACTGTGCTCTGGAAACCCTGCTGCAAGCTACCTTTAATTCTTAAGTCATTCACACAAATATATATATATTTATATATTTATATATATATTTGTGTGAATGACTTAAGAATTATATTAATATATATATATAAAGTAGACAACTGAGCAATCCACCAATATCTAAGGAAAGAGTTCTCACTTTCTCATTAATACTCAAAATTTAAATATTTCTTTACTAAACTTCCAATATCAATTTTGACAATCAAAATGGTCATTTTCAACTCTTTGTATTTATTACATAAGATAATTCAATACAAGAAAAGGCATATTGTTGTAGGATTACTTACTGATAAACTCAGTAGGGTTGACAAATCTCACATCTACAATTATGGTATCTGATATACTTGAGTGAACTGAAATATAATAATATCCATAAAACTTTAGCTCTTCCTCCATTTCTGCTAGATTGGTCAAGCATACAAACCCTTAGTTTTCTGCCTTTTGCCCTTATACTATTCTGTGTTCTTTCTAAGTTCATCCACAGGAAGCTATTGATGCTTACTCATTCTTGGACTTATAACAACTTTCTTTTTAATAGACCAGTCCCCTGAAATATTACTATTTTGCCCATCACCTGCTCCCACCCACCTGATTTCAGGTATTTCGACCATCTGTAGCCCTGTTGCTGTGCCCAGCCATTTTGCTAAGCACGGCACAGCTCCAACAACAATTATGATTCACAGATGGTTCAAGGGTGGGTTCAGAATGCCATCTTGTTCGTGATATTTCTCTCTTCAGGACAGCAGACAATTTCAAAATTAAGCAGAGGTACAGTGCCTTGAAATAATTTACAGATATTTTTAATGTGAGAGAAAAAAATAATGAACCGATTAAATCTTCTCCTAAGAAATCATTATTCTATTGAGTTCATCCAAATAGCAGGGTGTGATTTTAATTATTATAATGGAACATAATTGTCACTAAACTGAAGAGTTAATTATTCTGAAAATAATTGTGTCATTCTTCTACAAATAAAATGATAGGAAAATGTATTTTGTGGCTTCGAGTGTTGAATAATATCAACACAGCCAATATATTTACTCATGTGAAACTTAAGCAATAGTCACTTGTGCTTCTCCCAATTTTCTCCCAAGAGTCAGATTTTCAATTTTAAACTTGCAAATTAGGTGGAGACTACATTATTTGTCTAATGGGAAATACAAACATTTTACAGAAGAGTCTTAGAATTGGGATTTTCTATCTTAAATGTCATCATCCATTTGGACCATTGTTCTGTGTCTCACTGAAGCTCTCTTTTGTTTGTCTTTTTCTACTTTATAACTCTTAATCCATAAAATTTATAGGCAACAGAATAAAGACAATAGACATGAAATTATCAGTCACTTACATTTAGACAAAGGCCAGAATTGTATCACTGAAGAAAAATGGTGACTCTGTGGTTAAGACTGAATGACTCTCAGGATAAATCCATCTAATATAAAAATGAGACAATTATTTGGCATATTCTACAACCCTATATCAAGCTTAATTAATAAAATATAATTTCATAATTTGGTCCAGCAATAAAATACCCCACCCTACCTCATATACCAAAGTTCTAGGTTTCTTTTCCCCCCCAATACAAATATTTAACAAAATTCCAATTTTCTCATAGAACCAGTTCTGAGCACTTATAGTTATTAGACTCATTAGCATGACTTTCCCTTATGAAACATGTCATTGGGCCTAAAAATGATTCTACAGCCACTAAGTATTACAAAATCAAGAAGAGAGAAGGAGATATTTGGAATTGGTCCCCAAAATATGTCAGTTGTCAGAACATATGAACTGAGTGAGGTTTAAGCTTTAGAAAGGAGTCATTTAAAAGTTAGCAAATGTTGAAAAGAAAATAACAATCAGTGTGAATTTCCTGTTGATCTGTTTTTGCTATTAATAAAGAAGATATAAAGTTGAACTTTTAAAAAAGAGTAACTATAATTTTTGATATAAGAAAGAATAAGATACTACTATTTAAGGGCTAGATTAATAGTCCAAGGATAAAGTTGTATGCATTCTTACTGACCCTGATTTACTCTTCAGCACTGCATATTATTCACGAATATGATGGAGTGTTCTCTGAGTACAGCCAGAGTGAACTCCAAGAAAAGATAGATTATTATATTACATTGATGTATTGCAACAAAATGATAAACTTTCCTTCATATCTGAGTCAATTCTAAGATTTGTCTTATTGTTAGTATGTCTCTAGGATGGTAATGTAGCATTCGATAAGATTAAATAAGTGGTCGGACAAACAAAATTCAGGAAAATTTCATGGATACTTAGGAACATGAGTATTTTAATAGAAAGGGACATTTTAACTATATTGAAATTTGCTCATAATGAAGTGACCTATGGAGAGAGAATTATTTGTTGCATTTCACAACATGTATGTCATATAATTTGACAAAACTTTATTTAATGTACATATAAGTATGGAAACAAGAAGAACTGAGTAATAAGTAGTATGAAATGAAGACCACTATTATGGTCATGAGGAAAATGAAGACATGAGGGAAGGGGAGAGATGAAAGGTTTTAGGGGGTTTAGGGTATTTTTTGTTATCTTTTCACTTGTGAGAAACTTAAATGTGCTTAACAAAATCATTAAGGCTGAAGAGACAGTACAGGAGATACCCCAGTCTGAATCCCCAACACTGCGTAAGCCCCCTAAGCACTACATATGATTCCTAGGGGTCACTCCTGAGCACAGGGTCAGGAATAGTTTCTGAGCATGCCTACCTGTGGTCCAAAATAAAATCGATTCTACTGAGAAAGTTTGACTTTAAGACAAAGAGAACAGTTAAGCAATGGATTCCTGAGCAGGCTCACAATAGGAATGGGGCCAATGCAGAGCTCGAAGACTGGCCCTAAAGCAGACAAGGGAAGTTTGGGATTTTTACTTTAATGCTCTGCCCTCTAGAGTGCAGCCATTCTGTCCTGTTACTTGAGATCTGCTTCTCTCTCTCCAAAATACCCAGATTTCCAAAATAGGTTTATTCCTCAGAGCCCTTTTCCAATTTAAACTGGGGATCACATTATTTTTTACAATGATTAGAATCCTGAAATTCCACCTGCTTCCTTTCTTCATAGGCTGGCAGAATTAAGACGACTCGGATGTGCAGCTTCCTTCCTGTGTGGTGTTGCTAACCATCACTGACAGTTTGTGGTTACATTGCTTACATATTCTTAGCTGGCAACAGGAGTCATGATACTTTATGGGGATTGGGAAAAAAGAAAAAGACAAATATTCGTCATGTATTTTATGAGATTTATGAAAAGATAACGAAAAAAAAGCAGTAATGGTATCTTTTTTTGAAAGTTTTATATCTAAGGCCTATGCCAAACTTTAGAAACATTTACATACTCAGTGTTGGGGTCCTTGTGATCATGATAATTCCATAATAAACAAGCTTTTCAAAAAAAGAAGAACCTGTCATTGGCCTAGAGCAGGGGGTCCAGAAATGAAATCAGGCACATGGGAAAATCTTGCACACTCTGTTATTGTCAGTAAAGTTTTATTGGAACACAGCCATACCCTTTTATATATTTATTCTCCGAGGCTACATTTGTAATATGATAGCAGAGCTGAGTAGTTCTGATTAGTAGCAAAGCTGAGTAGTAACAGAGAACATGTGATTCTCAAGGACTAAAATGCTTATTGAGACTTTTTAATAAAAATTTGGAAGGCACTTTGAAGAAGGAAACAGATACATGGCCCAAAGTTATTAACAAACAATGAGGCAATCTTATTTCACCACACAAGAGAAATATTTAAGAATGTCGTCAGAATCCCCAAACCCAGACTGGAGGATTAGGATTTAGACTTAAGCTCATTAATCATATGTGTTGTGTTCATCTCTTCTAGTGGAGAACTCAGTTTTAAGAGGCACTTCTGTTATAATAAGGAAAACGTCTAATATTTAGTACAGAAAAGTCTGATGAGCATAGAACCAGCATAAGGCTGGACCTGAGTCAAGTAAACACAAGAATCTGGTTACATTGAGACTGGGGAAAATAACAGGAAATTGTCATTGTGTTGAAACAGAGATACATTTGCAATCTAGAAAAGAGTGAGGTCTCCATGTGTTGGAATGATCAAAAGACCTGACATCATTGATATTAGTGATAGTAGTATCTACCTACAGTGGCCCAATCGGTTAGTGTGCGGTACTTATAAGACTAATACTATCTGACCAAGTCACTATTCTGTCTTTTAGAAGAGAAGAAATTTCTCTTCTTATCTTTTTTTGGTATTAGCATAATGATAGCTTCATAAAATGAGTGTTTCCTTTTATTTTTTTGTAAGCATTAGAAAAGATTGCTATTCTATTCTTTAATCTTTAAAACTTTGGGAGAGTTCACAATGAAACTGCGTCATATGTTTGGGAGTTTTGATGAATGAATTTTTCTTATTACTGATTTTTAATTTTGCATTTAATGATTCTGCCTTAATAAATTGTCCATTTCTGTTATTTATCCATTGTATTCTAGGTAGTTGGCGTACAGTTGTGCAGAGCTGTCTCTTACAAACTTCTTGCATTTGTTGGAATACTTTTTCTTTCAAGTTTTATTTAAATCTGTTTTTCCTCCTTTTAAGTCGAGCTAAAGGTTTGGCATTTTTATTTATTATTTTATAAGGCAATTCTTATTTTTTGTCCATTTTCCTTTGGAAGTTTGTAATTTGCTTTTTTCCGATTAACTTTGGCATCATTGGTTACATTTTTAGTGGTTCTTAGTGGTAAAAAATTTAGGCTGTTTATCTTTTATTTCTAAATGTGGATTTTTTTTCTGTTAACTTTTCCTCCTAAAGCTGTTTTTTCTCTTGCCTGTAGGGCTTTGTATGCTGTATTTAAATTTCATTTTAATAAAATTAGATTTTTATTCCTATAAAATCTACCTAGTTTTTTTTTACCTAGTTATTTTTTTAAATATTTTTATTTAAGAGCTGTATCTTACAAAGCTATTGATAGTTGAGCTTTAAGCATATAATATTTCAACACCAATTCCAGCACCAGTGTCAACTTTCCTCCACCAGTATTCCCATCCTTCATTGCTATCCTTGCCCCTGTACCTTTCCATGTTCAGTGAAACAAAATTATCACTGACTCTACATCAAAGCAATCATTTGTTTGTATTTTGACTCTTCTAGGTTAATTATGTGAATACCCTTTTAACTTTTATAGGCATAAGTCACCAACTGTTGTAGCGTAACAATCACAATCATTCTCCAAAGGCTTGTTATATGCCCCCTCAAAGTAGGTACATTGACCATCTAGTTCACAACTTCCTAAAATTGTGCAGTAAAAACAGTATATTTTAAGTAGTCAGGGATCAGAAAGCATTGAAACAGAATCTAAGATAATGTGAAGTAATACTTGTATGTACAGCTGACACATGGCAGAAACTTTATGTCCAAAACGTAGGGTACCTTACTTGTCACTTGGTCTTAATTGGAACCCAGTGGTTCAGTAAATTGAATCTCTTTCACTATAATGGTGCTAACAATACATTTTCTACTGAGAATCACAAGATATAGAAGGTGAAAGTAATAGAACTTGCAAGAAAGGTGCTAGGTAGGGCACAGAGTTCTGTAAATAAGAGCTCTGTTATTCTTTCCTTGTTTATTAATTCAAAAAAAGATGATGAGGATCACAATGCAAAGTGTCACTTTGTCTCTGGAACTCGTTATTTATAATGTTCTCAGATAAAAAGTCATTTAACAACTTTTATTTTAAATAAGTCATGCTGATAGTCTTGATTTCTGAAATATGGTTTTAGAAGTTTCACAATGCTCTCAAAGGCATAGGTGACATCTTACAATCCAAGAAATCCCTCTAGTGAACAGAATGCCACAGAACCAACCAGATATTTGGACTTTATCCAAATGTAATTATTAATAAAGTTTATAGAAATATTTTGTGTATGCTTTAATTTTGATCCTCCTAATACCCTCTAATTTGAAATGCTTTTATGAGATCTTCTGGGCCAACTGGTTTCCAAGAAACTTCACATTCATAGTAGCTTGAAAATCAATTGCTGGAGCTGTGATAATATTAAGGCTTTGTAGGGGCTCTGGGACATTATGGAAAAGGTGAAATGATGTAAAATCCTGAGCTTTGGCACGGGACCAAATTGCATTTGAAAACTGATCTTTCAGTCATTGCCTGTGTGATTTTGAAAAACTTAATTTTTGAACTTCTTTGTCCTCACATGTAGAACGTGGATAAACAACAACCGTTCTTGTATTTGTCAAAATTATAGAATTGGGAACGAATGTGATATGGCCACTTTTTATTTTAAAATCCTTCTCTTTTGGGATCAAGTGCACAAAATTGTTGGTTCTGCATATTTCTCTTTCTAATCCAGTGGCTAATTTGTCCATAATGAAAAAGGAAGTCACATAGTCTTAGGAAACACCTGGGTTTTACCCAAGTCTCCCTGGATCCCAAAATCAGAATTAGAGTAAGATTATATTTGGCAGGTGCAACCATCGTTTTTGGTGTTCATATTTTCTTACCATAATTCACTGAATCAAGTATCTCATATTTTGATGAGTTTTAATCTCCAAATTCTGTCCCCTGCCTCTTATATCTCAAATACCCAAGAAGTTTTCATCTCTGCTCAAGAAAACTTAAAAATGAGCAACTTTAGAGTGACAAATATGAAAGAAATTCTGAATATAGGAACTTTTGGAGTCTACAAACAATGTGAATTTGCTTACAATTTGCTTACGAGCAAATTCACGTTGATGTGTTTTGTGTGGCTGTAAACATAGCCACACCTTGCTCACAGAGATGTCCATGATTTTAGACAGCAACTATATGTGTCCTCCTTCTCTCTAGCTTTTTGGAGAAAAAATTTTATTCACCACTGACCTAGATTATCAGAGATAATATAGAATAATAATCCAGGTATTTAAGAATAGAAAATTCATAACAGAAATACAATATAAAAGTGTTGTGAACAGTTAATAGAAGACTAAAAAATTTTAGAAATAAATAGTGAAAAATATACAAAACATTGTGTTCCTTTATTTGTTTTACATATCTGCATTGTATGTATACAAGCTAACTTTTGAAAAGAAACATGCCATCACATATTTACATATGGCTCTCTGTGTTTGATGTTATCAATAAAATAAGCTTCTGCTCCCAGAGAATAATTATTTTAGTTTTACCTTTAAATCCACAGTATTTAGAGCAGATCTAAGAACATAGCAAGAAATGTTGCTTGTTAACTAAATGAATTAACTTCAGAAAACTCTGCAACTTCCCTTGTCTCTGTCACTAAGCACTTATCTATGTTCTTAGTTTGGGCCAGTATTGGCTGTTTTAAAATGGAAATTCCTGAAGGAACTTGCATTTATCCCTCCTCAGCTAATGAATAGAGGACATTTTCTATTCTTCTTCAGGGTCACTAAACTGGAACTTGTCTGGAGAATTAAATGTACTTTAATTAAAGCTTAAATATAACAAGACTGTTTGCCACTTTTCATATTTTTCTTGTGGCCAGGCTTCAGTGATAATGAGACTCAAGTCATAGCTATGATCCCCATGTGGGCCCCTTTAACTTTGGTCTTATACAATTTTAAAAGCCTAAACTGATATAGTGTGCCAGGCACTGGGCAAGGCATAAGATAAATAAGATTGAAAAAAAATTCATAGCAACATTTTTAAGGGTCCTTGAGCCTGGAGAAAAAATCTGTAAAAATCTGGTGAATACATTACTGAGTTGCAAGTAATGGGTCATATGGGAAACTCCATTTTCAGTTTTAAGATGCAAGTAAAATCTCCAATAGCCATTCTCAGACTGGAAATGTGATGAATTTATGGGCCTGAAATTCTTCTATGTGGAAGTTATTTACACAGATGTTACCATGATGGATGCAGCTTCAGAAGACGCATTTATAGGATGCCAAGTGATCTGGACAAGGAATAGATCTGTGGGCTATAAATATCTCTTTGAAAAAAGTTAAGTCAGCCAGGTAAAAAAAATAGTAAAGGACCTAAGAAAATCACCTATTTCCCGAGTTGTTCGATATCTAGTAAGCCACGTTTCAGATAATCTTACCACAGTTGGAATATAAAGAGGTCTGGAATCTATATGAAAGTGTACAATGTGAGGGCGGAGCGATAACCCAGCGGGTAGAGCATTTGCCTTGCACGCGGCCGGCCCATGCCGGCCAGGGTTCGATCCCCGGCATCCCATATGGTCCCCCGAGCACCGCCAGGAGTAATTCCTGAGTGCAGAGCCAGGAGTAACCCCTGAGCATCGCCGGGTGTGACCCAAAAAGCAAAAAAAAAAAAAAGTGTACAATGTGAAACATAAAACTGATAAGAGTATAGAAAAATAACAAAACTGGGTTCAACATACATTTAAGTGTATAAAGGTAGCATGGCCACCCCAAGAGAATTCAGAAGCTAAAACTATTAAGAGTGGTTCACGTTTCTTAGTTTTGCTCTTTTTTTTATTTAGTCACCATGAAATTACAAGTTATTCATGATTACTGTTACTGGTGCCCGCTTGAGCAAATTGATGACGAACGGGAAGACAGTGATACAGTGATTCATGATTGGGTGTCAGACATAAAACATTCAACACCCATCCCTTCACCAATGTTCACTTCCCTCCACCAATGGCCCCCCATCCCTACTTGTGTTCCACCCACCAGTCTGCATCTCCAAGAGATGTTTTATCAATGTTTTTGCACTGTGATGTACAGTACTGTTGAGAGTTTCACACATAACACTTTACCACCTTGCACTTCCACCATCTCCTGGTTTTGTCATAAGAAGAATATACTTGGGCTATAGCTAGTGGGACTAAGGGCTTATATCTGGATCTATACCCAGGAATTATTCCTTGTGGTGTACAGGAAACCATAGATGTTGTCAGGATTGAATCAGGGTCCACTTCATGAAGGGTAAGAACCTTACCTCTGTATTATCTCTCTGGCCCTGGGCTAACAAATCTAATTCAATCCAATTCAATCCTAGCCAATGGAGAAAACTAGCACAATCATAATTAGTTCTTGCGCACATTGTCTGGAATAAAACAATCATCTAAGGGAGTGGGTAGCATGAAACCTTTGATGCTCTCATTCAAATTCATCAGTGTATGTCCAGCAGTATCCTAAACATCATTTTCTGTAGAGCTGATGTACCTTGTCTCTGTTTATCGGGAGTACCCCACATTGAGGCCTCACTATGGGATTTCTGCCTTTAAGAACAAATGGTTCATGCTTCCTATTGAATTCCAGACCTAGCCTGCAACATTTTGATGATAAAATAGTGGTTCATGTATCTTTTAGGACAGAAAATACACTATTAGAATACATCTCATTATACTGGAAATACCAATTCCCAGTGACCTTAGGTGGCACAGACAGAAACAGACAAGTAGAAGGGAAGGAATAGGAGTTTATTGGAGTGCGTTCCTGGGTGGACCCAAAGGCATCTGGTGAGGCTGGGGTAGAGCCACGTCCTGGAGGAGACTGAGTGGGATTCTTAAACTGTTTATGGTGAGAAAAGGCAACCAAGACCAGTGGAATCGGTGTGCATGGTTGGACACCTGTTATTTGTATGTGGGTTGATGTGGAGAAGCATAGAATGTGGCCAGGGAGCTTCCTGGCCCAGTTGGGCAATGAGTCCTTTCTTCCGTGCTGGAGACAAGGTGAACTATGATTGCAGAATATTGCTATCTCATTAGCAAATCACCATTTGGTCCTGGTTGTTGTGTTGTCTGCTCAAACCTTACACTAGTAGAGCATTTAGCATATATACACATGTATACATATACACACACGTATGTACCAGTTATATACATCATATATATGCATATATATATAACTTATACTATCAACCATCTAATAGTATGTATAACTATGTTAAGGTATTAATTTTGATGGAGATGGAGAGATAGCACATCAGGCAAGGCACTTTCTTTGTACAAAGTCAACCCTGTTTAGATATCCTGCACACATAGACCGCAAACACTGTCAGAAGTGTTCCCTGAACACAAACATAGTGCCTGAGGGCTCTGGAGTAAGTCCTGAGCACTGACAGGTATGGCCTCATAACAAAATTCAGCATCTATGGTGGATATTAACCCCTTATCAGATGGGTACTGGGTGAATATTCTTTCCCGTCTGTGGACTTTGTATCTTGGTCACTGTTTCAAGAAGCTTTTTAGTTTAATGTAGTCCCATATGTTTATCTTTTCTTCTAGTTGCTTTGTTAGTGGTCGCCACGCCTGATGATGGCGTCGCCCACGTAGCAACATGCTATGAGGGGATTTGAGCAGGTCTCATATCCCTGGGAATGGGAGGTTCGCGGCCCACTGGTCTATGCCTTCAGCTGCCCCCTGTTATTGTTGGCGTTTTTGGCATGCAGTCCCTCTGCTTCCTAGCTTGAAGTTTTTTCAAATCCTCTGGCTATGTTATGATTTTAGAGGTTAAGATTGGTAGTATAATTTTTAGTATATTGTGCGCTCCCTGGTGGTCTAGTGGTTAGGATTCGGCGCTCTCAATTTTTAGTATATTGAGAATTGATTTATATAGTTTTAATAGTCAGAGCTGTTCCTTGCTCTCCCTGTGCAAAGCCGTTCATGAGGCAGTCGGGAGGCATGGCAGGTTCTAGCCCTGGCCCACCACCTCGGCAGAGCCTCACAACAGGCCAGACCACCGCTCCTCACTCCCACGGGTGCCACCATTTTCCACTTCTGGACTTCCCTCTCGTCAGAACTCCACCCAGCAGACCAGCCCATCACAGCCTGGCTCGCACGGCCGCTTGCAGCCGCGCGGTTCATCAATAAATGCTTTATTTGGAGGTGTTTAAAAGAGTTTGCCTCCTGCTCGACAAGCCTGGCAAGCTTCTCGTGTTGTATATGATATGCCAAATTCCAGTAACAATTATATTAGGTCATTCCCATGACCTAATATAATGGTTTTAGGCTCTTTATGTTCCTGTAGCAAGCCGATGCCCATGGCTCTACTGGCATGAGACAGGACATATAGAGATATTACTGGTGCCCGCTCTAGCAAATAGATGATCAACGGGAAGATCGTGATCGTGATCATAATAGTCATTAGTATAGAAGCTTATTAATAAAGCCAGAGGGCGGAGCAATAGCCCAGTGGGTAGGGCATTTGCCTTGCACACGGCCGGTCTGTGCCGGCCTGGGTTCGATCCCGGTGTCCCATGGTCCCCTGAGCACCGCCAGGAGTGATTCCTGAGTGCATAGCCAGGAGTAACCCCTGAGCATTGCCGGGTGTGACCCAAAAAAGCAAAAAAATAAATAAATAAATAAAATAAAGCCAGATATTTTACAGAAATCAGTAAAGCAGCCACATGCTATGATTGAAACAATAGATTAGTAAACATTATAGTTTTACAGTATAAAGTTTAATAGCTACAAATCCAATTATTTTCAGGAGGCATTGTGACATTTTAACCCCTACACAAAGATAAGGTAAAGCACATACGTTCATGGTTACCAGCTACACAATACACAAAACCTTGAATATGATGTATGATTGTCTAATGAAATCAGAGTGACCTCTGGACTTGCGAAGCCTGTGGTTCTTGGGGCGAGACATAATACATAGAAACCTTGTTTAATTTTAACCAAATGGCTTAAGTAGTTGCGGTATCATATAAATCATTTTTTGTTTCATTATGTCATGTATTCAATTTTTGTTTCATTGTGTATGCCCTGCCAAGCATGTATTTGCTTTCTGTTTCCTTGTGTAACCAAGTTTCTTTATTGTGGTATGATATATAAACCCTATGAAGCCCTCAGTAAAATTGCAGCAGCATTCAACCTCTCTTGCGTTGGTGTCTGTCTGTCAATCACTGACGCTCTGCTTTCCTGAATAACTTCATCCCACATCCCTCAGCTTGGCAGTCCCGACCGAGCCAGTCTGCAGCAAGTGGTGTTTCATCTTTTAAGATGCCTTTAGCTTCAATGTTGTGGAGGGTTTTTCTATATTTTCTTCAATGTACTTTATTGATTCAGATCTGATATTGAGATCAGGCACTGGTAGAACTTTACAGGAAGAAAGTAGCCAACCCCATCATAAAATGGGGAGAAAAAATGAACAGAAACTTCAACAAGGAAGAAATTCGAATGGCCAAAAGGCATATGAAAAATTGCTCATCATCATTAATCATCAGAATGATGCGAATCAAAACAACAATGAGATATCATTTTACACCACAGAGATGGTGCATATTCAAAAGAGTAAGAACAACAAGTGCTGGTGTGAATACAGGGAAAAAAGGTACTCTCATCCTTTATTGGTGGGAATGTCAACTGGTACAGCCTTTTTGGAAAACAATATGGACATTCCTCCAAAGACTAGAAATTGAACTCCCATTTGACCCAGCCATACCACTCCTGGGAATATACCCAGAGAAACCTAAAACCCACAGTGGAAACACCATCTGCACTTTTATTTTCATAGCAACACTATTCACAATAGCCAGAATCTGGAAACAACCAGAATGCCAGAGAACTGATGACTGGATAAAGAAACTTTGGTACATCTACACAATGGAATACTATGTAGCTGTTAGGAACAAAGAAGTTATGAAATTTGCCTACAAATGGATGGACATGGAGAGGACCACGTTGAGTGAAATTAGCCAGAGGGATAAGGACAGATAGAATGACTGCATTTATTTGTGGGATATAAGAAAAATATCATGATATAATATCCAAGGCCAGACAAAACATGAATCAGGAGGTGTTGTCTGTGGGTAGAAACTGCTTTAAATGTATGGGAGCCCGAGGTTAGGTAATGCAGAGAAAGGAACAGTGTACTAATAATCATAGTAAATACCACGTAGAACTAAGTATTGAAAGTACTCAAAGGATATACATGATAACCTCTAACTGTATGTATTGCAAGCCACAATGTGTAAGAGAAGAGAGAGAGAAAGAGAGAGAGAGAGAGAGAGAGAGAGAGAGAGAAGAGGGAGAGAGAGAAATAAAAAATTGCCTAGACGCAGGCTGGGAGGGGGAACAATCAGGGGAGATTGGTGGAGGGAAATGGGCACTGGTGGAGGGATTGGTGCTGGAACACTGTATGACTGAAACCCAAATATGAACACTTCTGTAACTGTATATCTCGTGGTATAATAAAAAAAATAAATATAATAAATTTGCAAGCAAAAACAATTCTGCATCTATAAATATTATATGTGAATATTACCTCCTTAAAAATAGCAAATTTGAATGTTCTATCTGCCTTTAAGAGTAACAGTCCAGGAAATTAATCAACTACTTTTTGTCTTCAGTAGATTTAACCTCATGTAACCTCTTAAAACTAGAACTAACAGTTTGGAATACTACTCATGTCCTGGGCTAATAGGATTGTTTTGGTTACTCACTGATATTCAAAAAACACTGAACTGGCTTAAAAGAGTGATTTATAATTTCTTACAAATCTTTAATCTGGCAGACCCTACCTGGACAGTGCTACTCCATATGGCACAGCTGGGCATTTCTCTTCTACCTGGCTCCTGGTAGGGTTGGCAGCTTAGGAGAGAGCCTTCATTCCCAGGTGACAGCAAGATCTTCTAGAGACTGGTTGAACAGCACTCTTGTTCAGATGGTCTACACACATGTCTGGTTTGTGGTTTCTCAGAGTATTTTGAATTTAGCCGAGCATTTTACATGGAAGCTGGCAGCTATTTTAAAAGTGAGGAATAGCTGGCAAGCAATCTCTTGGGCTACTTTATGAAAGCAAGTTCAGTCACATGCAGTTGGAGGGAAAATAGACTTCAGCATTTAATACGAGAATAGACTTTCACAATCATTGGTAGATATGGGTCACTATTCAGATATACACTGAACAGCAGACTCATAATGCACACTCATAAATGTTGAGGAAATATTCATAAATCAATAGTAAATTGCAGAAAAATACTTCTTAAATGGTTTTATATCTTTGAGAGTTGTTTTAGACCTTTCTTTATACTTATCTCCAGAGTCTTATTTGGAACTGAACAGAGTTCAAAACTAATTTTTTTCTGGATAACTATTTGCTTTGAATAATTTGTAAAAAAAAAGAAAAGAAAAAGATCTTTAGAATAATTGAAAAAATATAAAAATATGAACATGCTTGCATTATTATTATTTGTATGATTATTACACTGGTATAACATTTTAGAATATAATATCTCATTACAGATGAGATATTATAACTTTTAAAATTTTAATTATAAACCCTGATAAATTGGTGAAGAAGCAATGAATATCTCAAAAAGTTATACATTCTGTCTAAATCATATTATTGGCAAGTTTTTTTTGAACATTTATTCACACTTAGATCTTGTCACTATGCTGTACTATCTCATACTTAAAGGAAGCAATAGATTTTCCATTGTTAATAAATTGCTTTTCTTTATATTTCTTGCTCTCCTCTGTATGTTCTTGCCTTTTTTCACCTTTAGCCCCAGTAAAAGTGGAATTTTTATTGTTACATAATAGTGTTGAAAATGCACTAATAAATGACACATTCCTCAAAAGTGGAGACTATTTGGTGGGGAAATAGAATCCCACTAGCTGACTAACATGTACCTTCAGCACACCTCCATTAGAGAGCAAAGGAAAAGAGTGAAACACTTTAATAAGAAACAAAATTTAGGGCAAAATATCTTCACAGTAAGATGCCTATTAATGTATTTTACTTAGGAATTAAAATGCTTGTTTGTAAATCAGCGCAAAAGTAAACTGAAGAAAACCATACCCAGTAAAGCTGTACTAACCTTTTAGTTTGTGGAGATATTTTTCGCTAATCCAGAACTCTGTTCAGAATTATCCATCTAGCATATGTAAATGAACATTAGGGGAAATTTTCTACTTGACTGAGCAGTATAAATTTTTATTTTGTAATATGGATTTGAATCCAGAGTCCTAACTTTGAACTGGCTAAGTGAACTTGAGAGTATACGAGAATATATGACTATATGTATCTCAGACAATTTTTCTGTCTATAAAATCAATAACACAGGAGGCTGACACACTTTGATCCCCTATACCACGCATGGTTTCCTGAAAATCAGGAGAAAGCCCTGAGTGCAGCTTATTCCTGGTGTTCAAGAGAAAGGTTTTATTTGTGTGGGGGGGAGGTAGGGTGTTGGGGATGGTTGTGGTGTTTCCCACCAAAAAAGAAAAGAACAATGACATACAAGCCTATTTGTTGAAAATTAATACAGTCTATTTAAATACTTATATCTATGCCTGGTATTTTGTGTGAGAATTCTTAAAGTAGCAATTTTTAAAAATTTGAAATATTAATCAAAAATTACTTGATATTGAAATGTTCTAAAGTATTTAACATTCAAATATCTTTGTCATTAGACTTAAACTTTCAGAGCTGTTTATAGTGACCTATTTTATTTATATAGACTATAAATTTCAAAATATTTTTTGTACATTGTGGGATTTCTGCAGCATACATTAAAAAAGCTGACATTCTTATCTACAAATGCAACAAATGGAAGAGAAAAGATTTAGACATTAAGCTATTTAAGACTCAACCATGTATACAATAAGGCAGATATATGCATTGTAGGAGTGCTTTAAAAAAGGATACCTTATGTAATGAATGTGTTAAGAAATTTTAACAACAACGACAAAAACGTGGTATCTTTAATCCCAGATGAACTCTTAGGCTCTCATCCCATCTGTTTCATTTCTCCAAATAACACAATTCTCAAGTTATCTGTGCTTAACTCTCTTCAATTGCTCCTCCTTATTTCGTTATTACATTGTGCAAATCTCTTCCTATCCTTATCACTGTACAAATTTCACACACTCAAATTTCATTTTCAGTTATTCTAGTCTCTAATTCTTGATTCTCTAATTGCAATTAAAACTAATGGTCATCATCTCTATTTTTAAACTTTCTTCACATTTTGCTTAGTTGTTTGTTAACTTATCTTTCCAAGTCTTAAAATCTTATGACTAAAAGATTCTAGGCGCCGGAGCGATAGTCCAGCAGGTAGGGCGTTTGCCTTGCACGTGGCTGGTCCATGCCAGCACATGCCGCCCGGTTTCGATCCTCAGCATCCCATGTGGTCCCCTGAGCACCACCAGGAGTGATTCCTGAGTGCAGAGCCAGGAGTAACCTCTGGGCATTGCAGGGTGTGACCCAAATAAAAAAAAAAAAGCAAAAAAAAAAATTCTAGGGATCAGTGACCTCATTTTTTTTTGTTTCACTATCACTATCACTATCTTCCCATTAATCATCTATTTGCTAGAGCGGGCACCAGTAATATCTCCATATGTCCCGTCTCATGCTAGTAGAACCCAAAGGCATCCGCTTGCTCCAGGAACATAAAGAGCCTCAAACAATTATATTAGGTCACGGGATTGACCTAATATAAATGTTACTGGTATTTGGCATATCAAATACTACACGAGCAGCTTGCCAGGCTTGCCGTGGGGGTGGCATACTGTTGTAGTCACCTCTAAATAAAGCATTTATTGATAAACCGTGCAGCCGCTAGCGGCGCGCAAACCGGGCTGTGATAGTCTGTTCAGCTGGGTGGAGTTGTGATGAGAGGGAAGTCCGGATGGGGAAAATGGCGGGCCCCATGGAGTAGGGAAGGGTGATCTGGCTTGTTGTGAGACTCTGCTGGGGTGGCAGGCCAGGGCTAGAACCCGCCATGCCTCCCCTGGCGTCACGAGCAACTGGGCACAGGGAGAGCAAGGAGCAGCTCTGCCCCATGTCTGGGAGTCTCTGGTTCAGTATACCTGGGCGGATTGAAAAAAAAAAACAAACTGCTGCAGGGTGGCTGTCGATGATCCGGGCAGGATTTTTTTGTTTGCTATATTAATTTCCTGATTGATGTTACCCATCAACGTCTCTGTTCTGACTCTATTATTGACCAAAAAGGGCACATTTTAGTTCAAATCTTAGTTTTCTTTTGGTTTTTGCACCACACCTGGCATGCTCAGAGCTTACTTCTGGCTGTGCTTGAGGGAGTGTATAGAGTGCCAGGGACTGAACCCAGGTTGGCCATGAGCAATGCAAATGCCCTACCTCTATCTTTCTTGCCCCAGTACTAACTTTTTACGTTGTTTCACCTCTGTAATTCCAACTGTCTTCGACCCACTTCCACAAGAGTATCAACTGAAATAGATTTAAAACCCATTTTTAACTGCTGGGACTCTCGGTGCCGAACGCCAGCAGGGCGGCCTCTCTGCCTGACCGCCCTGCACTAGCCTAATGGGCTGCATGACTTGGGGCAAATTTGGCCCTTTGGCTTGTTCCTCCACCAAGCCCCCAGAAGTCAGAAAACCTCGCGCAATACAACCACTGTCATCCTCATGGTCGGACCCCACAAAGGGACACAACCCGATTCCAGTAGCGTGTGGGCGCAAAACCTAGTATACCACAAACTCGTGGGAGTCAGAGGCTGGTAGGACAGAGAAGAGAGGCAGTGTTCTGGTAATCATTGAGAATGATGGTGCCATCCAAGTACTGAACACTGAATATAGCAAAAGGTACACATGATAACCTCTAGATGTATGCGTTGCAATCCATTGCAATTCACAAAGTTTAAGAAAGGGAAACAAGATGGAGAGAGAAAGAGAGAGAGAGACAGAGAAAGAAGAAAGAGAGAGGAGAGAAAAGCGATAAAGACCATCCATGAAGGAGGGATTGGTGAGGGGGAGGGAAGTGGGAACATTGGTGTTGGGAAATGGGCACAGGTGGAGGGATGGGTGCTGGAACACTGTGTAACTGAAACCCAAACATGAACATCTTGTAATTGTATATCTCACAACAGTATAATAAAATATCAAAACAAAACCCATTTATAAACTTTCAATTGAAATAGGCAGATCGATTAGGGTTGGGCCCCAGAGTGGAATTCCTGGGAAGTAATAACCATCTAGCCCTAAGGTTGTGCAGGCCCACCTTGTGAGTTCAGGAACTAAGACCTGTTAAAACCTTTACCTGGAACTAGACCAGGCCAGAGAAGGCTTCGACCCACTCCCAGAGGGTCACTCCAGTGGGAACAATGGTCAAGAAAAGGAACTGTCAAAGAAGACTATCCCACCTCTACCCCTCTTGGCAAACTCCCTGGCAAGGAACTTTTATCTAGGTAGAAAACCTCATGTGTTGCAGCTTGAAAAACCTTATAAGAGTCAAGAAGTAAGCATATATGCTGCCCAAGCCCATGTGCTGTTAAGTGTCCACATGGCCAGCCTGTGGTGCACACATATCACTGCATCTTCCCTCTTTAGATGTGCACTGGAGCTCTCTGCCTTTGGTGAAACCAGTATTCTCTCAAGTATGTTTCTCTCTCTTTTTTTCCTTCCTTCCCTTCACTGTTCTTCTCCTGAAATTCATTTCTGTGAGAAAGATAAGGCGAAAGACTGAAGTCCCGGTTAAGGCCAAGAACTAGTTTCTCCTTTCCTGAAAAAGGTAATTCCTCTTTCTAGTCTTAGTCCACGCCTCCGCTAGAAGTCAGGTAGCATGGTTAACACCATTCAGAGCAGAGCAGTGGGTGCCAGGAGTGAGAAGTGTGGCTGGCAGGGCTCTGGCCCATGCTTTGCGTGGGGTTCATTGCAGTCCTAGCCATCCAAGTCCGACTCAGGGTGGCAGAGGTGGAGTGAGAGAATGTGACCATCTCTCTCCTCTCTGCTATGCATAAGCTGCCTGCATGGGCCTACCAACTTCACAATGATTACACAAGGGTAGTTAGTACTTGTGGTTGGAGAAGATGTATAGGTAAAATACACAGAAGTGAAGGTACAGTGTGGCTAGAGAATGAATGTCATGTCCAGCAAGAAGATGGAGATGAATTGCTAGATTGAGATCATAAAGCCACACAAAGTTTTGAAATTGTTTCAAGAAACAAATAGAAACTTCACTATTTCCTTCCTACTGTTAACTTGTATCCTGACTTTTAGGGTCCTTCTAATAGGGCATAACAATGCATGAGACTATCGGAGTAGCAACTTAGTTTGTTCTTTATGTCCCAGGATATTTACAATTGTTTTCCATTTTGTGGTCCCTAAATGTTCAAGACTTTTCATCTCCTGATTTCTTCTTCCTTTTTGTCTTTTCACCGTATGCCACTAGACAAAATTTGTACAGAGTATGAGGACGTTAATTATACTTTGATGACTTCTACATGAAAAATGAATAATCTTGAAAATAACTATTTGTTTCCCATCATTCCTGTGATTAAATGCCTTTTGAGTCACCTGCATCTGACAAATCAAAGCATTTTGCTGAAAAAATAACAAATGTCATTTTCCCCACGTTAAGTGAATACAGAACTTGGGAAAGCCATTTTTTTGCATAAGGCAAAAGAACATTTCCTTTGCAAATCTATAAGGACTTTAGTAACAAAATAATATGGTGCATATTCGATAGTCAGCCTTTATGAAAATCTAAGTTTGCTCAGACCTTAGCTTCATTTCATTCAGATGCAAACAAACAAAAATCCGTAATGAGAGAACTCATTTGCAAGGAGGTCTGTGATCCAGAGGTGTCAAGGCAAGGGGAAAACTGAATGTTATTACTGATTACACAGCCAGTCTTTTTCTTCCTCCCAGTTTTTTTAATCCAGTGCTAATCTGCGGCAGGAACCTCAGGACAGTCAGTCTCATTATTTAGGAGAACTTTTCTTTTGGCTATCATCCATTTGAGGGTCTGACATGCCTTTATTGAATGAGATATTTTCCTTTGGGCAAATAAAAGTACCTGAAAGATTTAAATAGAACATTAAATTAGTTTCACCTGCTTTCTTCAATGCCCCTGAAGTCTTACAGAAAATAGTGAAACGACAGATCTATTTCTGCCTTTTGCAAAATGCATCTGTGTACACAGACAATTCTGGTTATTCTCCTGATGAATTAACCCTCTGGATTACTAAGTTTTCCTGTACAAAATCTGAGCAAGACTGTTTCTTGACTTTAATTGTTCTCATATCATCTCTTTCACTAATAGCAAAAGTAGTGAGTCTAACAAGCAATTGTTGACTAACAACTATAAAGTAAATGGACTGCTACTAAGTCCATACCATATAGTTATCACTTTGCCAGGCTCAGCAAAAGTTGCTCTGCTGATAAAACTAGTTTTTGATTGAAGTAAAGCTATAAATATTCTGTAGACATAAAACACAGAATTCACCAGCATAAAACAAAGACAAAAGAAGTTGGTTTTACACAGAGGTGCAGCTGGGTGCTGTGTAAAAGGCTTAGGAAGAAGTAATTAGTTCTGTGAAGGCAGTTACAGAAAATCTTCATGAAGGATAATGATTAGAGCTGGTCTATGAGGACCGTATGGAATTTCAAAGGTTGGCATACGGGATAACTGTGCCCGATTAGAAAAGGAAATGTCCAGAAACACAAAAGAACCTACCATATCCAGGGATTTCTCCCACTGTGGTCATAATCTGACTTCATAGAGTAAGAAATGAAGCTGTGAAGATGGATCCAGACTGATGTATTTCAGTGGGTGGTGCAAGGCTGCAAATTATGGTCCTAAAATATTAGAAAAGCAACTCTGAAATTTTATCGTCTAGATTCTTGACAGTGGCAGATGTCACTGGTGATGAGTGAAAACAAAAATAACAAATTACTTGGCATTTCTATTTCCAAAAGGAGAGTGCATTAATTGGGACAAAGTATTAACCTATGTTTTAGCCTATTAGAGCTACTATACAAAAAGAATTACTAACTACTTGAAATCTAGAACAGCAACAGAAATTGTAATAGATGCTTTTCGCACATTATTTAGAAACTGGTTTCAATGTGATAGTACATTGCTCAGGACAACACAGAATTTATGGTGGAACTAAAATTTTAAAAAGTAAATTTTTTTTAGTTTAAAAATTTTAAAAATTTTAAAACTTTTTCATGTCAGGTTCCTTGTGAATGTGAGTGGTGTTAAGTCGTCAAAACATTCAGCTTGCTAAATTACAAACCCATATATGTCAGTTTTCATTTTTAATTTTTCTTCAAGAAAATTATTTAAACTAGCTATCAATGATCTTGTCTTCAATAACACAACTTTGAACAAGTCCTTTCCTCATAAATTGTCAGTAATCATTTTATGAACAACTAGGAAAAACAGCATTTATTCCTTATCTTTGACTTAGAAGAATTTCATTCTTTGGTTTTCTGTTCTTTTTATTATTTTTTTGTCTCCTTTTTTTTCACCTCAGTTGTAATGCAATGCCTTTCCCCTTTTAGGTATATTGCACTTTTCTCATGATCCCCTCAAACTCTTATGTTGCTAATTAATGCCAATATTCCCTAAAATAATCTTCCTTCCATCTTCCCTCATTAGTCTAACTCTCAAATGACGTCATGTGATATTCTCACAATTTCAGTTCAACTCCTGGGTTAGATAATGGCCACAGAAAAACACAGCATACTTTTCTCTAGTGTCTGTTAATATTCTAACCTGTACAGCAAGCTTCCATATATTAAATGATCTTGAAGAGATCATCCTGGATTATCTAAGTGGGAATATTATTGATTGCAAGGGTATCTTGGGAGGCAGGAAATTGAGAGCATGACGATGAAAGACTGAATCATCTTTGACAATGAAAGGGGGCCATGAGCTAAGGAAACAAGCAGCCTCTAGAATCTGGAATAGAGATGGATTTTCTCTATAGCTTTGAGAAGAAATACAAGCCTGCCAACACTTTATTTTATTCCAGAAAAAAAAAAGTTTGAACTTCTTACCTCCAAAAAATATCAGATAATAAATTCTATTTTAAGAGGTTAACTGGCGGTAACTTGTCATGAGCTTTAATAAGCAAATAGACCCTCTCTACATGAAGTTTTGAGAGTTGTTTTTAGTCAATATAATAACTTATAAGAGTTATTTGTTGATCTTAACCCAAACATCTCACAAATATGTGCCCACACTATATCCAGCCACCACCAACACACACCCTCTAAATTCAGCAAGAAACTTTAGGAATTCCTGCCTTTGCCCATACTCAAAGCCAAACTTTGACCCAAAACAAGGTCTCAATCTATACCAGCATAAAAATGACAAAGATGATACCACAGCTAGTCGACATAAAATATGTCATTTTAACATGACATTCATTTGATGCTTGAGTTGCCATTTATCTACCAAAATGTTAAAATGTCTTAAGGCACACAGATAGTCTCTGACTATAAGATATCCAACTCATCAGTGAACTTTGAAATATGAGCTGGCTTCAAAGGGAGAAGGGGTAGGATACAGATATATAAACCAAATGCTGAAAAAAGAAAAATAAAAGTGGTAACTGCAATTTTCTAAAAAGAGATTAAAAAACCATGTGGAGATTAAAGAAGTTTAGATTTGAGAAAAACCAGTTAGATACGTATCAATCTTCATCTCAGCCCTAGAGAATCACACAGAATCATATTCAGTCTTTCCTGATACATTGTTTAGGGTTCCAGTAAACTAACTGAAAATCATACAATATTTCATGAAGAATAAAAGGAAAATAGTTAGGAGACTAAAGTATTCAAGAACTGACATAGCATGGACTCTAAGGTTCAAAATACAATCTGGAGTCAGAGGTAGTACAGGGGTTAAATTAGGGCACTAGTTTGCATATAGCCAAGCCCAATATTTTGTCATTGAGTATGGTCCCCACAGCAGTGCCAGTAGCAATTTCTGAACATAGAGCAAGGAATAATCCCTGAGCACAGTAGGTGATGGTCCAAATAACACCCTTCAAATAAATACATAGAAACTACGGCAAATCTAGAGTCATTTGATTCACTAGAAGAAAGGATCAATAGTAATTTAATAGCGAATGACCATCTATATGAATAATATGAATAACATTTTAAAACAGAAAATCTGATCTTTTTAATAGAAATAAAGAATAAGAAGTTGTTAATTTTATAACATATATACTTAAGCAAAAAAGAAGCTGAGTAGCTGTGTATTACAAAGATAGGAAAAGAAGGGCCACAGATAATCAATGGTTAGCATGCGTTCTATCTGGATTCAGTTCGTAGAATCCACATGTCACTGCCGTAGCCCTGCAAGGCAGGTTGCAAAAGAATCACTGTTGTGGGTCCCAGGCTTCCTGAGCTCTACTTGTGAGCCTCCTACTAAAATATTTTAAAAGCATAACATGTTTTAGGAACAAGTGCTGGTCAAGTTAATAATATCTTTTAAAAGTATTTGTATTCTTATTTCCAATTAATAAATTGACATATGAACATCTGCAAATCATTTCGCTTCTCGGAGCCTCAATTTAATTCTCTATGGAGATATTGTTTAAACCAGAAAAAAATCTTAATGTGTAAAATTACTTAGAAAACACTCCCCACTGCACACCAAATTTCAGTAAATGGTAATATTGCTTGAAATAGCAGGACTCAAACTTTTGTTAATACATTAGCTTAAATGCCTTTAAGTCATTTTTAGAAATTTGTTTCCAACAACATAGAAAAATCATGTTTATTAGGAGGATCATTAGGGGGGAAATTACACTAAACAGTAAAATTCTGAGGAAATACAACTAATAGACTTTAAAATGCAGATCTAAAGAATTGGAAAATCTCAGAATACCATGGGTCAGAATTTTAAGGAGAACAGAAACTAAGAGTATTGAGGTTTTATTAGCCCTAAAAGAATATGCCCATCTTCTTATGTAAATAGCTAAAAATGAGAAGAGTTAAAATGTTGGATGGGAACAGAAAAATAGAATCTGAGTATTCAGAAACCTTGAAGCATAGAATGAAAAATTTAGTCTTAAAAATCAAGTATTAGATTGAAGAACATAAGTCATATTTGCAATAAGGAAAGTAGTTAAAAAATCTTATCCAAGGTAACTTAACCAAGGTAATCTTATTCAAGGTAACTCTTAAGAGTTATCTTCCAATAATTATAGTTATGATTCAGAGGATACTGCACTGTGCATTACATAAAAGGGTAATAGAATGGCTTGGGAATTAGTCCAAGGAGGTGGAATGAGTACTTTGGATGCAGGAGTTCTATTCCTACAAAGCTGGATGCCCGAATACTCAGAGTGACCCTCAAGTATCTAGGTATTAAAACTTCTTGAGTACTGTCAGGTATTGTACAAAGCAAAATATTTTTTAATTAAATTAGTAAAATGAGGACTAGATTAAATATACAATACCAAAGACAAATTAACCAAGTGGCATAATTAGTTTAGAACACTTATGATTCTCCAAAGTAAAAATAATCCCAACTGAGTTGAAGAATATAAATTTTAGTCTATTAACTAGTGACCAAAACAAGTAACCATTTGACCCAGCCATACCACTCCTGGGAATCTACTCTGGGAAACCAAAAATACGCAGCGGAAACACCATCCCTACTTTTATGTTCATAGCAGCATTATTCACAATAGCCAGAATCTGGAAGCAACCAGAGTGCCCGAAAATCGATGACTGGATAAAGAAGCTTTGGTACATCTACACAATGGAATACTATGCAGCTGTTAGGAAAAATGAAGTTATAAAATTTGCCTATAAATGGATGGACATGGAGAAGATTATGTTGAGCGAAATTAGCCAGAAGGAGAGAGACAGATACAGAATGACTGCATTTATTTGCATGGCATAAATATATATGTACATATTAAGATACCAATATCCAAGGTCAAGTGAAACATATTTCAGGAGGTCTTGTCAAAGGTGGAAATTATCCCAAACGTGTGGGAGTCAGGAGGTTAGGTAAGACAGAAAATGGAACAGGGTGCTAATAATTGTTGAGCATACTAATGCCAACCTAGAACTGAGCATTAAATAGAGGCAAAAGGATACACATGACAACCTTTTAATGTATGTTCTGTAATCCATAGTCTGGAAGGGAAGGAAAAGAGAAAGAGAGAGAAAGGGGAAAGAAAGAACCTGCGATGGAGGTGGGCTGGGGAAGGGGGAGGGAACCGGGACGGTGGTGGTGGGAGATGGGCACTGGTGGAGGGACGGGTGCTGGAACACTGTATGACCAAAACCCAAATATGAACCTTTTAATTGTATATCTTTTTATTTGTATATCTCACGGTGGTATAATAAAATACTTAAAAAAATAAAAAATAAAAATACTACAATATAAAATTAAAAATTATATTTTATTATAATAAAATATAATGTAATTTTATATTATAATTATATTATAATTATAATATAATTTTATTATGATAAAATTAAAATATAATTGACATAATTATCAGATTTAAAATATAAAAATAATTATTTTTCAATGAATTGACAAATGAGAATGGCAATATTATTGGAAAGGAAATCCACTAAGAGATTGGTAAGAATGCTTAAAAAAAAACAAACTCAAAAAGTTAAAAAAAAGAAATTTTAGAACATCAGTAAATTTTTTAAATATTATGCCAACACAGCTGATGATGTAGCAAATAGGATAATGAAAGTTAAGAATACACACATAATCAAAGGTAAAGCAAAATAAAACTGATATTAAAATATCATACTGAAATATGAAAGAACATGTGAGAGAACTTTGAATACATAAACCTTTCAGAGGGAAGAAGTATAAGAAGGTAGATACATAACTAAAAATATAATGACAATTTTTTTCAGAATTTATGAAAAGTAAACTCTAACATTCATCTTCATTTAGTCTAGCATTATTTACAATAGCAATATAAGTGTTCATTGATGAATAAATAAGGCACAAACAATTGAGTAATATTCAATCATTAAAATTCTTTTATTTGTAACAACATAGATGGACTTGAGGGCATTATTCTAATTTTAATGTGTCAGGATGAAAAAACAAATACAGAATGAACTCAATTACTTGTGGACTCAAAAATCAAAGAACAACTTATAAAGGCAGACAATGGAATGGTGGTTGCCAAAACTGGAAATTGAATGTGTTTAGAAAGTCAAAAAGTGAAAACTTAATCTTAGGGTTGTAATATACAGCATAGTGCGTATAGTTGCGTGATACTATACACATCAGTATATGTGATATTCAATATCAACACTAATGCTATAATGCATATTGATTAAAAAAAACCTAAAGGCATATGGTAATTTATAAACATAGCTTCATCTTTAAATATTAGTAGTAAGATTGTGTAGATGATATGTTGCTTAATATTTGTTTCAAAATAATAAATGGAAAATTTTGTTTTGGGGCCATATCTAGTCAAACTAAGGGATTGCTCTTTAAGTTCTTTTGGAAAAAAAAGCATGGTTATAATGAGCGCTTACTAAGTGCATTAACCACTGACCTACTACTTCAGTCATAAAGGTAATTAGAAATAGTTAAGAAGGGGGTAAGATGGTTTAAATCTGATGATATGCTAAAACTAGTAGATGAGTGTATTTTAGATTTATAGTGTCTGTATATGCTAAATTGCCCTTATTTAAAAGTTGAAATTAGTCCGCCCCAGTAGCAGTCTCCCCCCACAGGTGTGTGTATGACCCCTCGCGTCTCCTCGGACCCAAGTTGCCCCAGGGAAGAGCGGAAACTCCATCAACAGGAACCAAGGCAAACTGCCTTGGTTTCACCGTGGACCCTTTGGGCCCTGCACTTCCTAAAACATCCCAAAACTCAAAACCGTGCAAACACGCTAGCATCCGCGCGACCCTCTTACTACCTATCATGCATGAGGTACCAGTGAACCTTGGTTCCTACATACTTGCTACCCACCCTAACTCTGCAAACAGACCAGACACCTACTAACTGTACTATCTAGTCCCCCAAGACCCCATATTTGCAAATTACAATAGTCATAATGGTAAAGCAACGCAAAATTCCATCAGGCTCCGTGAGTGAAATCACTAGTCCAGATGAGCCAAGCAATACCAATGAGTTGTATAACCTCTCTGATAAGGAATTTCGGAAAGAAATGTTAAGAATTCATAAGGAATTCAAAGAAGCAATGGAATGCAAACTCAATAAAATACAAGAGGACATGATAGAAGAAGTGAGGAAAATGCAAATGGAAATGACAGTTATTAAAAATGAGGTAAATGAAATGAAAAACACAATGGAAAGCCAGCATAGCAGAATAATAGCTACTGAAGAAAGAATTAGTGATCTCGAGGACGAGTTCCAAAGATTCGCTACACAACACCAGAAGATAGAAAAAAAGACTCACAATTACTGAACAGACAACAAGAGATAATCGGGATGAAGCCAGAAGAAACAACATACGGATCATTGGGGTCCCAGAAGGCCAAGAAGAAAACCCTGATGAAGAAGAAACTGTCAAAGCCATCATTGCTGAGAAGTTCCCGGAACTAAAGAACGCTTGCCTCAAGATCCAGGAGGCCCGTAGGATACCTGCTAAAAGAAACCCCAACAAGAATACTCCAAGAAACATCTTAATAAAAATGACAAAAACTATAGATAGAGATAGAATACTGAAAGCAGCAAGATCAAAGAAGGAAATCACATACAAAGGAAGATCTCTAAGATTTACAGCAGACTTCTCTGATGAAACACTCCGAGCCGGAAAACAATGATGGGATATTGCGCAAAGGTTCAATGAACTGCAGGCTTCACCAAGAATTCTTTATCCGGCCAGGCTCACATTCAGATATGAAGGAAAGATACACAACTTTATGGATAAGCAACAACTCAGGAACTTCATGGACTCAAAACCAACTTTAAAAGAAGGTCTGAAGGGTCTACTGTAATACGACCAAACCCATAAGCACAACAAGCAAAAACAGATGACACAAAATCCAATGACAATAATCTCTCTCAATGTCAATGGTCTAAATGCACCAATTAAGAAACACAGAGTAACAAAATGGATTAAAAAATTGAACCCAACATTCAGCTGTCTACAAGAAACATATCTGAATAATCAGAACAAACATAGACACAAAATCAAAGGGTGGAAGACCATTCTCCATGCAAACAACTCCTCCAAAAAGGCTGGTGTGGCCATATTAGTATCAGATAATATAGACTTCAGGTTGAAAAAGGTTAGAAGGGACAACGAAGGCCATTTCTTATTACTTAAGGGGTATGTACACCAGGAAGAACTTACACTACTAAACATATATGCACCCAAAGAGGGGCCAGCAAAATATATAAAACAACTGCTAAGAGACCTCAAAGAAGACATTAACAGTAACACAAGAATAGTTGGAGACTTCAACACTGCTCTATCAACAATGGATAGATCAACAAGACTGAAACTCACCAAGGAAATATTGGCCCTCAAGGAAGAAATGGAAGAAAAAGAGCTAGTGGATATATATAGGGATTTTCATGCCAAAAAAAGCTGAATACACATTTTTATCTAGTGCACATGGAACATTCTCCAAGATAGACCACATGCTGAGCCACAAAGCATACCTCAATAAAATAAAAAAAGATAGAAATTGTGTCAGCTAACTTTTCAGACCATGATGCACTGAAAATGGAAGTTAACCGTACACAGAAACAGGGAGTCAAACCAAACACCTGGAAACTGAACAGATCACTCCTGAACAACAAATGGGTCATAGAAGAAATCAAACAGGAAATCCAAAGATTTCTGGAAACAAATGAAAATGAAGACACCAACTATAAGAACTTGTGGGACACGGCAAAAGTCGTGTTAAGAGGGAAGTTTATAGCTCTGCAAGCATACATCAGGAAAGAAGAAAGGGCCCACATAAATAACCTGACTACACAGCTGAAGACATTAGAAAAAGACCAACAAAAGGAGCCCAACCCAGGCAGAAAAAAAAGAAATAATAAAACTTAGAGAGGAAATCAATGAGTTGGAAACCAAAAAAAACAATCCAAAAGATTAATGAAACCAAGAGCTGTTTTTTTTAAAGTTAAACAAGATTGACAAACCATTGGCAAGACTTGTAAGGACAGGGAAAGAGAGAACCCAAATAAACAGAATCAGAAAAAAAAGGGTGACATCACAAAAGAAACCACAGAAATCCAAAAGATCATCAGAGATTACTTTGAGAGCCTGTATGCCGTGAAACATGAGAATCTAGAAGAAATTGATAAATTCCTGAAGTCCTATAACCTCCCACAGCTGAAACAAGAAGACCTCCAATACCTGAATAAGCCTATCACCATTGAGGAAATAGAAACAGTAATTAAAAGTCTGCCCAAACACAAAAGCCCAGGTCCAGACAGATTCACTAGTGAACTCTACCAAACCTTTAAGGAGGACCTACTGCCAGTCCTTTTCAAGCTCTTCCAGGAAATAGAAGAAACAGAAACACTCCCATACAGCTTCTATGAGGCACATATCACCGTGATACCCAAAGCAGGGAGAGACAACACAAAGAAAGAAAACTACAGACCAATACCCCTGATGAACACAGATGCTAAGATCTTTAACAAAATACTAGCAAACAGAATCCAAAGACTCATCAAGATGATTATACATCATGACTAAGTAGGATTCATCCCGGGAATGCAAGGATGGTTCAATATTCGCAATTCAATCAACATAATACATCATATCAATAAAAAGAAAAATAAAAACCATATGATCCTATCAATAGACGCATAGAAAGCATTTGATAAGATCCAGCACCCGTTCATGATTAAAACCCTCCAGAATATGGTAATTGAAGGGACTTTCCTCAAGATAGTTACAGCCATCTACCAAAAGCCCACAGCAAGCATCATTCTAAATGGGGAAAAGTTGAAAGCCTTCCCCCTGAGATCAGGGACAAGACAAGGTTGCCCATTCTCACCTCTTTTATTCAATATAGTACTGGAAGTACTTGCCATAGCAATCAGAGAAGAAAAAGGACATCAACGGCATCCAGATATGCAAGGAAGTAGTCAAGCTATCATTATTTGCAGATGACATGATATTATACCTAGAGAACCCTACACTCTCTACCAAAAAACTCCTAGAAACAATAGATGCATATAGTAGAGTGGCAGGATACAAAATCAACACCCAAAAATCGGTGGCTTTCCTATATACAAATAACGAAAGAGAAGAAAGGGACATTAAGGAAACAATTCCATTCACAGTTGTGTTACAGAAAATCAAATACCTAGGAATCAACCTACCCAAGTGTGTAAAGGACCTGTACAAAGAAAACTACAAGACACTGCTCCAAGAGATAAAAGAGGACACAAGGAAATGGAAACATATTTCCTTCTCATGGATGGGGAGAATCAACATTGTCAAAATGGTAATATTCCTTAGAGCTCTGTACAGATTCAATGTAGTCCCTATAAAGATACCCATGACATTCTTCAAAGAAATTGACCAAACGGCTCCTGAAATTTGTATGGAACAATAAACCCCCAAGGATAGCTAAAGCAATCCTCGGGAAAAAGAAGATGGGAGGCATCACCTTTCCCAACTTCAAACTGTACTACAAGGCAGTAGTAATTAAAACAGCATGGTATTGGAATAAAAACAGACCTGTGGACCTATGGAATAGAATTGAGTATCCTGACACCCAACCTCAAACATATGATCATTTAATCTTTGATAAAGATGCAACGAGTCTAAAATGGAGTAAGGAAAGCCTCTTCAACAAGTGGTGCTGGGAAAACTGGGCAACGACATGTAAAAAAATGAATTTGGACCTGTGTCTAACACCATGCACAAAAATCAGATCAAAATGGATTAGAGATCTGAATATCAGACTTGAATCCATAAAGTACATTGAAGAAAATGTAGGAAAAACCCTCCACGACATTGAAGCTAAAGGCATCTTCAAAGGTGAAACATCACTAACAAAGCAACTAGAAGAAAAGATAAACATATGGGACTACATGAGACTAAAAAGCTTCTGCACCGCAAAATAAACAGTGACTAAGGTACAAAAGCAGTCCACATCATGGGAAAAGAATATTCACCCAATACTCATCTGATAAGGGGTTAATATCCAGGATATATCAGGCACTGGTAGAACTTTACAAGAAGAAAACAAACAACCCCATCAAAAAATGGGGAGAAGAAATGAACAGAAACTTCAGCAAGGAAGAAATTCGAATGGCAAAAAAAAAAATATTATAAAATGCTCATCATCACTAATCATCAGAGAGATGCAAATCAAAACAACAATGAGATACCACTTTACACCACAAAGACTGGCACATATTCAAAAGAGCAAGAACAACAAGTGCTGGCGTGGATGTGGGGAAAAGGGGACACTCATCCATTGTTGGTGGGAATGCCGGCTGGTACAGCCTTTCTGGAAAACAATATGGACATTCCTCCAAAGACTAGAACTTCAACTCCCATTTGACCCAGCCATACCACTCCTGGGAATCTACTCTGGGAAACCAAAAATACACAGCGGAAACACCATCCCTACTTTTATGTTCATAGCAGCATCATTCACAATAGCCAGAATCTGGAAGCAACCAGAGTGCCCGAAAATTGATGACTGGATAAAGAAGCTTTGGTACATCTACACAATTGAATACTATGCAGCTGTTAGGAAAAATGAAGTTATAAAATTTACCTATAAATGGATGGACATGGAGAAGAGTATTTTGAGCGAAATTAGCCAGAAGGAGAGAGACAGACACAGAATGACTGCATTTATCTACATAACATAAATATATATGTACATATTAAGATACCAATATCCAAGGTCAAGTGAAACATATATCAGGAGGTCTTGTCAAAGGTGGAAATTATCGGGCCGGAGTGATAGCCCAGCGGTAGGGCATTTGCCTTGCCTGGCGGCCGGCCTGTGCCCGCCAGGGTTCGATCCCCAGCATCCCATATGGTCCCCCGAGCACCGCCAGGAGTGATTCCTGAGTGCAGAGCCAGGAGTAACCCCTGAGCATCGCCGGGTGTGACCAAAAAAAAAAAGTGAAAATTATCACAAACCTGTGGGAGTCTGAGGCTAGGTAAGACAGAAAATGGAACAGTGTGCTAATAATTGTCGAGTGTACTAATGCCAACCTAGAACTGAGCATTAAATAGAGGCAAAAAAGATACACATGACAACCCTGTAATGTATGTTCTGTAATCCATAGTCTGGAGGGGAAGGAAAACAGAAAAAGAGAGAAACGGAAAGAAATAAAGAACCTGCCATGGAGTAGGGCTGGGGAGGGGGATTGAACCGGGGGCGTTTTGGGTGGGAGATGGGCACGGGTGGCGGGATGCGTGCTAGAACACTGTATGTCCAAAACCCAAATATAAACTTTTTAATTGTATATTTTTGTAATTGTAAAAATAAAAAATTTTAAAAGAGAGAGAGAAATACAGAGACAGAAATAGAGATAGAGAGATAGAGAGATAGATAGAGATAGAGAGATAGGGAGATAGATAGAGAGATAGAGAGAGATAGAGACAGAGATAGAGAGATAGAGAGAGGGATAGAGAGGGGGATAGAGAGAGTGATTGAGAGAGGGATAGAGAGAGAGGGATAGAGAGAGGGATAGAGAGAGGGATAGAGAGAGGGATAGAGAGAGGGATAGAGAGATAGATAGAGAGATAGATAGAGAGGGTAGATAGAGAGATAGAGAGAGGGATAGAGAGAGGGATAGAGAGAGGGATAGAGAGAGGGATAGAGAGATAGATAGAGAGATAGATAGAGAGAGGTAGATAGAGAGATAGAGAGATGGAGAGAGATGGATAGAGAGATGGATAGAGGGATGATAGAGAGATGGATAGAGGGATGGATAGATGGATGGATGGATGGATGGATGGAGAGATAGATAGATCGATAGAGAGATGGATAGAGAGATGGATAGAGAGATGGATAGAGGGATGTATGGATGGACGAACGGACAGATGGACGGACGGATGGACAGATGGACAGACAGACAGACAGACAGGTAGATAAGAGACTCATCTAGCTCAGGTGATCATGAGGCTCCCAGGAGGCAAGATGGGTTTTGAGAGTGGGCCCATCACTTCTGTAGGGCCTCAGAAGTAGCTGGATGAGACTCGCTCACCATAATAGCTGCCATTTTTGTGGTCCAGACCTGGTACATCAAACTAGTGGTACCAATCATGTTCTAGAATATACTACAACCTACAATGTGTAAGAAAGGGAAGCGAGAAGGTGAGAGAGAGAGAGAGAGAATGAGAGAAAGTAGATAAGAACCTGCCATGGAGGCAGGCTGGGGGAAGGGGAAGGAGGTGGGGACATTGTTGATGGGAGATGGGCAGGGGTGGAGGGAATGGTGTTGAAATACTGTATAACCAAAATTCAAACATGAACATCTTGTAATTGTATATCTAACAGTGGTATAATAAAATATTTTTTAAAAAGTTGAAATTAATGATACTTAATTGCATATTTTATTTTTAATTTGTATTATACCACTGTGAGGTATACAATTACAAAAGTGTTCATATTTGGGTTTCAGTCATACAGTGTTCCAGCACACATCCTTTCATCAGTGTCCATTTCCTTCCACCAATGTTCCCAGATCTCCCCTCCCCAGCCTGCATCTATAGCAGACCATTTTCACTTCTCTCTCTCTTTCTCTCTCCTTCTCTCTCTCTATCTCTCTATCTCCCTCTCTTCTCGTACACATTGTGGCTTGCTATGCATAGTTAGAGATTATCATGTATGTCCTTTTGCCTACTTTCAATGCTCAGTTCAACACTGGTATTATCATTTGCAATTATTAGCACAGTGTTGCTTTCTCTGTATTACCTAACCTCTGGCTCCCACACATTTGCAGTAGGTTCTACCCACTGATAAGACCTCCTGATCCATGTTTAGTTTGGCCTTGGGTATTGATATCTTGCTATATTTTATATCCTGCAAATAAATGCAGTTATTCTATATGTGTCCTTTTCCCTCTAGCTAATTTCACTCAGAATGATCCTTTCCATGTCCATCTATTTATAGGCAAATTTCATGACTTCGTTTTTCCTAACAGCTGCATAGTATACCATTGTGTAGATATACCAGAATTTCTTTATCCAGTCATCTCTTCTCAGGCACTCTGGTTGTTCCCACATTCTGGCTATTGTGAATAATGCTGTTATGAACATAGAAGTGTAGATGCTGTTTCTACTGTGTGTCTTTGGTGTCACAGGGTATATTCCCAGATGTGGTATTGCTGGGTCAAACAGAAGCTCAATTTCTAGTTTTTGGAGAAATTTCCAGCATTGTTTTCCAAAACGGCTGTTGCATATTTTAAAGTTGTCAAGAGTAGATCTTTAAGATACTCAGCACCCACTCTACTTTCTGTCTCTCTTCTTTCCCATACACATACATATGCATATTTATGAACAAGGAAGTATATAATGTACCAGATACGTACAACAAAATTAAGACATGTTATTGGAACCTAAATAACATCACTAAAAAACTAAGAAGGCTTTTCCAAATTTCAAACTTGCTAGAAAGATGGATGTATAACATACATACATACATACATACACACATATATACATATATATATATATATATATATATATATATATATATATATATATATAATTGCTGCAGACCAAATGATCACAAACTTACAACTTTTTTTTTGGCTTTTTTGGGTCACACCCGGCAATGCTCAGGGGTTTCTCCTGGCTCTGCACTCAGGAATTACTCCTGGCGGTGCTCGGGGGCCATATGGGATGCCGGGGATCGAACCTGGACTGGCATGGGCCAGCCACATGCAAGGCAAATGCCTTACCCACTGAGCTATCGCTCCGGCCCCAAACTTAGAACTTTGATACAGCACATTATTTCACAGTTTCCTTGGTTAGGAATCTATATGGTCAAAAGCGTAACTACATCTCTTGGTCAGGTATCAGAGAACACATTCAAGTTGTCAGTCTCATTATTTTCTCATACAGTTTTTAGCATCTTTCAAATTCATTCCAGGATGTTTAGGAATTCCATGTGGGGTGTTTTTGTGGCATATGAGGCTCTCAGTTCCTAAAGGCTTCTCTCAATGTAAGATTTACACGGCATGACATTTTGCTTGTTTAAAGCTAGCAGAATTTCTCTCTTCATGCAGGCTTTTTTCCTGGGCTTTAACCTCATTAAACTTGTTTCAAACAAGGTAATCTCCTTTTTGCTCACCTCAAAACACCTTATTTATTTTTCAAAATGGACACCTTATTCATTTTTCAAAAAACTTTTTTAGTTGCCAAAAAATTATATTGGGTGCATATACTGGAGTCAAAATCTTGAGAGTCCTACTATTACACAGGTCTTTCTGGAATGGAATTTTAGTTATATGGCAGTTGCCACCTCAATGGTAAACACAGGAATCAATCAGTCAACAAAATACTATTTCAAAACGTTGAGGGAAAAACGTCAGTATTTTCAAGGAAAATTTGGGGGGGAGGATGATTTGGCATCATAGTTATACATATATGTACAAATATATGTGTTATAAAAAGTGTTCTTAGGAAAACAATTGAACATTGAATAAAAAGCTAAAATAGTAGCAACAGTAAACAATGAAATTATAAAAATTGTGGTTAGATTTAAAAGAACTGTTGACTATAAAATGACAATTGAGACAGGAAATGGAATCATTAATAAAATCTGAATTTCTGAACTCAGAGCATGTTTATTTTAATGACATTATAACTATGCAGGAATTTAAAACTGCAAATTTTATTTGTAAACAGAAAACAATTTGTTTGTATTATTTTTAAATAGTCAGAAGCAGGAAAAATTAGTCACCACAGTCCAACAAAAAAGGAAGTATTTAATGAGAAGTTTGAAAAATATTATAGAAAAAGCAGCTTAGAGCCTACAATCAATAATAACAATGGCAGATCCACCTAGTTGCTGGTATTCATAAATTCTGTAAAAGGAGAGGTCAGCAGGTGTAGATTCTACAAAGAAGGCATGAGTATGAATTTCTGGTAAAGATCTTTCTGGTAAAGATTATTCTTCTAGAAATAATCAGCAGATGCTTGAGAATAAACATTAACTTCTTTAAGAGAAGTAAGCTTAGAATTTTCTGAGGTTCTGAGGCCTAAGTTATATCTGCATTTTCTTCCATATGAATCACCAGGGTCAGTGAACATGTCTACTCTGTTTTGTTGGATTTAGTTCTTTTTATACATTACTTTTGTCAAAGCATGTCATAGATTTTTGCATCATTTAATACTTGTCTAAGAACTGAAAGGACTAGATGGAAATTGTTGTTCTTGATGTTGTTTTTTTTTAATGCACAAACTTGAGTTAAAACCAAATTAGGAAATGTTCAGTCAGGGAAGCAAACTTGCTGAGGAAGGTTCTGAACAGTGTCATTTTAGGTACAATATAATTTCTACTTACACAGTAACTGGCTCATACTGATACAAGTATTGGATAGTGGATTGAATATTCAATTTGTTTAATTCAAAAACTAAATGAAAAAAATATATCAGGTACTGATACAGGTGAGGCAGAAGCGGTGGCGGCGGCTGGTCTCTGTGCTCGATCGCAATTCCCAGGATCTTCAATATTTCAAGAATGAAAATATTGTAAGTCTAGCCTCAATATGTTACTAGCATCTCACTACATTCCTTCTCTATTTATTTGTATTTTTACTCATCTACAGATACCAACTTTTAATGTATCACTGTATCACTGTCTTCCCGTTCATCATCAATTTGCTCGAGCGGGCACCAGTAACATCTCCATATGACCTGTCTCATGCAAGTAGAGCCCAAGGGCACCAGCTTGCTCCAGGAACATAAAGAGCCTCAAACCATTCCATCAGGTCATGGGAATGAGGTCTATAATTGTTACTGGTATTTGGCATATCAAATACGACATGGGTAGCTTGCCAGGCTCTGCAGTGTGGGTAGCATACTTTTAATGTATCTATACTCATATACATCCATGTATAATTATATGCTATATTTATATTCTTATCTGTGTATATATTTTTTCAAATTCATGTTTTTGTATTCTCCAGACATATTGATTTTATTTTGCAGAGCTTATTCAATATATAACTCTCTCTCTCCTTTTCTCCACCTTTTGTCCCTTCCTTAAAAGGCAGGACAGTCTCTGCCCAAGGCTTAAACTGATAATTTTCTCTTTAGCAAAGGATCCTGAAAAAAGTCAGTTGTCTCACAATGTGATTAGCTATTAAACGGTTAGGTGTTCCCATTTGATCACAGGAGTTGATATCTTGCTACATGTCGCCTCCAAGGGACCATTAGATAAGAGTTTCCTCAGTAATTGCTATAGGGTTTATAGGATTTCATGGGAGATGAAACTATTTACCTGATGATAAATCAATACTCTTCTCAAAAGTGTTTCTTATAAATTCAGCAAAGCACAGGTAACTTTTTCATCTTTCTTTCCAAATGTTTTTTTTTTTCTAACAGCTTACTTTTTAAAAAAAAATAGCTGCCCATATCCAGCTAAAACACACACACAAACACACACACAACATACACACTCTAAGATAACCTACAGTATATTTTCTTCTTTGTTAACTTACTCTTCCCATTTGGGATTATATTCCTACCTTGTTTGTTTTCCTTGGATCTTTTCATCTCCCTGACTATGTATGAGTTGACCTTTCTTCTATCTCTGTCATTCCTCATGCCTGGATTGACCACATAATCATACTGTACAAAATAGCACCCATAACATGAATAAAGCACCTGTGAAATGTATGGATCCCTAGGGTTGAAGAGAGCAGTAGAAGGGGTAAGTCACTTGCCTTGTATGCAGCTGACACAGGTTTGATATAAGCACTGCATATGGCTCCCTTGAGCACTGTCAAGAGTGCAATCTGAGCAAAGCTATGTGTTATGCTCCTCCCCCCAAAATGTATGTAATCCTTCATAAATAAATGAGTAGGACTTCACAGACCAACCCCAAGTGCATTCATCTAACTTTATCAATTGGTGTAGAAATGTTCTTAGCTTTGGCTGCCCATTAGTGTCCTGGGGGCTCCTACCCAAATCATGGCATTCAAAGTACTTTCAGAGAGAACAATTATCCCTTTTCAAGTTTTGACTATTTCCCAAGGATGCTGAATTTCAGTGCTGTAATCAGAAAATTTCTGGGCAAACATGCATTTAGTGGACATGACATTTTCTTCTAGATATTTTCCTATTTTGGATATTTAAATGATTCTTGTTCTCAGTTTAAGCAGACTTTTGGCATCTTTATCAGTTTACCCCCAAACTACTTTTTTCTGAGTCATCTGTAACGGTGTTCATCTTCTCCTTGTTTGTCAATATAGTGTTATCTTTCTATCTTGAGTAACTATACAATTTCCCCAATTAATAACTAAGAATGTGGTCCCTCAACTTTAAATTTGAGATGTCTATTTTGCTGTCAAGTTGCCTCTATAGTGGAGCTACAATCCTTGTTCTCTCTGCTTATTAAAGAGAATCATAAAGCTTTCCATTCAGCTTTGATCTCTGAGAAGTCCTTTACAAAGCAAATAGTTAACATTCCAGTTGAAGAATTCATACTTGGCGTCAATCCACATCTAGAGACTTCACAATGCACAATGAATAAAGTATTTGTCCTATACTTGAATATACAGCAGTTCTGGTAGCTATTCCAAAAAAATAAAAACATAGCAGAAAAGTCATATTTCAAAGTGAATTGCTCTTTGTACCCATAGGAGCTACTAGAAACATTTAAATTTAGTCATCTTAAAATGTCTATCTCTAGGTGCCTTACTTATGTGCTATATATGAATATATATTTTATTTATAAATTCATGTTTGGACATCTTTCATCTACATTCAGTGTGTCACAATCAAGATTTTATGAATGTATTTACTGGATTTTCTCCCTTTTTTGTAAAGCAAGATAATTTTTTTGAAACTTAGAAAAATAGGGGAGAGAAAGGAAAAAGTGTGTTCAAGAGAGAATACAGGTTTATCTAGAGTAGAAATAGGCAGGAAACAGAGACAAGCAAGATATGTGTTCAAGAGAGAGCATGCTCTTGAACAAACCTCTGCTGATTGTTTTTTAATAATGTAATACCTTTCCCTGTTTACTAGACTTTTTCAGTTAAATGTCTGACTGAAGAGTGGACACAACATAAGAAATGAGAAAAAAATCAGTTTTTACTTTCAGAGTTACAAAATAGTTATTTGATTTCACAAAGAAAACTGCAGGTCCAGAATTTTTTTTGTAGGTGTTTTACTAGCTTTATTTTTTTAATATTTTATTACACCACCATGTGATATACAATTACAAAGATGTTCATGTTTGGGTTTCAGTCATACAGTCTTCCAGCACCCATCCCTCCACCAGTGCCCATCTCCCACCACCAATGTCCCCACTTCCCTCCCCCCTCCTCCAGCCTGCCTCCATGGCAAGTTCCTCATCTCTTGTCTCTCTCTCTTTCTTTCTCTCTTCTCTTACACATTGTGGATTGCAATATATACATTTAGAGATTATCATGTATATATTTTCTCCTATATTCAATGCTCAGTTCTAGGCTGGCATTATCACTTTTGACAAATATTAGCACACTGTTCCCTTCTCTGTCTCACCTAACCTCTGATTCCCACATGTCCGTGGTAGATTCCACCTTTTTTTTTTTTAATTGAAAGATGCTCATGTAGAGTCTCGGTTCCACAGGGTTCCAACACGCACCCTCCACCCAAACCCATCTCCCATCACCAATGTCCCTTCTCCCTCCCCCCCCCGCACTCCCAACCACCGGGGCGGGCTCTGCATGTCATCTCCTTCCTCTCTATATCTCCCTCCCAACAAACTTTCCTGCTCTTCGTGGAATGCAGTGCACCAAAAGACATCACTGTTTCACCACCCTAGTGGCCCCAGCTGCAAGCAGCCACGCAACCTGGGCTCGAACTGGTTTTGCTCTGTTCCTCTGGTCGTGAGGCAGTTTCCCAGCGTCTGGACAAACGAAAATGGTGGCTAGTGTGATGGGCGAGTCTCATCCGGCCACTTCCGGGAACCCCCGGAGGCGACGGGCCCACTCCCAAAGCCCATCTGCCCTCCTCGGGGTTCCATGGTCAGCTAAGGCCCGGCGCGAGCCGAAGCTTCAGCCTCCCCAGCCGTCTGCAAGACTCTGGATGCTGGCCTGCGGGCAGCTCCTGGGCAGGGCCACCAGGCTCGACAAAAAATCCAGAATTGTTTGAAAAGATGTTGTTTTATGGCATTTGGACAAAAGGCAATAAAAATTTTATTTTACTATTATCATAACTTTATTTGTATTAATGTAAATATTTTTATTTCATAATACAAATTATGTACTACAAGTAATATAGATTATATTTTAGCATATATTTAGATAATTTATTTTTTTTAATTTCTGTATTAAACACAATCGCACTGAAAGCTCAAATGATTGACTAATACATGTTGATCGTAGAAACAGTGAGATTCATATAAGAAAACATCTGTTTCTAAATTGTTAAAAATGGCATCATTCTAATCAGTTGCGAATTTTTAGATTTATTTTGCTTATTTTAAACTACCCATGTGTTAAAGCAAGTAATAGTTGTATTTTGTTTCATCCAAACAAGAGTCTCATGAGTTATTTGTTATGAATCTATCTTACAGGGAAGTAAATTCGTGGAGATTATGCAATTTTGGATCCCTCAAAGTTGTAGAAAATATAGATATAAATTCATACTTAGTCTCTAAAATGTAAGTTCTTTTCACTGTACTACACTATATCGTCCAACCCTTCTTAGCTATTCCTTCTCTAGGTGTCAGTAAGAGCATAACCCATGTCCGTGAAAGATTGTAAAGGTTTTGTTAGAATTTATGCAATTCTGTGAAAATGATTAGGTAAACCTGGCAAGTGCATTCAGGTAAAAATAAATCACTCTCTCTTCCCTGAAAAAAAGTCTCATGTAATAGACTTTACATGGGGTGAAATTTAGTACATTGGGTTTGAAAATGCTATTATGAGATGACATAATTTTTGTTGATGACATATGGGCTACTCAGAGGTGACAGTTACCATTAAGCCTCCTTTGAACCTTCCTCACTGTCACCGTTCTCACTCTACTTCAGGAATATGTTGAATGAAGGTGGAATGGCTGAGAATGGAATTGAAAGATACCAACAGATGGTTCTATTGCTCTCATGATTGCTGTGGACAGCAATTGCATGGAAATATTAACATGGGGGAAACAGCAAATGAATCCACATTCTAGATAATTTTTTTAAGATACCTTACCACCAATCTCTTATAAAATCACCTTGTAAATACAATATTTTTCTTTCTCTTCAAGGCAATGACCATCTCTTCAAATAATTATTCATATAACCCATGAGTAATATTTAGGCAAACAATACCTTTTTCAAAGTGAGGTGATATAATGATATTTAAAACATATTTTTCCCAGGAGGAATAATTGCCATCCAACAGGGAATAGAAATATAAAACTAAAGCAAGGTGACTTTATCTAATCCCAACTGGTTAGCCTATACCATCTATAAATAAAGCTTGCTTACTCAATTGATAATACTAAGAAATGTCTAGATGGTCAGTGTCCTTTGTAGTAGGAAAGTATTAGTCACAGGAGTAGACACTGGGAATGTTTGGGGACTTAATAATGCAACTTTTGGTAATGTGCTACTGAACACACTAAACTTTGTTGTATGAAAATTTATTATAGTACTTCATTTTGCTTATTTTAGTATTTGTTCACCCATTGGATGATTAAAAGTTCTATCAGACCGGTAGAGGTTAGGATACGTTCATGCCTATGTGTATATACATCTATAAATGTACATCTGCATCAATATATCTGTTGTATAAATATGTGGGCATGTGGAGTAGCAGAGAATAGAAACTAATGCATAACCACACATATGCAAAAATAAAGTGTATATTTACATGTAAACACAGTGTAAAAGCTCTTTTAAATAGGAAATGCCTTATACAATGGTGCAGGCTGACTACATAAGCTCAAAATCTGTAAAAATAGAAAACCAGAAGCCTGAATTCTAGTTAGTTTGTAAAAAGCTAGGAAAAAATTTTGGAGTTTACAAATGATATTTAAGTTTCATTTTTTTTCCCTGATTTATAAGGTTTCTGAATATGCTAGAATTAGATAAAGAAATATGACTTGAAGTTGCGGCTTATAAGTCTGGTCACCATTTTCAATGTAGCCTTCTTTGTTATAGTATTCAAGTAGAACTTTAGCATATTGGCATATTGTCCTGAGAATTGAGTCACAGATGTTCCTTGATCAATAGCTACTGTTAAAATCCCCACTTACTATATTACTCCAGGCTTGTTTTTCCAGTAACGACTTCTAATCTTGTTTTCTGGCCTCTCTGTTTAGGTTACTATCAATCCCCTTACCATCAGACAGATTAATTCAATAGCTACATTAATTCAATAGCTACAATTCAATAGCTAATATCTTGCCTTATTGAATAGTCTCTTGACTACAGAGCTTTACGAATGTACTAATGTATTCATAACTTTATATTTAACAATGTCATGGTGAATGGAATATTATATTATCATCTTTGTTGATTTAGTTTAATTAGCAAAGGTGGGACATTAGTACTTGGTTTAGTCCATCAGTCTTTATATATTTTTCTTCTACAAATCTAAAGAAGTCTTAGCATTTTAATATTTTATAAGTCATGTGGTCTAGTTTGGCTTTCTAAATTAGAAAGTTTCTCCTCTTACATTTCAGTCACAAGTTATAATTTCATTCTTTGCAACAAACTGGAATCACTTGTATCACTTATCTTCCCTTTCATCATCGATTTTCTTGAGCAGACACCAGTAACATCTCTATATGGCCTGTCTCATGCTAGTAGAGCCCAAGGGCATCTGCTCACTCCAGGAATATAAAAACCTCAAACCATTCCATAAGGTCATGGGAATGAGGTCTATAATTGTTACTGGTATTTGGCATATCAAATACGACACAGTAGCTTGCCAGGCTCTGCTGTGTGGGTGGCAAACTCTTGTAGTCACCTCGTAACTCTAGTATTTATTGATGAACCGTGTGGCAAAGCGGCCGCAGGAGCCAGGCTGTGATCAGCTCTTCTGCTGGGTGGATTACAGACAAGAGGGAGTCAGATGTGGAAAGTGGCGGCCCTCATGGAGTGGGGATGATCTGGCTTATCTGTCATTATATAGCTACTCTAACAGTCATTGTCTCTTCTCCACAAGTCTCTAGATGTGTCTTTTAATGGTATAAATAAAGCATCTAAATGGAATGAACAATTCTTTAGGGTAATAGTAGATATGTCCTGGTACTTGAACTGTTTTTAAACCTGCCTCTATCAATTCTTTCTTCCAATTTAACTAAAAGCTGCAACCATTTTATTATTTTCTTCATGCCCTTCAATTTGGCCTAACCTAGCCTAACTTTTGCACTCAATTGCTATATCATTCCCAAGTACCAAAATACTAATTTGAAGTTCTTTCTCCACTAAGTATTACAGTCTAGCAGAGTCCCAATCTCTAGTAATAATTAGACCATAGCTACTTATCCATATCAGTCAGGTCTCATGAATAATCCTTACTCCTGTTTCATTAATGTTCATTGCTTGACACCATTTTTTTTTTTTGCTTTTTATCACTTCACTTGTATCACTTGTCTTCCCACTGTTCATCAATTTGCTTAAGTGGGCACCAGTAACATCTCCATACATGTTGTTGCAAGCAAGTATACCCCAGGGGAATCTGCTTGCTCTAGGAACAGGAAAAGCCTCAAACCATTCTTTCAGGTCATGGGAATTAGGTGGACAATAGTTACTAGATTTTTGGTTATGAAAGCAACCCATGGAGCTGAACTTCAGTGGTTGGTAAGGGGCTCGGCCAACCCCTGAATGAGTCCAACATTGCTCCAAGGTTCGCTCACACTTGCAGGGGATGGGCCACGCTGGCCGGACTTGCCTTTTAATAGTTGTTTTTATTATTTCTATGTTCATTTTTAAAAGTTAACAATTTTAATTAATATTTTATTATAACACTGTGAGATATACAATTACAAAGTTGTTCATGTTTGGGGGTTTCGGTCACACAGTGTTCCAGCACGCATGTCTCCACCAGTGCCTATTTCCCACCACCAATGTCCCCGATTCCCTCCCCCCTCCCATAGCCTGCCTCTATGATAAGTTCTTTATCTCTTTTCTCTCTTTCTCCCTCTCTCTCTCTCTCTTCCTTCTCTTACATATTGTGGATTGTAATACATACATTTAGAGGTTATCATGTGTATCTTTTTGCCTATATTTAATGCTCAGTTCTAGATTGGTATTAGCACTTTCGACAATTATTCGCAGATTGTTCCCTTCTCTGTCCTACCTAACCTCTGACTCCCACACGTTTGTGGTAATTTCCACATTTGATAAGACCTTCTCATCCACATTTTGCCTGAACTTGGATTTTTTGTATCATAATGTGTGTGTATATTTATGTCATGCAAATAAATGCAGTCATACTATATCTGACTTGACACCATTTTGATATTAACTGTTGTACCTTTTAAAGTGCTTAACTAAAAATGCCTAAATATTGTAGCTTTCATCCAAAGTGTTTATAAGATGTTTAATAAAGAATTTCTAGTAGTCTAAATAGAAATGTCAAAGGCAAGAAAGGAGAATTTTAGGAAAATAAGATTCATAACAGAAACCCCTAGATTTATCTGCTCTCACGGTGACACTCACCCATCCCCTCTTGCCCTCACTCAGTCATTTGCCATGTCTGTTCCTATTTCCTACATTGTCCACTGCCTCTTTTAATTCTTACATGATCCATTTGCTTTGTGTAACTTACATTACATGCAAAAACCATGATGAATTTGTTTTTATCTTTCTAGGCCCTAAAAGGCAAATAATTAAATGAGAAATAGAATTGGCATTGAGTCAACCTGACAATCTATGTAAACTGTTTTATGAAAATAAGTTTTAAATCATAATTTATATAAGTATAATTGAGTTGGTCTGAACTTAGCAATAAATTCTCAGCATAGTAGCTATGATTCCTGTTGAAATTTGTTACTACTATGTGCTTTTTCTGAGGCCCCAATTATTGCATTTTTTAACTCTCATATGTATAGTCTGATATTTATTTGTCATACCATTAATAAAAACTCTAAACACTCTTTTAATGCCTCATGACATTTGCAGGATACATTTGGCAAATTAGTAAGAACATACCTATGATCTCAGACTGCTCAACTAAAATTAAAACTCATTATGTTAGTATATGTGTTGTCTTTAATCATACTTTTCTGATTTTAGGTGGTCTGTCATAAAGTTTAAAACCATTGAAATAAGACAATTTAAAGGCAACAACATAGTTATATCAATAACAACATGCTACATGATTATATGTCCTATCAGAGAATATAATGCTAATTTTAAAATTTTATACTTTGATTGCTTTTCCCTTGTATTTATACTATAGAATGCTATTTTACATATTATGAAAGACAACAATGCCTGAAATTATTGAATATTATTGTTAACAAGTGAGTCTTGTTTTAATATATGACAAACTATCCAGTTTTCATAGAGAGGAATGAAACAAGATACTTTGACTTATAAGGATATTGTTAAGTAGCATCTCCTTGGAAAAGGTGGTTACTACTAGAAACAGCAAATGGTTTCTCTAAGGGTCAGGGGAATCTACATGGGCAAGAGTCTTATCCAGTATATTAATGGTGGGACTGGACATATAAACTCAAATTGTTAATTACTATAGTCTATGATTATAGTAGGAAAGAGCGACCCTTGCTCTTGTGGATAGGGAATTTTTCAAAATTTTTGTGACCTCCACAAAAATGTGAATGAACAGCTTCGTTACCAAAGCAATGGACTGGCATGATCCATCAGACTGGCATAATCTATCAGACAAAACTAATAGTCATCAATTATGGCACATTAAAGAGGTGAAAAATAACAACCTCAACTCAGTCATACTGTAACACTAGAGAATGAATGAAAAGTCCAAGATTCTGGAACAATTAAATAGAATATGAGAAAAGTACACCAAAACAGATAGTAAATCAGTGGAAAGTTGAGAAGTTTATTAGAAAAAACATTTAGATGTAAGGGTGTGCCGATAACTCTCAAGCCTATAGAGCATGCCAACGATCTCATTCATTAACATTTAGTAGATTTATATCTATCTCGCTCTATATTTGTATATATGTATATATATACATATATGCATATATATAGACAGACCTACATATATTTATATATAAAGACATATGTATATTTATATACATTCCAGATTTTCTGCCTTTTAACTCAGTCACTTAAATTTAGTAGATCTTTGTGCGTGTGTATATGTATATTTATATGTATATGTCCAGATTCTCTGTTTTAATTTTTATAATATATCTAGGTTGTCAGCAACATAATAAAAAATGATAAGTGGAACTAAATAATTTTCTAGAATTCTTCAGTGTTATGCTTTGCTTTCTGCTTTGTTTCACTCTTGGAATATGGGTGGGAAGGACTCATTTATACTGGAAATGATCATTATTGTGCACTTGTTTTTTTAACTTCTTCCCTATCTCAAACCTATGGTTATACCTAGAGTGCACTGCATTTATTTTAAACATTTTACAAATATCAGAAAAATACAAAATGTTTGTTAGAGTTGAATCTATTTTACCTCATATCATGCTCAGCACATAGCATTTGGTAGTAACTGATGAGGTTGGTCGGTGGAAAGGAAAGATGGTTGACAATTTTTAGATTCTATCTAGCATGCTGTGAGAGGCTTCAGACCTCATAAGACCTTAATGAATTTTCTAAACAAAATGAGAACATTACCTTCTCTGACTCAATGGATTGGCCAGTAGATTTGCATATATAGATAACTCATTTGTAAATGTCTGCTTATTCAGTGCTCTCTCTCCCCCTATCTGAACTCAAGTGCTTATTGCTTGCGCTGTTGATTAGGTGTAAAGAGTTCTAAGTGTCTTGAGACACTGTGTTATAAAGCCTTGATTGCTTCTCTCCTAATAGAGTAAATAGGTGTATACTCAGTTCACCAAGCTAAGTTTAGGTGAAATAAGTTACAAGGCACCCATTAAAATAATCCATTATTATGGAAGTGTCATGCAGTGATGCAAATCCTGAAGTAATCAAATTATAGATATAATAAATATAATTATTATATCTTGCCATGGATCTTCTCTTAAAAATTCTTTCATCTTGTATGTCTAATCATTTGACCAGGGAAAATTCTGTCAATATTTTTCTTGGATTTTTACATATTAGATTTTTTTTCACTGTCATTTTATGGTATCATGATGCTAAGATTGTGCAGTGGTTTCATCATTCACCTTAAAATGAGGATTGATAGTGCTAGAATAATTCCCTGTGTTCTGAGTTCAAAAGAAGAGTCGGACTCTCCATGTTTTTTTTCTTAAGAAACTAAAGTTAAAAGTAAGATTTGGTTAAATATAGGCCTTGTCAAATTCCTACATGGATGTTTCTTTCTTTTTTTTTTTTCTTTTTTGTGTCATACTCGGCAACGCTTAGGTGTTACAGGGAATGAACCCTGAGCAGCAGCGTGCTGGGCAAAACCCTCCTGTTCTGCTATCATCACTCTGCCCCATGGGTGCTTCTTTTATTCGAACTAACCTACATACTTAGAGCAGAGCAGCACTTTGCCTCAATGATCCAAATCGCCATGTCTCTCCATCATGAATATTTTATTCCCAGTCTGGTTTCTATATAATTTTCTACTATTGTTCTATGCCACATCCCAAGTGTCTCTGACTCCTAAAATCCCTCCTTCACTTTAAATTCCAGTTAAAAAATAAATGCCCCCTCAAATTAAGATACTAGAATAAGTAGTTTACAAAAAGGATATGTATAGTGGGTGGTAGAGTAGCCTAAGGCTGGTATGAGATGTGACTATTAATCAAGAAAGGAAGAAGGAATCATTTAATTCGAAGTATATGACAGCACCAAGTCATTATCTGTCTCCTTCCTCTGTCAGTATCCATTGACCAACCCTCACTGAACCTTCACAAGAAGACAAACTGATGACACATGGGTTATCTTTCCAAAGGAAAATGTGAGTAAAGGGAAGTAGATAAAATATAGGTGGAAGTGTCACTTGTCACTTGTCTTCCCGTTGTTCATTGATTTGCTCCAGTGGGTGCCAGTAACATCTCCATTCATTGGGAATGAGGTCCATTATTGTTAGTTTTTGGCATATCAAATACACTACAGGTAGCTTGCCAGGCTCTGCTGTGGCTCTGGGTTCATCATCTAAATTCCAGTTTAATTTTCTGAATTTGATGACTTCCTTTCATTTACGCAGAATCTGTATCTCCTTTCTTATAACCCATAAAATTTCTCACTTCTGTTCTTTCTCTTAATCTTGGCTTGATTTTTCTCTCCGTGCATCTTCATTTGTCATTCCTGTTACTCCTGTCAATTTTCCACATGTTCTTTTGCTCTTTCTCTCCATTTCATAGGATGGTATTTGACCTTCCTCTTAAGAACAATCAGTCCACTAAGTCATCGACCATGCTAATAGCTGTTTTATCCAACTAAGACCAAACTCTTTCCATGACTTTTTTCCTTCTCAAATGATTCAATAGTTCTTTTATGCACAGTCTTAACTACAAAGTCAGATGTTTTTAGCTTATTCCCTGTTGAGGTTTATGCTCTCATTTTCAGTTAGATTTTGTCTAATTATCTAAGCATGCTTATGCTGTTTCAACTTGAAAACACTGCTTACTCAGTCTGATTACTCTTACCCCTTTCTGCCAAATACACATTTTTTTTTTAGACATGGCTCAAATGTACTATAGGCTGTTGACTCGTGTCTCTTAGCAAGAACTGATATTTGCTTCTGCTATTACAAAAATTCCATAGCTTTTGTCCTAGTTTTTGATTTGATAATATACACATGAGCTCTAGTTATTTCTCCCTATTTATTGGAAAAAACTGTTGGAAATACTGCTGTGCTTACTATTGTGAAATGGTAACTACTTACCATTGTTTCACCAGATATGTCATGGTCTAATAAAAGGGGGAGAGAGAGATAGTCACTTTCTCCCCCAGCTGTCTCTGCTGCCCGGGACCACCTGGACAGGCTTACGACTGATAAAGTCTGTGATGAGCCCCTGCATGGCGTGGGCCCGAGCCCCACCAGCGCCATGAGGTGGCCGTCAAGCCACACCTGATGCCCGCTTGATTTCTAGGCACAAGAGCTGATTCCAACACCCAAGATTTCTCGGGGAGCCACAAACTCAGGCTGGAGTGAGAGATTGCTCTTTGCAGAAAAGGCAAGTCAGTCCTAGGCCTTACCCAGGGTTTCCTCAGGGTTCTTGTCTTCCCTTGCAGAAAAAGAACTTTCAGGAGTCGATGAGCAGTGAAGTAAAACAGGTTTTATTAAGGAGGTTTTAGGAAAGGAAAGGAAGAGGGAAAGTAAGAGAGAGAGAGTACACATCTCAGGAGGGGAGATGCAGGAGACACATGTGCTCGGGTACCACATGTGCTCGGCCCAGGCTCAGGCAGCATGTGTGCCCAGGCAGCATGTGTGAGCTGTCCTTTGGTCAGGATGGCTTTTATAGATTTCTCCCCAAGCTACTCCCATATGGGGCTTCAACCTAGGTTGAGGTCTGTTGCTAGGGCCATTGCCAAGGGGAGTAAATATTGGGAGTGGTCTTCTTCGAAAATCTCCTTTTCTAGACCTCTGTTTCTGCTGGGTCTTCTGTCCTGGAATGTAACCAGATTAGGGACTGAGACAGATTGATCCAGATTCCTTAGGGTCTACTGAGGGCTTTATCAAGTCTTGTTTCCGGTTTCCAAACAGGTGAATCTGGTCAGCCTTAGGATGAAACTTAATTGCCTTGGAGTCACCTTGTCTGTCTGCCTACTTCACCTTGATGCTAAGTCTTGTATATGACGTCCTACACTCTGTCTCTTGCCAGCTGCTCACCTCCTGTGTAATATACCCTGTCATGTCCTTATGCTGTTTTTTTTTATTCAGTGTGTGCTTTCCTACTCAAATGCTTGCATTTAGAACCCTGCCATATATAAAGGTTCATCTGAGCTTTGTCTCAGGTAGATTTTGCACTCCTGATGGTCTTATTTTGTGTTATTTTGTATTCAAACCACACTTCATGCACTCAGTCATTCTCAACATCCAGACTCCATAGTTCCTCAGAGCGCCATCCAAGAGAAAACCCGATTTTTCCCTTTAAGTTTCATCAGTAAATGCTTGAGATGAGAGACTTCTATGAGACTATACCACCTACAGGGCAGAGCCTTGTAAGCTACCCATGTTTTATTTACTTGTTATGCCAAAAACTAGTAAAAATTATGGACCTTAGTTCCATGACCTGAAGAATGATTTTGGGCTCTTCCTGTCCCTGGAGCAAGCAGATGCCCTTGGGTTACACTTGCTTGTGACAGGACTTATGGAGATGTTACTAGTGCCCACTCAAGCAAATTGATGAACAATGGGAAGGCAGTGATACAGTTATTTTATGTTTATGATAGAGAAGAGACCAGTATAATAATGATAATTGGAGATAATCATTTTGGATAGGAGCTGAGTATTGAAAGTAGGTAAAGGGATGTACCTTTACCTATTGGTTTGTAATACAGTAGGTAAACGCACATCCTTTTACCTTTGCTTTGATCTGTATTGCAAAGCACAAGACCCCAGAGGGAGGAAAGAGGGGGTGGGAAGAGAGAGGAGAGAGAGACACAGAGGCAGAGAGAGAGAGAGAGAGAGAGAGAGAGAGAGAGAGAGAGAGAGAGAGAGAGAGAGAGAGAGGAGAGAGAAGGACAGGAGGGGGGAAAGCTCAGTTCCTGCCATAGAGGCAGGTGGGAGGGTAACTAGGGACATGGGTGGTGTGAATGATGCAGGTGAGGCAGAAGCAGCGGCAGCAGGTCTCTCCTTGATCGTGATTCCCAGGTTCTTCAATATTTTCAAGAATGGAAATATTGAATAATAAAGATGCTCAGACTCAGAATTAGAAAGTAGAAAAGTTTATTGGAAAGTAGAGGAGAAATGAAAGGAACTCCCTTTGCAGGGAGGAACTTAGTATAGGACTAAGTTAAAGTAAGTGATTTTGTGTATGCTCTTTTAAAGGCCTCCTGCATTGCTATCAACCAAGTATTACAGAGAATGCCAGAAATCTTCAGGGTGGCCTGGCTGGTTTGGGTCTTTCTGGCTATCTGCCTCAGGTATTGTTTGTTATTTTAGTCTTGTGACTCCTGGTTCCAAAGAGAATTGTATGATCCTGGGGAAGCCAGGAATGTTAAAGATAGGGCCTTAGGATGAGCTCAGATAGGTCAATGGGGAACTAGAACTGCTGACATGGAGAAACTTTGGGCTTCTCTCAGGTTGGCAAGGGGAAACTGAGGCTTCCTCCTTCATGAATGGACTCTGGTGAAGTGAGGATGGGTGATGGCAATATTGTGTGACTGAAACCTGACCATGAATGGTTCTGTAACTGTATCTCACTATGATTCAATTAAAAAAAGATAAGTGGTGCTATTGCCTTTAGGCTACTTCTGAGCTAGGCAACTTCTTGTGTTATTCCTGAAAACTCATGATCAGGGTCAACCTGTAACAGATGAATCCCCCTGTTCCCAGACATCTAGCTGTCTCTTCCTTCTGGAACTCATTCATGCTCTGGACTGAATTTTTACATCCTGGTGGTTTTCTAGACTCTGGAGATAGTCTTCAGTCTCAAATCTTTGAGCTGGTTTAGGTTACAGACAGTGGTTTTCCTAAAACACATCAGTAGTCCCAACCCCCCATCTCCCTACCTACTAAAGTTGTAAACAGAAGAAGAATAAATAGTATATCCTTTTTAAATGAGATGGAAATGTAAATTAAGTCTTAAATTCAGACTCCCTTTCTAACTGCTTTGAACCTTAAATAGAAAATACCTTCAAGCCTCCCCATTGAAAGCTCAATTTCTCTTCATAAAGGTTAAACCAGAAACCTACCAGTATGGAGTCCTTTATCTTTCAAATGCCTGGTTTTATATGCAAATACTTCCCCTGTCAATTTACTTTTATTGGGCAATACCTAAATGACCTGTTAATGGGGATGCCCGTGGGGTACCTGAGGGATTTCTGTGAAGTTGAGAGGCATCAGCCTCTAGAAGGGACCTGTGGCTTTCTTCCAGGCCACCTCTGCTCCCTTGGCCTCAGCTGCAAAATCTAGGACTAATGAAGTCTGTCTTGAGCCTCTGCAGGCCTGGACCTCATTTTCCCCCAGTCGCACTTGGGAGCCATCAAGCCACACCTGATGTCCACCTGTTTTAAAAAGCACCTCGGAGGGAAGCTGATCCCCCACTACTCGAATTCCGTGGAGAGCTGTAGACTCAGGCTGGAGCAAAGAATTGCTCTTTATAGGAAAGGAAATTCAGTCTTAGACCTTACCCAGGCCTTTTGGGTCATCCACCTTTCTCTCAGAAAAAACTTTAGGAGGAGATCAAAGAGGGAAGTAAAACTAGGTTTACAGGGAAGTATTGAGGAAGGGGAGCAGGGAGAGAAGGAAAGTAATGAGCTCATGAGAGCTTGGGCTTCTCCACAGATGGAGGGGTGGAGGGAGCCTCTACTGGCCTTTAAGACCTTCTGGTATTGAATATTTTTCAGGTTTCTGTGACTTGGACTTTTGTGGAGATGTGAAAGTTTATCATGTGTTATCTTAAAGGAAAAGCTGTGATGTTTTTGTGATCCTCCTTCCTGTTTTATGGCAGTATTTTGTCTCTGCTGATGTTTGTCCCCTCTGGAGGTGGTTCAGACATGTGCACATAAGGTGGATTTTTACAGCTTTGGGGCTATTGGTTTTATTACTTCTCAGGAATTCATTGCCTTGGGGAGAAGGGATTCCTTGTCTACCTGCCTGCCTCAATTCTTTGGTGCAAAACCTATTTTAAAATCAGGTGTCTGTTGCTTGAGTATGTTGTTAAATTTGGTCAAAGAGTTTCACACATAACACCAACTTCATTTTCTTGTTAAAGGCTTAACTTGAACAATGTTTTTTCTTGGATTTTATAACTATTACGTGTACTTCTTCTTTCCCTCATCTCTTCCATTTTCTGAAAAATTATTAGTAAAAACATATCATATTTATGTTTCTCCTAGCATTGGATAATTATTTGGGCCAATTCTGTTCATGAGGAAATTATAAAACTCTAGGCAGCAGCATGATTCTAGTTACAACGTTTGGAAAATTTCTCTCATTATTTCAAATAGCTGGTATTTTCTCTTACTCAATTCCAAATTAATTTGAACATTTATCAATTAGGCAATTCCTGTAGGCATAGTAGTAAAGGTCTCAATTGAACAAAACAGTTGTCCTAATTCTTAATATTTTTATAGGCCAGCTGTAGAGAGCCAGGCTCTCTTAGTCTTGATAAATTAGAGCGTAAACAATTTATTAAAGAGAAAAAGTTTAACAGATCTTGGGATTAGACTTTTCCTATTTGTCTAGGTCCTGAGCACAGAAAAAGGACATCTTCCAAATAGTCTTTTTATCTCTAATATTTAGTAAGAATTGCCGCAATCTCATCTTTTGCAGACTACTCAGGACAGAACAAAACATAAACTTTAGAGGGGGAAAAAGCATAGTCCAAATTACTAGTCATATGGTTAACCCATTTTGCTTCTCATACCAATTTTACAGTGCTAGAAATTAGAGAAAATGTTTGTGATTGTGTTATAGTAGATGCACACTCAGGTTCTTGTTTCAGAAGTTAAAATTGAAAAAGGCTATGGAAGATCTACCAGTCAAATTCTGAAAAGACTTAAGAGAAGGAAAAGGAATGCAACATGGGGAGGGGAGGAGGAGCTCCTTAAGCAGTTTTCCAGAGAGAGGCAAATATTTTCCCCCTTTATGCCTTTTTAGGAAAAGACTACGGGTGATCACTTATTTATTGGGTCTAAAAGTGATGGGCAGTATAAAACAGAGCTAAGGATGTGGGAGTGTTTATCATCCAGTATCCAGTTACAGATGTTATTGGGCAAAGCCTCAATCAGGTCATTCATGTTAGTAGGCATCACCTAGAATCCACTCTTAGACCATTTCAATAATTCCTTTTTAGGGTCATATTTTTCATCTTGCCTTGTCAGATCCTTTTTGTACTTGTCTATTGAATTATCTCCACTTCAAATTACATGAGTCTCAAAAGAGTAATAGATTTATTACAATGTTTAGATTCTCTATCACTTGTTAGAATTTCAATTAGAACTGAAATGTCAAAAATTTGGATTTGTTTCCTAAATTGCACCATAAAACATTTAGTAATGTGGTCATTCTATGATAATAGGATGGCACATTTCTTGAGTTTTAAGATGAGTTTACTAAGAATCTTATAAGAAGAAAGCACAATCCAAACTCAAAAAAAATATTGTGAAAAATACATCACAATCATATGTAAAAATAAAAATATACCACTGGTTCATATTTGTATGAGATACATGGCATTTTTATCTTACAAATTTGTATTAGACCAAATGAAGATTCCCAATGAAGTTTAGTTCCTTTCTGTATGGTAATCTTAGGAAAGTGTGTCTTAATTCTTTAAGACATAGACAGAATATTGGTATTAATATGCACTAGAAAACTTTTCCACATTCAGACTCCCACTTGTCAGAGCTCCACCCAGCAAAAGAGCTGATCACAAGCCCAGATAGTCAGAAACCCACCCTACAGCAGTCTTTTTTTCAAGCCCAGCCCAGGTATGCCAAGCCAGAGACTCACATACATGAGCATAGCTGCTACCGGCTCTCCCTGTGCTCAGTTGATCATGAGGCACCCGGGAGGGAAGGCGGGTTCTAGCCTTAGCCTGCCACCCCAGCAGAGCCTTGCAAGAAGCCAGAGGAACCCCCCACACCATGAGGGCCACCATTTTCCACATCCAGACTCCCCACTCGTAGAGCTCCACCTAGCAGAATTGCTGATCACAAGCCCAGCTCGCTCTGCCACAAAGTGACTCACCAATAAATGCATGAGATAGAGGCAAGTACAGAGTATCCCACCTGCATGGCAGAGCCTGGCAAGCTACCTGTGTCATATTTGATATGCCAATTACCAGTAACAATTATAGACCTCATTCCCATGACCTGATGGAATGGTTTGAGGCTCTTTATGTTCCTGGAGTGGACAGATGCCCTTGGGCTACACTAGTATGTGACAAGATGTATGGAGATGTTACTGGTGCCTGCTCGAGCAAATCAGTGAACAAACGAGAAGACAAGATAGATAAGTGATATGCACTAGAATACGGCCATTTGAAAGTTAAAGGAGAAAATAAGAAGAAATGGATTTTTTGCAAAAGCCTTGAAGAAGATATTCCCAGTATTTAACTAAGATAATTTTCCTCCTTAGCTATTTTTAACGTTAGAAATATCTGTTTGATATACCAAGAAAGAATACTTGTAGCCAAAGTGATTTAGCAAACATGTTATCCTGTCCTGACTATATGTTTACTACACAAATTTTGTTAGGATTTTCCATCCTTCATAGATCTTTAATCTTATTGCTGTAGCCCATAGTATTGCAAATATCAGGAGTGTAATGTTACCATACTATGCTGACCACCAAAGTCCAAATAGCCCTTCATCATAGTCAAATGAGATTCTTTTAGACCTTGTTGGTCATTTCTTAGGAAATAAAAACACTTACTAGTAGCCCTGACTATTATAGGTTTCATGTCAATTATATTTCCTATAAGAAAGTAATGACTGTTTTAAAGCATTAGTTTATTTTGCTTGGCATGAAACACTTCAAAATAATAATCAATTTCTTATGTCCTTAAAATTTGGAACATCTATTTCTACTCTTCTCAGTCTCTATCTCAGAATCTATACCAAGTTGTCCTAAGCAAATATTCTGTCACTCAGTAGCTGGCTTTGGAAATATAACTCCCATGCCTCAGCAAGATTTGTTTCAATTAATTTATACAAAGAATGTGACTGAACACCATTGATACCTTGATATTTTATAATCCATAGTATCCTGGATCCTCTATTGTTTACTTTTAATATTATATGATGTACACACACACAAACAAATAAGCATATATGCCTTTTTTTTTTCAGAGTGAAAAATACAGTTGTATTTGATTCACAGTAAAACTTACAAAAGGGGGTGCGGCATTGTGATCCTGCTGTTTTCTTCTCCCCAGGCCTGGCAGGACCTCTCAGAGCCTGTCTGAAGGCAGGGACTCCCCAGTCTGTTGGTTCCTTTGGTCATTTGGTCCTAGATGTTTGGTCTAGCTATACCTTGGAAGTGGGTCCCTGGGCCTGGAATTAGTGAATATGCTGGCATTTTGCAGGACAGGAAAGGCAAGGTCAGGAGGCTTCAAACAGTTTTTCTTCTCCCTTCCTGAGGGCAGCCAATCAGACCCTGGGGGCTGCAGGCACTGGCACTAACACCCTCTCAACCCAGTCTCTTCCTCCCATGACACACGAACAAAGTGGCAAACCCAGGAATGTGAGGTGATTCTGGTACTGCGAGGGACAGAGACATATACGTATAGATATATAAATAGATATGCATGTGTGTGTGTGTGTGTATGTGTGTGTATGTGTGTGTAAAGGCAATGACAAGTATAGAATGCAGGATGGTAGCTATAAGAGTCAAAACAAAGTTTCCAACAATGTAGGAATATAAATCTTCTTAAGTTGGATCATAAATTTATAGGGATTGTTTGATTTTCATCTGGAGTAATTTATATATACAACTACTACATATTTTCTTTGTCTCAAATGACTTAAAAACATGGCTTTCTTTGTCTAGAAGGCTATGAATAAAATTTGAAAAAAATCTTAGATCTTAATTCATTGTAATTCAGTTAGGATAGTTCCATTATGCTTTGGGAACAAACAACTCCTGAAGTCTCAGTGGCTTAACAGAGCAGTCGTTTATTTCTTATTTATGCTACATGTACAACAAAGATCAGTCGACAACTCTGCTCATGTTGTTCCTTCATATTCCCAAACTGACCAAGGCTTTGTTGTGAAGGTTTAGGGAATCATTGGTAGGGGAATAAAAGCAAGTAGTGTACTGACTTTTAATTTTAACTCACCAAATTGTGCATGCCAATTTTGCACATTTCATTGGCCACAGCAAATGATATGGTCATGTCTACATAAAAAGAGTATAGATATATAGTCATTGTTGGTCTATAAGGTCAGAAATATTTTGTGAAAAGTATAACTGTTTTTCACAGCTCAGCCTTCTGAACATCAACTATTTTCACCTTCTCTATTGGTATCTAAATTTGAATATAGGCTCTAATGCTGTAGTACATGTTTTTTTTTCCTTTACTTGCTTTTGCAGGCCAACATCTGATAAGCTTATGAAATTCAAATAACAGTTATAAGAAATATGCTATAAATTATTAAAATAATGGCTCGCAAACTTGAAAATTAAGATAACTGGGGAGGGTAATAGAATTCTTGGAATCAAGGGTGGGGAATAATTATAGGGTCTGAAAAATATATTTATAATGCCCTACAAGAATATATGTAATTTGGTCTCTGTGAAATAGCTTGATTCAATTTAAAACCAATAGGCCATAGTGACAGTATAATTATATACTATTTATGTTTACTAGTATGCATTCTATTAAATATGTACATTGAAGTAGAATTAAAGTGTTCGCAATATTGTAGTACAGGACAAGAAGCTCACATTTTACAGTATTTTATAACAAAATCAGTCATGATTTGGCCTATCTAATAGGGGTCAAATTCAATTTTGCAAGAAGAATATTTATAACAATATGAAATAGACTGCAACTATGGAAATTTTGCCAAACATATTTCTGCAGGTCTAGATCTAGCTAAAGAGGTACGCTTCCTTTCTTGTTAGAGATTCCAGTAACTCTTCACAAAGTTGGATACATACATCACAACTGTTCTAAAATTGCTTTTCTTCCCATTTTACCATTACTCTTAGGCAGTTTTTGGGAAGTGTATAATTTTGTTATACCAAGCAAAGCGTATGTTAGAGGCCCAGAGCTAGAAGTCTGATAGTATTCAAAGCTACAGCAGGGGCTAGAGCAATACTCCAGCAGGTAGGCATTTGCCTTGTACCTGGCCAGCCCGTGCCAGCCCAAGTTCGATCCCGGCATCCCATATGGTCGCCCGAGCACCGCCAGGAGTGATTCCTGAGTGCAGAGCCAGGAGAAACCCCTGAGCATTGCTGGGTGTGACCCCTCCAAAAAAAAAGCAAAAAAAAAAGCTAAAGCAGTACACAATAAAGTGAGAAAAGAAGGAGCAACTGTTTCCAAAGGCGATTGTGGTAGGCCTCCCTCTTTAATTCACTTTCTCATCTCTCCAATATCTTGTGAACATTTTTGTTAAGACACCATCTTAGACTTCTGATACATGCCCTCCATTTATGTAAATAAAAAAAATAACACATTTCTGATCTAAGCTTTATTTCATTTAACTGATTTGCACCAACACCAAGATGCTCTAGAGTTGTTTTTACTATGTCTTTTTCATATGGGTATTTATATTGCAAATAACTGTAACACTAAAGAACATTAAGAATAAAAATCACTCTATCACTGTCTTCCCATTCCTCATCGATTTGCTCGAGCGGGCACCAGTAACATCTCCATATGACCTGTCTCATGCAAGTAAAGCCCAAGGGCACCTGTTTGCTCCAGGAACATAAAGAGCCTCAAACCATTCCATCAGGTCATGGGAATCAGGTAATTGTTACTGGTATTTGGCATATCAAGTACGACACGGTAGCTTGCCAGGCTCTGCCGTGCAGGTAGCATACTATTGTAGTCATCTCAAAATCCAGCATGGAGTGAAGGGCCGTCTGGTTTGTTGTGAGGCTTTGCTGGGGTGGCGGGCCAGGGCTAGAAACTGCCACCCCTCCTGGGCACCTCATGAGTGGCTGGGCACAGTGAGAGCCAGTAGCAGCTCTCAAGAATAAAAATGAATATCAATTATTATTTTATCAATAATTTTATCATTTTCAAATATCTGTTTTGATCCTCATGTGTTTATATACATACTTTGCCTAAACTCAGATCTATTTTTTATTACCTCTCTGTCATACAATTTCGCTTACTATTGTTTCTTGATGCTATGTCTTTAAAAATGTTTAAATTATTCTATGTATGTTAAATGTTTATCTTCATAGATACATAAAAATCCCAACAAATATATGCACTATAATTTTTCCCATTTGTGGAATTTTAATTGAAGTTTGTATTTTCCTAATAAGTATACTGGCATAATTAACATTCGGTACATTATTAGTTGTTTTCTAAGCATCTGACACTTTCCGCTTAATATCTCAAGACAACAGGAGCTTTGTTGAACATGTTCAGATATATTCTCTAGGGTCAAAAACATTTCTATTAGCGCCTATCTTTCCTTGAGAAGGTTTGAAATATATACCAGCAACTCCTACTTAGGTACTGAAGCTTGAGTGTGTTTAACTGGCATTATCAGGTATTACTATGTTTATTTAACAATAAAAAAATTCAGAACAGCCATTTAATAAAGATAAATCCGTAAATTAAATGCAGAAGTTGATTTTTCCCAATCTCCACACTTGTCTCATCCTGTTTTCTCATAAACAAATTTTTGTTTAAAATAATTAATCCTGGTGCAAAAGAGGTCATGCAGGAGGTAAAGTGTTTACCTTGCCCAAGGCTGATCCCACTGTTCCGCAGCATAACACATGGCACCCCCTAAACACAGCACAAAAACTGAGCTAGGAGTAGTCCCTGAACACTACAAGATATGATCAACAAAAAATAAATAAAAACATGAATACAAATAGTTTTTTAACAAAATTAAAATGTAGTGAATCTTAGTATAAATTGGGTACTGTATGGATTATTTGTAGCTAGATTCTAAATCCATATACAGATATATTTGTCAATTACTTTTTAGATAATTTGTCCCATATATAAGTAACATGATGGCTTCATTTGATGTGTTGATTATTGGCTTGTTAATAATATTTTTATTTTAGTTTCAATCAGAAACCCAACAATAACAGAAAATCGAGGCTAAACATGCAGCTAACTTCATACACACACAAGCCCAAGACACATGCTTATGTGCATTGGGGAAAAGTTATGAGATTGCTACTGCAGAAACCATTGACTTTCTCCCAAGTCAGATGCTTTCTACGAGTTCAAATGCTACTCATAGATGCCTACATTAAACCACATGCAAAATATATAATAGCAGGTAGTTGCATATAAATTCAAATAGGGAATCATAGACTGAAGTGCCTTTAGAGTAATACAAGTAATACAAGTGTGAACCAGCTACTTTAATTTCAGGGCAAAATATCATATGTGTAATTTAATGTGAAAGTTGAAAAAAAACCTTATGTTTTAAAAAAACTTTACTTGTGAACTATTATAATTGTATGTTTATATACCTACATACCTTGGGGTTGTGTGGGTCTCCCAAGTGAAAGGGGATTACATGTGGGAAAATGTAAGAACCCCTGAACTAGACAGAAACACCACATCTACTATTTAAGTATAAAATGTAATTAAATAGTACTTAATTTAATAAAAAAACAAAATGTGGGCTAGATGCATCTAGCAGGTTTGCAGCACTATAAATATGAATTTAATATTAAAAAGACAGCTGCTGCCATAGAAGACAAATATAATCCAGAAGGAATGAAATAAAATTAGAGAGAACACAAAACTCAACCTGAATTCTGATGCAGAAGGGGTTCCCCAGAATTCAACTTGAGATGGAAGTTAGCACATGGAATTTTATTGTAAAATGGGACAGGAATTTGCATCTGAGGAACCCAGTTAGAGTTCTGGGTTCTGGTATCTGTCTAGGACTGATAGAAGAAGAAGCTGAGAAATAGAACTTTCATTGAACCTTATACTGTTCTTGAGTTGGATTAGCTTTAGAATTGTTAAAGTTCTGTATTTCACAGATATTTTTCACAGATATATATCTTCACAAATATATGTGTATATATATATATATATATATATATATATATATATATATATAAAGCTACCCGTGTCATGTTTGACATGCCAAATACCAGTAAAAATTATGGACCTCATTCCCATGAACTGATGGAATGGTTTGAGGCTCTTTATATTCCTGGAGCAGGATGATGCCCTTGGGCTATCTCGCATGTGACAGGACATATTGAGATGTTACTGGTGCCATCTCAAGCAAATCGATGATCTACGGGAAGACAGTGATACAATGATACAGTGATTTCACAGAAATTAAGTTTAAGCTTCCAAATTAATCAGCAATTGCATGTGTGTTGTCTCAGGAAGAGAATGTGGCCTCGAATGATGTAAGTCTTCAACTGGGGTATACCTGAATTAACTATTAGCTGAAAATTGTCTTAGAGGACTTCTCACTATGGGCTATATGTTTATATTTAAAAGGAATCTTGATAGTATATAATGACATCAACTACAACCCCTTTGGAAAAAGTAAAATGTTCTTAACCTTGGTCCTCTGCAATCCACAATAATGTAAGTGCTGGGTCTCTGGGAATCAGAACAAATATATGATAGACAAAAAAAATGAAGGGGAAATATAGAGACTAGGGCCCTTTGTCTTCTGGAGAAACCTCTGTGTTCTCTTTTGAGCACATATCTTTTTCTCTCTCACCCATTTCATTTCCCTAATTAAGTTTGTTTTAATAAACCTGCTCGCTTCACTAAAAAAAAAAAAAAAGAGAAAAATGGAGAGATCAACAAAGATAGAAATAATAGGTTGGCATTTGGATAAAGATTCATCTATTTTAAGTATACATTTACACACCTACAGGTATGTTACATAGAGATACGGAGGGAGAAGTTGGCTGAGTTATTATGGAGTAACACAAGGCATAATTTCCATCTGAATTTTAAGATCTGAAATGAAACATTTTAGACTAAGTCTCAAGGTTGAAATGATCAGTTTAAGTAGTCAACGAAGCAAACATTTCCTCTTACATAGTTTTTTTCATGGCAGAGCCTGGCAAGCTACCTATGGTGTAATTGATATGCCAAAAACAGTAACAATAATGGACCTCATTCCCAACGAATGGAGATGTTACTGGTTCCTGCTCCAGCAAACTGATGAACAATGGGAAAACAAGTAACAATTGACATTTTTTTTTAAAATTCAGGTTCAATTTATTGCTTGGGATGTATTCACATAAGAAAGAGCAATCTTCCTTAATTAGTCTATTGATTTAAATATAATCTCATCCTAAAACATCCTCAAAGATATATCTAAAGTAGTATGTGTCCAGGTGTTTTGGCATCTTATGGCCTTGTAAGAGGCAAAAAAACTCATTAAAACTTTAGAATTTTCCATGAGTCTACCTGTAAGAGGATAACAGCATAAGACAGCTACAATTTTTCTTTATGGACATAACCGCAATGTTACCCAAGACAATGAACTTGTCCATTTCATTTCTGAAACAGCCTTAATAATTATTTTTCTCAACTCAATAATTTGAAGATCCAGGGACTTAGAGAGTAAGTTTCTCTGAAAATAATTATTGCATAAGAGATTATATAGTAATACTAAAATAAGTTAATATACATAGACTAATCATATCATGCCATGCAGATTCTATTCTTTAGGTTCTGAATTCTTATTATGTGAACTTCTATTGGTCACAGATGCTATATAACTTTCCTGTAGTTTAAACATGAGGCTCAGTAAAAGGTCATACGTGTTTCTGCACTCTTTTCTTAAGCAGTACACAATTTCATTTCCAGAGGAACACTATAACTTCTAATAGCAGTCTCATACTTATTTTTTCTATCAATATAGATAAGTCTCAAAGAAAAAAAATAGCATAATAGCTTTTTCCAACCTTTTTCATAAATACATCTCTTCAGCATATACTATGATTCAATTCATCCTTCCTATCTTCTTAAAATAAGTTTGCTACTTAGAAGCATAGTTTGATTATAGACTAATAAAATCAATTTGTTTCTATTACACTGTTTTAATAGCCAGTTGCTCCACAGTTTCAGACCATTTGTCCCCCTAAGCCCATTTTGATATTGTGGAAACCCTAATAGCTACTATGGTTATTTCCAGGATACTTTGAATTGGAAAGAAAAACAATGAACTAATGTGTCTTCATATCAAATATTTTCTACACATATTATCTCAACCCTACAATGAAGATGAAATATTGATGATTTTAGAAATAAATCTTCTCATGTTAAAATAAAGTACACAACTTCTATAAAGTTACAGATCTAATCAATTGAATGAATCTGTTTTTAAATTTAGATCTCTAGGGCAGAAAAGTCTATGTCATTAACTCCTATTCCCTAAGATCTTAGAATCTTCTGGAATGAAAAGATATAACTGAGTATAAGAATTATTCTCACTGGCTGGGGTCCCTTCAACTACATATAGTATATAGTTTTCCCCTTTTTCATAAACAAAGATATAGAGAATATTAATAATTTTCTAAAGTAGATAATGGAGAAATCCTGGGTATAAACTATGATAGATCAAATGTAGGACTAGAGATATGGTACAGGGGTTAAGATGCTTGCCTTGCACATGGCTGAATCCATTCTGATCCCAGGAACAAACTAAGGTCCCTAAGCACTGCCCATGAGTGACCCATCACCATAGAGCATATAGTAATCTGAGAATAGCTATGTGACCCAACTTCCTCCCTGTCCAAAAAAGTACAGAACTATCAGAAAATAAAATAGATACCATTTAAAGGTATAGTAAATTCTCATATTCATCCATTCTATATTTGTCAATTTTCTATTGACTCAAATAAATTTATGTTCTGGAATGTAAAACTCACTTGTGAAACAAATGTGCTGGTGTTCACAAACCTACAAATACATAGTGCAATGGAAAATCTATGTTGCCTGTGTATGTATTTCCAGCTATAGACAATAATGCACTCCTCTGTCTCTTGTTTCACTTCTTGTTATTAAAAATAAATATTCTCTTGTGGCCAGCTAAACTTTTTTTCACATATTTAGTATTTTGGTGGAGTTTAAAAATGCAGTATGGTCCCAAATACCCAAATACGGTGCTGAAATGTTGTAAACAAACCCTTAGTGCTAAAAGACTCTGATGTACCTCATAGAGGAAAAACAGACTTGAATTTAATTTGAGCACATGTGTGTCTGTTTTTGTTACTTTGGTTTGGGGTCACTCCCAATAATGTTCAGGACTTATACTGGCTCTGTGCCAGGATGGTGATAACTCCTGGTGGTGCCTAGGGGACCATATCTAACTATCACTATCACTATCACTATCTTCCCGTTCATTGTCTATTTGCTAGAGCGGGCACCAGTAATATCTCCATATGTCCTGTCTCATGCTAGTAGAACCCAATGGCATCCGCTTGCTCCAGGAACATAAAGAGCCTCAAACCATTATATTAGGTTATGGGAATGACCTAATATAAATGTTAATGGTATTTGGCATATCAAATACGACACGAACAGCTTGCCAGGCTTGCCATGCGGGTGGCATACTCTTGTAGTCACCTCTGAATAAAGCATTTATTTAGTTTTTTCTACCAATTTAATATTAATTATTACATAGATTAACATATCTATGCAATAATTAATATTAATTAATGTTAGATATGGTCTAATTAATATAGACCATATCTAACATTGGTATCAAACCCAGGTTGACTTCCTGTAAGACTCACACCTTACTTGCTGTATCCCAAATGTATTAGTGATACTTATTGTGCTTCCTATCAGTGAATTAACAAAGTAAATCTAAGTTTCCACACAGTAACTTATGCATTAAATGATCTTATATATGAACCAGTATATATGAAGTCAACCTGGCTTCAGTCCCCGGCTTCCCATATGGTGCCCTGAGCTCTGCCAGGAGTAATTCCTGACCATCACCAGGTGAGATCCCCAAAGCAAAAAAAAACAAAAAATTCTGATTAGCAAATCTGAGAAAGCCACATTTATATCTCCCTTTAGAATAAGAGTTCTATATCTGTTAATTGATTGTTTCTGAATATGTTATTAGCATACTACTACCAGAGTGACAGGAATCTATTGTCCCTTTTAGTATGATTCTAAATAAAACAATTACGTTTAGGTATTTTTCAAGGATAATAAAATATGGCATTATAAAAGTTAGTAAGAGGAAAGGTGAGTGGTGAGAGAAATTCCTCCTGAGCAAGCTTGTCACAGATTCTGTGCCATTGGCTGCATGCATGTAGGCTGAATCATTAGTGCCCCAGCACTGTAATAACAGCTACAATCTTCCCTAGAGACTGATCCAATTAAAAGCTGCATGATTTTCTGTGAAGCTGAAAGATTTCTTACTAGAAAACCAAAGTTCTCATTAGTTCAAGAACTGCTATGTTTGGGAACACTTTGAAAACTTTTCTGGTACTGTGTGGCTGAGAAAATGCTCAGGTTGCAATCATTCTGCAAAGGTTTATTGAGTACAATCTTGATCCTATATTGGAGAAAGCTGAGAGCACACAAAACTGGGTTTCTACCCTCAAGGAGGGCCTAGCGTTGTTAGGGAGATAAGTCCTTCATCAATATGCCAGTGAAGAGCAGATAATCTCTCAGCGGCAGGCTGAACAATATGCAGACAAGTCATGCTGAGTCCAGTGCAGGGGGTGGGGAGAGCTCTGGCAGGAACACAGCACTGGAACACAACATTGAGAGCCTGTACAACATAGGGAATAGTACAAAGGTGGAACGATTTCAGATCCAGGTGAGAATAATAATATCAAATGCCTACCTTGGCACAGAAACAGCAGAAAGTAGCCTAGGATGGATGAACCCTGGTCACAGGCCCCTGAGAACTACCTGCTGCCATGTTATACACACTTTACGTAAAGGGGTCCCTCTGCTCTGGGTCTATGAGTCAAATGTTATTAGTAAACACAAAATTAAAAAACTAGAGAATTTATTTTACCATTGACCACTTGTAGGTTAGGTAAAGGTGCAGTTGCGTGACTCTCCAAACCAATGTTGATCTAAGACAAATCAAAGAACAATTCTTCTTTTTCTTTCTGATTCTGTTTTGACATTTCTTCATGCTGTATGAAGTACTCCACAAATTTTGGGCCTAATCATTAATGGTTGCAATTTGTTTATGTTTCTGCTAATGAGCACCAGCTGGCAAGGAGTGAAATCTACTTAATTCAGCAAATATGGGGTTACAGAAATAGGTCATGATAACATTTTACTGAGGTTCATTGCTTTTATACAGTTCTCCCTGATCATACAGCTGGCTATATCCTGACCGATTATCTGCCTGTCTCCCAGGTGACCAAATAAATTTGATTCCTTCCCTCTAGGTCCATTAAGTTATACTTTCCCCGGTTCCCTGTCCTCAGTATCTTGGAATTAGCATCTAATTTAAATAAATACTAACAATGGTATGGTGCAGTCCTTCCGAGCATTTGCTTTATACTTTTAGGTCAGGACAGAATATTTCATAATTCTATATCCTTTATTTCCTAGCATTGCAGTTACTCTTCAGCATTTTCTTACAGTTAAAGTATGGGTTTTAATGTTAAATCATTTGCACTCAAATATAAGATTGCCCACTTACTGTCTATAGGACCTTAAGGTAATCACTGATCTGCAACAAAATGAGTGTCTTCAAATACTTTCCTAAAAACTATTTTGGAGCCAGAGTAAGGCTCAGTGGCCAAGTAACCTGAAATTTAAGGTTGTGAAGTTCATTGCAGTTCTTCCCCATTATCCCTGACACTGACCACAATCAAGTCTGTCCACTTAATCAAGTTATTAAGGTAATAGCAGAGAGGAGGGAATGAAAGAAAATAAGGAAAAGCTACTTTAATAGTGTGTGCAAGGCATTTGGCATATACTCTCAACATGATAGATGCTCAGAAGTTTATGCTGTCTGACACTTTTTGTGTTCTTATTTGAATCTTTTAAAAGAAAGGATCAAAGTAAGCAAAGATCCCTTATGAACTAAGGGTTTTATATCTACAGATCTTTCTAAGGGACAGTGTTGGGAGACAGCATTGTTGATTCACACTGACACTAGCAATTACTGGCCCCTGTATTCAGGAGTGAGCCCCTAGTGCTGCTCAGGAGACCTTATGCTGGATGTCAAACCAGCATACGAAGAAAAATGTCTTGACTTTTGTACTTTCTCTGGCTCATATCTTTGTTTCATTATTTGAGCTATTTTCTGCCAGTAGTAATAAAAATATAGAAATAAATTTTTTTTGAAAAATTAAAAGTAATTCACAAGTGGAAGTAGAAAGCTAGAGCTAGTCTCAGTGCTACAAATGCCTCTGATCTGCTGCCCAGTATTTCCACCCTCAGCTTCCCTTCACCTCATCTAGACTGGAGACATAATAAGTAAAATTTGAAAGCATAAATGAAAAGGAGAAAAGCTCCCAGTATGGAAGAATTTAATAATGCAGTAAGACTCTTGAATAGGAAATAACTCTTAAAATTTCTTTTCATGTAATTCCAGGCTCAGCTTGGTGAGATTCTCTTGTAATCTCTTGATTTATGTTTAGCTTCTCCTTATAAGCTCCCTCGGTCTGTGCTTTCCAGGGCTCCAATAGTATGACTGAATGAATGCAGTCTTCCAAATCTCCACAGTGTAGGATTGATAGATGGTCAAGAGCAGAAAATCTAAATCATTATTTGTTGTTTGTTATGACTTTTTGGGCCACACCCAGTGGTGCTCAGGGCTTACTCCTGGCTGTGCACTCAAGGGTGACCCCTGCTGGGTCTCTGAGTGGCATCATATGTAGTGCTGGGAATTGAGCCTGGGTTGGCTGAGTGCAGGACAAATACCATATCTACTGTCCTATGGCTCCAGCATAGAATCTAAATCTTAAAGCCCTTATTTATTTAGCTGGATAATTTTAATAGGTAAATTTTGAATCCAAGAGCAAATCGATGATGAACAGGAAGACAAGTGAAGTGAAATTTTGAATAGCAGGGAGCATATGTTATATTAATAAAAAATACATTATTTGATTTAGCATCACTATGACAAAACTACCTTTATTATTTTAAAGACGAGAAATTGAGATTATATGGTTTAATATTTGATTGTTGTAGTATGATTGGAAAATGATGAACCAAATGGAATTGAAACAAAAATTGGAGTGTCCTCTTCTGTCCCTGTGAATGAGAGGAAAAGCCCCGTACAAAGACTTTCACTTTAGTCGATCTGAGTTTTGCACTTTCAGTCAAATAGGGGAATTCAGAGTTACCTTGGAATAGAACAATTGCACTGTGCTCCATTAACATATGTTCCCCTGAGTAAATAACAGGCCAGATTCTATCCAACTGCCATTTTTTAATAGAGTAAAGGCAGGGGATTTTTCTTAAAGGCTACTTTATGACTTTATAGATGAGGAAAGGAACACAACATTATTTCCTGAAATACAAAATTGACTTCTCTGATAATATTTACTGAAGAATCTTGATGTTAAATGTCACCAAGGATTATGGTAAGGGTAAAATATTCATTTTGTTCCTGCAGTATATCTGGTATAACTGCTGAAATCAATCGTGTCATACTTTGCTTCACTAATAGAGGACAAGCCAGGTCTCCCCAGATCACACCTCAGAGAGGCCTACTGGCTTATGGTCCAAAGAATCATCACTTAAAGGGTGACTCCAGCATAGGAAAGGAGGCAAATCTGATGAATTGCAAAGTCCTTTGTAATCAACATAGCTTTCTGTTCTATAAATTGTTGGTCTGAAATGAAGCTAACTCTATATGTAAGGCTGCAACTTCTTGAATTTTCAGTTTGAATGTGTATTCCCTTTTAATGTCAGGAATAATTGTTCCTTTTTTAACCTGCATGATCAAAATTTCTCAAATTGCCAAAAATAAGAGTAGTTGTCTTATCCTGGACAAAAGCTGTGTTGGATTGACTTTATAATATAATTCTTCTGATAGTCCCTCACTAGCCTCATTTTTCAGATAAAGAAATGCAGTCACAATCTTATGTTCATAATTTTACAATATACATATATAGTCAAATTATCCTTAAAGGTATTTAGTGTTATATATTATGTATCAGTAAGGTTTGCAATCCTTTTTTATCTTATAATTTAAATCATAAACTGAAGCACAAAAGTTACTATCCTGGAATTAAAAACAGAGACTTTTAGTAGAAATATGGCTTTTAATATGACCTTGTTTTAAGTTATAGTATTGAGTTTATATTAATCAAAACTGGTCAAGAATAAAAGCAGAATTCCAGGCCAATGATTAAATAGAGACCCCAGAGATAAAGACACAGACATCTGAATAGTCAATGTTCAGCAAAGGTGCTTGCTACATTTGGTAGAGCAATGAAAGCCTCTCCAACAACAGGAGTTGGGAGAATCAATTATCCTTGTGCAAAGTACTAAATGTAATAATATTATAATAATTTGATCCCTATCTCACATTTTATATATGAATCTAATTTAAAATTGATTAGTGAGCTTAATATTAGACTAAATCTATAAAATATATTAATAAAAACCTACACAGAACTTTTGATTATATAGACTTTAAAAGCCATTGCCAATCACTCAGTGTAATTGACTAAAAAAAAAAAAGCAAAAATTAAAAAAATGGGACTACATAAAGCCCCCAAACGCATTTCTGCACTTCAAAAGAAACTATGACTAAAATAAATAGACTGACTGAGAAATAAAAAGTATGTTCCTCACACATTTGGCAAAGGCCTAATAACTGAGATTCACAAAGCACAAAACTCAACAATGAAAACAGCTCCATAGAGTAGGGTAGTGGTGGATGGAACAACAAAGTGGCAAGGTTCAGTAACTCTATATCAAAACAAATGAAGGAACAACATGAGAGAGATGGTTCAGGGCTGAAAAGCTTTGCCTTCTATGTGGCCAGCCTGGGTTCTGCCCCCACATATGGTGTCTTGAGCATCAGCAGCAGTGATCGCTGAGCACAGAGCCAGAGTAAGATCCGAATACCACTATTTGTAACACAAAAAATGAAACTAAGACCCAAAACCAAACCAAAACAAATAAAAGGCTCCCATAAGCATTAACACATATTATTTTTAAATGAGAAAGGAAGTAAACACTTTCTAAGTGAAAACCTACAGGTATTTCCACATACCAATCACTTGATCATTTGATCACTTGACACTTGACATCCCATTATTCGTCAATTAGCTTGAGCTGGCACCAGTAACATTTCCATTTGTCCCTCTCACTTGCTAGTGTAGCCCAATGGCATCTGCTTGATCCAGGAATATGAAGAACTTCAAATTGTTCATTCAGGGTCTTGACAAAGAAGTCTGACCATCTTGTAGGTGGGTGGTCATGTGATTTTTTGATGTCCTGTGGGAGCTAGTTGGTAACGGCTCTAGTCCAGTGGTCATCTCCAAGTAGCATTACATGTCCTGTCTATCTGATTGTCGACACGTTGGCAAACGAGACAGAATTCCTGACTCTAGGTCATCGATGGAGGTCGGAACTCCAGATTCCTTCTCTCACTTGACTGAGGCGTGATAATTTTTTTAATATTTTATTATATCACTGTGAGATATACAGTTACAAAGATGTTCATAAGATGTTCATATTTGGGTTTTGACCATACAGTGTTCTAGCACCCATCCTTCCACCAATGCCCATTTCCCACCACAAATGTCCCCAATTCCCTCCCCCTCCCCCCCTAGCCTGCCTCTATGGCAGGTTCTTTATTTCTTTCTCTTTCTCTCTCTTTCTCTTTTCCTTCTCTTCCACATTGTGGATTGCAATACACACATTAAGAGGTTGTCATGTGTATCTTTTTGTGAGGTGTGATATTCTACACATAGCTCTTTCAATTCCTCTTTGGGAGACCTGAATAGCATTCTCATCCTGCTTTCGTAGGGCCCAGGTCTCTGAGGTGTATGTTAATGCAAGGAGAATGGTGGAGTCAAAGAGATTTATCTAGAACTGGAGGTTCTTTGTCCTATTAGCTATTTCTTCAATGCTCTTGAAGGCATCTATGCTGCTTTCTTCCTCCTGTTCAGCTCAGGTTTTAGGTCGTTCGTCATGTTCAATTCTCGACCTAGGCACACATAACTGTTGCATTAAGATATGTTTGTTCCATCGAGAGTGAATAGAACATCTAGAACTAGTTTGTTTTTCATGAACATTGTTTTGTTGAGATTCAGCTGTAGACCTACCTTTCCCTGTTTTCCCTGGATGGTTGATGGTCTGACATAGGAAAAGACTGGGATGAACCCAGAGCCATGGCAGAGCCTGACACGCTACCCGTGGTATATCCGATATGCCAAAAACAGTAACAATAATGGACCTCATTCCCAATGAATGGGGATGTTACTGGCGCCCACTCAATCAAATTGATGAACAATGGAGAGACAAGTGACAAGTGACTGTTGGATGACAGGCCTAGCTAGCTTGGGAGCTTTGCTGTTTTATTCACTCACAACTTAATCTATTTACATTTTCTTAAGCCAGGGTTCATACTAATGAGATCTCTCTTCTATGTAAACACTGATGGAGTGTGTGGCAGTTATAGAAGTCACCTTGACTCTGAATGAGTAGCTTCTGATTTATCATCATACATCCACTAAGACTTCTATGTTTTCTAGATTGGGCACAGCTCCTCTTTATACCCACTGGACCAGCGTGGGACCGTTAGAATTTACCAGGAGACTACCACCCTGGCTACGTTCAGACTACTGTTTAAGATTTTATGCAGGATAATACTAGTTTGTCCTCAAGAAGGCGAGCATGACCCTTTCAGAACAAGATACTCAGAATCACCCTAGTGCACATAATAAGCAAGAAGGACCTTGTGGATACCATCTAGATTACATGAAGCACATAAAATTGTGATGTATTTCCTTATACCAGCCACCCTCTTTTTCTCTCCAGTGTTTTATATAAGAGATAATCTCCTTGGAAGAAAGAAGAGATTAGCCCTTGGCATAATCCTTTGTTTATACCTATAATAGGGTGTGGTACTACCTTCTACACTCTACTACCTAGAAGCTCTTTAGGGTTCTTTGTTCACAAGACCCTCCCTGAAGTTAGGATTACTTTTCTATATATAAGGGGACTGACTTGAGGTACTCTCCCCTCTTGTTTGGAAGGGCTAACTCTCGGGTGAGATCCTGTCTTTGGTGGGACTCCTTTTTTGTAGGACCCTCTTTGGTAGGACTCTCTCTTGTGGTATTTTCTTCGGTGGGAGACTGGGTCCTTGTGTAAGGTCCAAGTTCTGACCAGCGCAAGAGTTCTTTCATTATATTGGATTAGCGGTGGTAGAGCTTTTGTACTATTAAAAGCCTTTTTGGAAATGCATGGGACTCATGAAATCCATTCTCCGGCAGCCTCAGAAGTATAAGAGAACTTCTGTCCTGATACTGTTGGGGACTCCAGCGGCTCCCTGAGAGTCTACTTAAAGGGCTGAATTAGGCTTCTCTTTTCATGGCTAACCCTGGTTTAATTTTCAGTATATCATATGATCTAGCATTTATGCTACCCACAACGCAGAGCCTGGCAAGCTCCCCGTGTCGTATTTGATATGCCAGATACCAGTAACAATTATAGACCTCATTCCCATGACCTGATGGAATGGTTTGAGACTCTTTATGTTCCTGGAGCAAGCAGGTGTCCTTGGGCTCTACTTGCATGAGACAGGACATATGGAGATGTTACTGGTGCCCGCTCGAGCAAATCGATGATGAACGGGAAGACAGTGATACAGTGATCATATGGTCCCTGGAGCCCACCAGGAATGATTCCTGAGTGCAGAGCCCAGAGTATTCACTTGAGTATCACCATATTTGCTGCTCCCCAGGACCCAGCCCCCAAATAAGTAATTGTAAGTACTGAGATAATACCTAAAATTTCTCCACATACCTTCATTTCTGAGCCACCATAAAATTCACATACATTTATTATATACCTATTATTCTGTCTTAACCTCACAATTCTTGAATTTAATTCCACAGTAATTTCCTGAATTACCTAATATTATTCCCATGAGACAATATATTTTAGTCTAAATGCTCTTTGCCCAAATTACCATGCTTTTTAATGATTAAAAAAAAGAAATAGGCATTTTCATTGCTAACCGTATGTAGAAACTTTTTTTTTAGTTATGACTAATCTGATTTACTGGTATTTGGCATTTATTTCCACAGTAACTCAGAAAGATAACAATATAGAAATCATTTGATAAAATGGTATGAAATTATTTCCTCACTGAGATTGAGAGAAGTGTAGGGAAGAACTGAGATTTTTTTTGAAGACATGAGATTCTCATCAACCTGAATATCTTTTTGTTGTTCTTGTTGAGCTGTGGTTTACATTTTCAGCAGTGCTCAGGGCTTACTTATGGCTGAGTCTGTCTTCTTATTCCCCATCATTAATAAGTGGCTATAGTATATAAAATCACCACATATGGTTTAGCAATTGAAAATAATACAGAAAAAGAAACTTAGGCCCATAGACACATTTGCAGACTTTCTGTGAGACAGCTAATGTGAACTAAATAGGGTGCGTATCAGAGAAATTAATTCCAGTCAGAAATTGGTATCAACATCTTAGTGATCATATTTTGTCACTTTATCAGAAGCATAACAGCAGAAATGAAAGTAACACCACCTCTATTATTAGTCTCAGTGACTGAAAGGTTATCATAGACAAAATTCTGCTGTCATAGTTCTATCTGTTAGTGTTTGGTTCATGGAATCAGACCACCTAATCTTAATATCAAAAGTGAAAAACAGCTGATTTTCCTTTCAGATGTCTTTGTGGAGACTTCAAATTGATCCAGAAATGTATAATAAATGTTTTGATTATTAAATTTGAGTGAAATAGAAATAAATAGATTTGGGCTTAAAGTGATAAGGTAAAATTTTTTGTACATTAGGGTATATTTCGTTCAAAATGAAAAATTATAGTAAAGCAAGTTTAGCCTTGACTTAGGGAGTGTTTCTTCTCCCTTAACAACTGTCCCATATTTAATACTGAGAAATATTAAATCAGAAAACTTTCTCCTAAACAAAGCCAATATTTACCTAATATGTGATATTGTTATTACATACCACATTACAAATATAAGTCAACTTAAAAAAATTATTTCCTGGGATTGCTGCAGTTCTGTAGAAGTCAGGGTGCTTGCTTTGCACACAGATGACCTGGGTTCAATCCCTGACATCCCATATGGTCCCCTGAGCAGTTGCCAAAAGTGATTCCTGAGTACAGTGCCAAGAATTGATTGAACCACATTCTCAGCACATGAACTAACTTAAATCTTAGGAAAATGATATATAGAAGTAAAATCTTTATTTTTAGTGATTTAGAAGACATGAAGTATATGATTAACATTTTTTTCTGTTCAAAATGAATAAATACAGTCTCCCACTGGCCACAGGCACTGTAAGCTTGGCAATGTGGGTTGGAACTTTGATTATCTGCACGACCTAGCAGAACTGTTCAATGTGGGAGGCCACCAAGCTGCACCTCAAAGTGTCCTGTGAGACTCTGTGAAGTCATGGAGTGAATTTGGAACCTTTTGCATGCAAGAGATCTGCACTGCCACTCAAGCTGTTTTTCTATCCCTCTCCAGCACATTTTTATGATTATTTTTTATTTGAGGTGTCATTGTTTATAGTACTGTCAGTGATAGGGCTTGTGCATACATTTTCCCAGCACTACACCTTCCACCAGAGTGTCTAGACCTTCTACCCAAGCCCCATGATCTTCACCTCAACTCCCTTCCCCTACTTTTACTACACACACACACACACACACACACACACACACACACCTTTTTACCCTTTTAAAGGTCAGCTCAATTTTGTAGGTCAACTCTCTAATTCTGTTGCCTTTGGTCATTTGTTACATCATTACTGTATATCCAATTTATAAAGCAGCAAATACATATTTTATGTAGTATATTATAACTTATTTTGACAGCTATTGTTATATACATTCTTCCATTGCCTATATATGCTCACATATATACAATAGAGATATTGTATATCAATTGCATATTGAGTGTTTATGTGTGATTGTACATACAGTGTATATTTTTGTTTCTGTTTCCCTTGTTTGATATTATTTCAATCAGAGTTGAATTTCCTTCTGGGTTTTAGTCTAAGAAGACTGAGTGAAATCGCTTTCTTCTTCTTTTTTTTCAATCTGACTAGTCTAAGTGCTGGAACTGTTGTAGGTTCCTTTTGCCCCCATAGGATCTGTATAAGAAAGGAAAAAATGCCTATTGACTGATTGAGGCAGGAATTGACGTACAAATGGAAACAGACAAGTTCAGAGACCCATGCTGTTGTGAAGTAACAGTAAAAAGGTCCCTAATGATCAAGCATTGCTATTTTCAGAATCCCAGGGTTGAGCAAACATGACTTCAAAGGATACTTTGAAGACCAAATTAAATAAAAATCTAGTAAAGTGTATCAGAATAGCAGTGACTGGATAAAAATTAACCCAACGTATTCTCTGCCAGGAATTTCTCCTGTATTCTGTGACATACAGGAGATGATACTGTGGATGGTTAGAAGCAGAATCTTTCTATTTCTTGAGAAAGTGGATCTTGCTATACATTATCTTTATGGTTTGGTTTGTACTCTCTTCAAAAAAAGAAAGTGATACTACCTATAGTAATAAAGCCTTACTAATGTCCATCTTTGAGGCAGCTTACAGATATACTACTAGCCTTGATTGTGACATTTTACCAATAATTATATGATGGAGGCATTGTACTTGAATTAGAACAAATTTAATTGGTGTATGAATTATCTTGAAATATTAAAAAACCATAGAGAAGGAAGAGTCAATAGCAGTAAGATGGGCTCTCAGGCTTTATGAAATATTTGTAAGCAGGTTGGAGTTTGTGCTTCTCAATTCTGAAACAAAATTCTGAATTTTTCTAGAGTTTTCAGCCATAAAAATATTTCTAAGGGAGAAATAGAGAAGAGGGAAGACATGATCAGTTAATCTTTGATAAAGGTGCAAAGAGTCCAAACTGGAGTAAGGGAAAGCCTCTTCAACAAGTGGTGCTGGGAAAACTGGACAGCTACATGTAAAAAAATGAATTTGGACCTGTGTCTAACACCTTGCACAAAAAATCAGTTCAAAATGGATTAAAGATCTCAATGTCAGACCTGAATCCATAAAGTATGTTGAAGAAAATATAGGAAAAACCCTCCACGACATCGATGCTAAAGACATCTTCAAAGGTGAAGCACCATTAACAAAGCAACTAGAAGAAAATATAAATATATGGGACTACATGAAACTGAAGAGCTTCTGCACCTCGAAAGAAACAGTGACCAAGATAGAAAGACAGTCGACGGAATGGGAAAGAATATTCACCCAATACCCATCTGATAAGGGGTTAATATCCAGGATATATCAGGCACTGGTACAGCTATATAAAAAAAAAACAGCCAACCCCATTAGAAAATGGGGAGAGGAGATGAACAGAAACTTTGACAAGGAAGAAATCCGAATGGCCAAAAGGCATATGAAAAAATGCTCATCATCACTAATCATCAGAGAGATGCAAATCAAAACAACAATGAGATATCACCTCACACCACAGAGAATGGCCCATATCCAAAAGGGTAAAAAGCAACAAGTGCTGGCGTGGATGTGGGGAAAAGGGGACTCTCATACACTGTTGGTGGGAATGTCGACTTGTACAACCTTTCTGGAAAACAATATGGACATTCCTCCAAAGACTAGAAATTGAGCTCCCCCTTTGACCCAGCCATACCGCTCCTGGGAATATACCCTGGAAAGCCAAAAACGCACAGCGGAAACACAATCCGCACTTTTATTTTCATAGCAGCACTGTTCACAATAGCCAAAACCTGGAAACAACCAGTATGCCCGAGAACTGATGACTGGATAAAGAAACTGTGGTACATCTACACAATGGAATACTATGCAGCTGTCAGAAAAAATGAAGTTATGAAATTTTGCTATAAATGGATGGATATGGAAAGAATCATGTTGAGTGAAATTAGTCAGAAGGAAAAGGAGAGACATAGAATGACTGCATTTATTTGCATGGCATAAATATACTAGGTGATCTTACCAAAAGTGGAAATTACCACAAGCGTGTGGGAGTCAGAGGTTGGTTTAGATAGAGAAAGGAACATGAGTGAATAAATGTCTAAAAGTTCTGATGCTAACATAGAACTGAGCATTAAGGACAGACAAAAAATGCAAATGATGGCTTCTAAGTGTATGCGTAGTGCAACCCACAATGTGTGGGAGAAGGAGGAGAGAGAGAGGGGAGAGGAGAGGAGATAAAGAACCTGCCATTTAGGCGGGATGTGGGAGGGGGAGGGAATTGGGAACATGGGTGGTGGCTGAGGGGCACTGGTGGAGGGCGGGTGCTGGAACACTGTGTGACCGGAAACCCCCAGGCGTGAGCAACGTTGTAATTGTATATCTCACGGTGGTATAATAAAATGTTAAAAAAAAAAGACAGAAAATGGAACAGTGTGCTAACAATTGTCAAGGGTACTAATGCCAACCTAGAACTGAGCATTAAATACAGGCAAAAGGATACACATGACAACCCTTTAATGTATGTTCTGTAATCCATAGTCTGGAGGGAAAGGAAAAGAGAAAGAGAGAGAAACGGAAAGAAATAAAGAACCTGCCATGGAGGAGGGCTGGGGGAGGGGGAGGGAACCGGGACGTTGGTGGTGGGAGATGGGCACTGGTGGAGGGATGGGTGCTGGAACACTGTATGACCAAAACCCAAATATGAACTTTTTAATTGTATATATTTGTAATTGTAAAAATAAAAAAATTAAAAAAAAAAAAAGAAAGAGAAAAAAAAGAAAAGAAATAGAGAAGAGGGAATGGAAAAGAAAAAGCAATAATCCATTCTAATCTAATCAATAATCTAATATAATTGTATGTTCTCTCCCTAAATTTACATTTTCTATGAAAGAACTTCCTTTTTGTCTAGTCACATTCATTTCCCACTTGTCTTCCTGTTGTTCATTGATTTGCTTGAGCGGGCACCAGTAAAGTTTCCATTCATCGGAATGAGGTCCATTATTGTTACTGTTTTTGGCATATTGAATATACCATGGGTAGCTTGCCAGGCTCTGCTGTGGCTCTGGATTTATCCCAGGGGGCCCAATCTGCTGTCAGTCTAGAAGCATTCTCATCCCCTTCCTTTTCCTCCTCCTCCTCCAGTGGATAGAGTAATTTGTAACAGTACAGGTCTTTATGTCCATTGAGTACTGGAAGAGGGCAGTGCAATTCATGAAACGGTCTAGGATGGGATTTAGGGATTAGGTTTATGGCCTAATCTGGTCTATTTCTGTTCTTGCATTGACCATCTGAATTTCTGGAACGTGGTTGGTTTCCACTAATTTGATCTACTGCGGGCCACGGGAAGAGCTGGTAGCAGCTCTGACCTTTGTGTCAGTGTTTCTGGATTACAACTGACAGCACGGAGCAGTCTGTGCATGGGTCCAACAGTCCTCCCGAAAAGTTGGGGGAGAGGAACCCCAGCTCCATCTCCATAGAAGCCCCATGACTTTAGCCTCCGAGACCTGCATACCTGGGCTTGAAAACAGCTTCTCTCTAGGGTAGGGTTCTGCAAGCCAGGCTTGAGATCAGCTTCTCACTTGGGTTGGGCTCTGATGAGCCATGGACTCTGGACATTGAAAATGGCTGCCATTATGGTGCAGGGGTTTCCTCTGAGGAGGGGGATACAACATTAAATAATAATAGTACCCTAACTTTCACCAGGAATAAATATGTAAAACTTACATAATTTCCTCTGAAATGAGGTGATGTAACTATACGTTCATTTTCATATATCTGAAAACTGAAATGTCACACTCACTTCTTCCATGGTTCAGTTTCTAATTATTGTGGTGTTAACATTACACTCAACTTAAAATCTAAAATACAGAGCTCTCGTTTAAAAAACAAATAAGGCAAGGAAGAATTCCATGAAGATTCAAGATTTTCTAAAGTATTCACTGCTGGGTTCCTTCAAATAATTGGTTCATCCATTGCAATTAAAATTACATTTATAAAAATTCTATTTTCTCCAAAGGGTCTTGAAACAAGATATTGTTTTACTGATACAACATATGTAGAATTGTAGAATATAATTTCACTGATTTAAAGATTCATGATTTTCGCATGCTTGCCTTCAAAGAATACATATGACCAAACTGAAATAAAAGAATGAATACGATACGCTTTCTCTCTTTTAACTACTAAAATCTAGCTAATGCTATAGAAAGTACCAAAGATGAAAACAGTATCAAACAATTAAGGAAAAATACTCAAGACTAGTATTCAAAGAGTATCTGTTAGTTTGACCATTTATTTGCTATTGACAGTCTTTTAGAACTCTATAGCAAAGAGGCACATATCATCTCTACTAGAGAAAAATGCATTAACAGGTGATTTCTAATATGTAGCATAAAAAATAATCAAATAGATTTTATCATAGTGTAGTAACATGATGGCAATAGTGTTGTTTTATGGTACTACGTACAGTGTACCATACCCTGCTGCCACCACCAAAGCACCAAGACCTCGTTTGTTCTTTTAGTTTTGACCATACCTTGTGGTGCTGAGGGATTACTCCTGGCTCTGCATTTGCAAATTACTCCTATCAGTGCTCAGGGGACCTTAGAGAATGCTGGGACTGAACCTGGGTTGGCTGTGTGCAAGGCAAGTGCCCTACCACTGTGCTATCTTTCTGGCCCCCATCGACTCCACTTCATTCTGATCCCTGACCTCCCTTCTTCACTGTTTGATAAACGGAATTCTGTAATCCAAGTCTAAGGGGTTGTCATTGTTTGATACTGTCTGTTTCCTTGTTTTGTCTACAGAAATAACTTTTATATGAATCATCCTAGCCATTACTCTGGTTGTATTCTAAGCTCTTCTCCTTTGCCATAGTTTTGGTAGTTTGTATTATTGGGGGTTGCTGTGTACTTTTTCACTTTAGCATTCTACTGAGCAAACTGTTGTTAAAGAATACATTTTAAAGATACTATGATCTTTAATTTTTTTATGATATTTAATGTCATATAAAAATGAACATGTCAGAGATTATGTTTACTAATTATTGATAATATATTGTTGCTAGTTCAAAGTACCACATGTTTATAATTAATAGTGAACTCATAGCAGTGAACTCACAGATGAATGGACAATAGGCAAAACTGGTCAATAATCACTGAGCAATAATAATAATCAACATTATAGGGGACTAATTTGCATTTCAATTGTCTAGAGCATTTTATGTTATTGCCAATTTTTCATTTCCCTCACCAAGAATAAAGTACTGTCCCACACCAGTTACAGGGATATTATTATCAATATTATTGTCACAGGGACAATTTCATCATATTCTAATTAGTCTTTAAACTTCTCCATCATGGATCAAAATTCTTATTTAACCTACATCACTTCTATACCTAGGAAATAAGCATCAGTAGATAATTAACACTTGACCATAGTTATTATCCTTTACCCATCATACATACAAAATACCAAGGTCAGTATAACATTTCTAAGGCAGATTTTTTCAGTGTCAATTGCCTTCTCAAATCTCCTTGTTACTCTAAAAGAGTGAACATTCACATTTAGGAGTCTGATCACTTTAAAAGTATGAATGAAACCCTAAATTTTCTCACTAGGAAAAATATGCTACCACTTTCACTGACAGCATCAGCATCATCATCATCATTACTAGCGAAACATCAATTTTAACAGGGTGTGTCATGGGCTATGGCTCTTGACACACCACAGCAACTGAGTAGTATAAATAACTTCTCGTTTACAAACATAAACTAAACCTATGAACACTGGTGCAGGAAAGTTGACACTGGTTGATAGGAATAGCGATAGAACATAATAAGTTTAAAACTTTACTATTAATAATATTTTAAATCATAGTTAAATAAAATATTTTTAGAAACATCCACCCAAAGGAAAATAATCTGGTTCTAAGCCATATATATATAGTTAAATGAAATATTAAACCTTATTTGTCAGAACAAATCTATCTAAACAGTATGACTTATAAGAATTGTAGTTATAGATTTGACTACATAATTTGAATCATAAACAAAAGTGTCATGATCACTCAGCAGTCCACTTTAACAGTAGAGGTTATGCCTAGTGTATATGAGGCCCTAGGTTCAATCTCTTACATAGCTAAAAAAAACATAGTTATGTTAAATCGTGCATTTCAACTTCCAACAGGACAGGTACTTAGTTGCAGTTGCCCACCTATGTCCATTTTTAATCAATGACTGCTCTGAATCACTGGAAGCAGAATATTGAAACCTACATTTCCCGAAATCACTTATTTCTTAATTTTTTAAATTTCTTCATATGCAAAACTCTTTTAGGAAATTATCAAACAACAGTAAGCAAGATGCCTCTGCTGCTATTTCCTGCACAATCATACGTCTCCTTGTTTTAGAACAAGCAAATTCAGAAAAAAAACCCAGTTCCATCAGGACTTGTCAGTAACCAAGGTAAAGAGTAATACCATCACTAAAGATGTAGAACATGTGTGCAACATGCCAGGACCTTCTCACTTTTTCTAGGAGACATGCATACAAATGTGTTTCCTCCTCTCATTAATGACTCATTGAGTGCCTCCAACCCTTCCAGGTACGCCATATCACTCAATCACTAGACACCCTGTTGTTCATTGATTTCCCTCGAGTGGGTGCCAGTAACATTTCCATTTGACCCTATCATGTGCTAGTGCAGCTCAGTGGCAACTGGTTGGTTCAGGGTCTTAATGAAGAAGTCTAAACATCTTGTAGGTGGGCGGCCACGTGATCTTTTGATGTCCTGTGGGATCCAGTCAGTAATGGCTCTAGTCCAGTGTTTATCTCCAAATCGCCTTACAAGTCCAGCCCATCTGATTTTTGAATCATTGCCAAATGAGACAGCGTCCCTGACTCTGGAACAGTGACTGGTGAGGTGTGATATTCCAAGCATACGTCTTTCAATTCCTCTTTGGGAGACCCAAATAGCATTCTCCTCCTGCTTTCTTAGGGCCCAGGTCTCTGAGGCCTATGTTAATGCAGGGAGAACCGTGGAGTCAGAGATGTGCCCAGAACCGGAGGTTCTTAATCTTTAGCTATTTCTTCGATGCTTTTGAAGGCATTCCATGCCGCTCTCTTCCTGCTGCGCAAGCTCAGGTTTTAGGTCGTTCATCATGTTGAATTCTCGACCTAGGTACACATAACTGCGGCATTCAGAGATGTTTGTTCCATTGAGAGTGAATGGGGCCTCTGGAACTAGTTTATTTTTCATGAACATAGTTTTTCGAGATTCAGCTGTAGACCTATATTTCCACATTTTCGGTTGAAGTCAGCCAGCATTTGTGCTGCTTGGCTAATGTTTGGTGTTATTAGAACGATGTCATCAGTGAAGCGGAGGTGGTGTAGTTGTCGACCATCTATCTTCACTCCCATTCCTTCCCATTCTAATTGTCTCATGATGTTCTCGAGGGTGGAGCTGAAGAGTTTTGGTGAAATGGTATCACCTGCCGAACCCCTCTTTAGACATCAATGATCAGTTTCTTGTAGAATGATGAGATCCTGATGGTGAATCCATAATAGAGCTCACAAAGGATCTTTATGTATTGGGTTTGAACATTTATTTGGCTAGGGCATCGATAACTGCTTTGGTCTCAACAGAATCAAAGGCTTTCTTTAAATCAATGAACGTGAGACAGAGCGGCATCAACAATATAATTGTTGATATAGAAGCTCTTCTAAATTGTCCCTCTCTGTGTTTTTTTGTTCATTGACTTTGTTTTGTTAATTATATATGCTTATTACTGACAAATAAAAAATTTGTGATAATAGGGGCTATAATGCAGCAGATTAAATGATTGTCTACATCTTAACTGTATTCACATAGAAAACTATGTCATCCTTTTGAAGATTACAGAAACATCTTCAAAGATCTTGTCCACTTTTCTATTTTCTTAACATAACCTTTCACATTCCCTTTATATTCCCTTCTTCCTTCCATATTATTTTAGCACCTTGACTATATAAGTTCATTTCTTTCCATAAGGAATATTTTATATCTTTTATTGGAAGTAATGCAATAACAAGTGTAAAAGCTGTAGTTTTCAGTACTAATTATAATTACTATGTCTCACTTGTAATTATCTGCCTTGTATTTTTTAATTATGTATCCTTAGATTAGTTGTGCTTCAGTCATTTGCCTCTTCAACACTATTCATTTATACCTTCTTTTTTTTCTGGCCGATTCTTTGAGCCACACTCAGTGATGCTTGGGTTTATTTTTGGATCTATGCTCAAGAATTACTACTACCAGGGTTGAGAGTCCATATTAGTTGCCTGGGATTTGACCCAGGTCAGCCACATACGAAGCAAGCATACTACCTGATGTACTACCTCTCCTTCCCCTCATTTTTACTTTCAATTATCAAAAGTCATATGAATTGTTTTGCTTACACATACATAATAATAATATCATCATCATTGGTATATTTTTTCTAATGAGATCCAAAATGAAACAGAATGTTTCCAGATAGCTGACTCTTAAGTATTGAATTATAAGCAGAGATGACTTCAATGACTTTGGTAAATAGAGTTTTGATCATTTTTAGAGCATAATAGCATTACAGGTGCTTGTGCTTTCAAGGACACTCTTTTTTTATTTTTAGCTTTTTGGGTCACACCCAGTGATGCTCAGGGTTACTCCTGGCTCTGTGCTCAGGAATCACTCCTGGCCATATGGGATGCCGGGATGCAACCCAGGTCGGCTACATGCAAGGCAAATGCACTGCCCGCTGGACTATCGCTCCAGCCCTTTCAAGGACATTTTAAAGATAAAAGAGTACACATCACAAAAAGGAAAGGCATGAGGTGATGTGTTGGAAAACACTCCTATAACGGACAGTTCCCCTGCCTATAAGATGACAGTATAGAAAACTGTTAAGCAGTTAGAGGCCAGGATTCTGAGCCTGGCCTGGTAGCTGTAAAAGAAGGGAGCCTAGGCTGGCCTAGGGGAGAGTGTGGAGAGAGTTGATTGGAGAGAGCTGAGGAGAGTTTGCTGGAGAGAGTTTCATGAAGAGTCAGAGAGAGAACTTGCTGGTAGAGAGAAAAGAAAGCAGGGGGCCTGCTCAGAGCCTCCAAGGAGAATCCCAGTGGGCCTGCTGGCTGGAGAACCTGCTGGGAAAGAGTTTCCTGGTTGAGGTGGAGTGGGGAGAAAGATAAGACAGATTAAAATGAGACTTTAAAGAGCCTATGGACTTGTTCCTGTATTCGTCAATCAGGCGAACAGTCTTTGGCCCTAGAAACTAATCTGAGGACTTCACTAAACCCCAATACTGTCAGGAACATTGCCGAGACCTGACAATAATGCATGTGTCAGTTTACTTCAGTGTGATCATCTTTTCAGAGTCTGTATAGTGAGTTCTCATGGCGTACAATTTATATTTAAATCTATATTTGTTGATTGTTCCTCTGTAAAGGTGGAAAACTATTAGAATTTTGAGAAGCAGTAATAATGAATGAAGCATCGGCATCCTAAGTGCTAATACTCTTAACAATGATAGAAGTGATAGTTATAATAAGACTGACATAACTAGGTATCTACACTGGAAAAATTACAGGAAAATTAAAAGACTCAGCACCCTGGTCTCTTATTTCAGCACTAAGAATTGATAGAGTCTAGGATGATCTCCTAGTAACTTTTATTTTATAGACACAGGTCAATATAGAAACAAATTGATCAAAATAGGAGAACAGATCAGATATCTTAGTCAAGAACTCACCTTACATTGCATATAGAGTGACAAGGAAGGAATGGAACCTAACATTTGGAGAACAGACATTAGTTGCACTCAGAAGAGCATGATCCTTTGAATCCTCACATCTACCAGTACTTTTATTTCTGTGGAGATTAGCCTGTCTTTTAGATATGTTGAATTGACCTCATTTGAGATGATTGTCCCTGAATGAGATGCTGAAATTTTCAATACTACTCCTTAAGTGCATCTCATATTAAGGATAAATGTCAGGGTCCACTGTGCCCAAAGTGTGACAAGAGCAAAGTCTGATTGAGGAGATGCTTTGTATACTAAGGAATTGTAAGGGTTTGCTACGATGCATATCATATATGTGTGGAAATTCATCCAAGAACAGTCTGCCAAAGATGCAGAAATGATAATATATAGGAATTGCAGTGCAAATATCAAGGAGAAAATTAAAAATTTATAAAGCCTGCTGAGAGGTTTACTAATGCAAGGAAACCAAGTCAGTGGACACAGTGAGAATGAAAGGAAATTTTTTTTCTGATATGCCAGGTGGTGGGCAACTAGAACACGCGATTTACATAATGTGGATGGGGTTTATATGTTAGAAGAGAAAAAGTACTGTGGTAGTTACCAACTCTAGACAGCAATTGTAAATACAACAGTGACTGCTTGCCCTTGGTTGTTACACAGGACCTGGCCAGGAGCCCAGCACAACCTTGTTTTCAAGACCAACAAGACCAACTAGGAACCCAAAAAGTTCTTTCCTATGCAAAAACAGTAAATCAAAGGTAATAAATTAGTAAGGGGAAATTAAAGAAATACTGGTATTAAAATATGAATAATGCAGAAGTGGTAATTTAACTTACATGGTGCATAAAATGAATGATTCTTGGAAGATTGGTTTAATTTTAATTATACTTTGAATCAAATGAGGACCAGCAGAGAGAGGAATGTTATAAATGCTTTATATGCTGGAAAACAAGGAAGCTCAATTCCACATGGTCCCCCAAGCTTTAAACTGAGAAAGCCCCCTAAAAATTGCTAAATGTGGCATCCCTAACTAAAAAGTGATGGATATAGAGTTAGAAACTAAGACTAAAAACGAGATTCATTTCATTTCCATTCAGCATAATATACCTGAATACCATTTGTGGATTCTAGGGAATCAACAAAATTAATTCTGACACATTATCATATTTTGGTCTTGAGAAAACTAGAACTACAGTACAATTTGTCTCTTAGTCTCTCATATAGTCTTATTTGACTCAACTTAAATCTCTCATGTCTTATTCTACTTTCCTACCAGCACAGCCTACTGATTTTTAATATTCCTTTATAATTTCACACCCTTATGCAGTCTCTATAGTATTGTCATTTAGCTCCTTTTATTATTTTTCCATGTGTTTATTACTTGATTCTGAATGTTATATACAACATTCTCTGTTAGGAATCTGGAAAATGAGACATATGGAGAGAAGAGAAGGATCTAAAATACTACAGACATTTGGGTCCTAACTTGCACTTACTAGCTAAATTGTTAAATCTCTGAGTGTCAGATTCATGTTCTGTAAAATTGTGTTCCAAGCATTATCTTTTGAATTGCACTGGAGAATGGCAATACAATCATACATGAAATTACCTAGAGTACAATATGTCATACATGTGTACTTTATCTCACTCTTCTTAGTTCTGTATGCTTTAGTACTCAAAGTTGTTACTTTAATGTGTGAACTAATAAGTATCAGATAAATTTAGATCTTAATCCACTGGCAGGTAACAGGAGAATCAGAACCTGACTTAGCTGGCACTCAGCATCACGTTAAGAGTGAAATCAACATTCAGGTAGAAACCAAAGCCATGTGAGAGATCTAAAGAACCCCACGATCAATTCTCTTTTCAGATGCATAATTTCTCTCCCATAGCAAAAGGAACAAGCACCAGATATAAGTTGTTCTTGAACTTTCGAAAAATTTAAAATGAACAAATAGCCTTACCCACCACCCAACTCATTTCTCTTGCACTGTGTTCTTACAGGGCTATGCTGATAGTATGTTGTCACTTTTGAAATCTAAGCTGATTCAGACCAGGGGCAAGCGGCTACTGGCTCTCACTGTGCCCAGCCGCTCAGGAGGTGCCCAGGAGGGATGGCAGGTTCTAGCCCTGGCCCACCACCCCAGCAGAGCCTCACAACAAGCCAGAAGACCCCCCCACTCCATGAGGACCTCCATTTTCCACATCCGGACTTCCCCTCATCAGATCTCCACTCAGCAGACCAGCCTATCACAGCCCGCTCGCACGGCCGCAAGCGGCTGCACAGTTGATCGATAAATGCTGGACTTTGAGATGACTACAAGAGTATGCTACCCGCACGGCAGAGCCTGGCAAGCTACCCATGTCATTTTTGATATGCCAGATGCCAGTAACAATTATAGACCTCATTTCCATGACCTGATGGAATGGTTTGAGGCTCTTTATGTTCCTGGAGCAAGCAGGTGTCCTTGGGCTCTACTTGCATGAGACAGGTCATATGGAGATGTGATTGGTGCCCGCTCGAGCAAATCGTTGATGAACGGGAAGACAGTGATACAGTGAAGCTGATTCAGGAATATCCTGTCGGATCGGAGGCGCAGAGATGAGACACCAGGAACACGATGTATATCCATTACTATTTTTAATGATCACCAGCCGGAGGGGCATCTGTTCTTATCATGGCAGCTGACTAACCGCAGCTAACTGACTTTAGCTGACTGACCTGAGCTCGCTGACCTGAGCTCACCACTTGGTCTAACTCATTTTACTCACCGACTTGAGCTGACTGACTGACTGACTGACTGCCTCCACAGACCCCCAACTCCCTTATCCCTTGTCTCAAAGGGCAATATAGCTTAAAGTTTGCATGGTTTTACATTACAAAGACAGTTCACATTCATTGAATAGGACTTAGGAATAATAGGAAGGAGACAACCAGGAACCAAAAACCTGCAGGGGGTGCTATCTAGGTAAGATGAGATGAACAAAAGAACGCATTACAGTTGCTAATGCAGCCTTTGGACTAGCCCAGGATGGCAAGGATGTGTCAGACAGAAGAACAAGAAAAACCTGTTTTTTGCCTAACTTTAAGCATCGTCCATTAGACTCCATCTTGGGCTAGTTATAGCCAACAGGGAAATGTGCAGAGAAATGACCTAGGATAGCCTTGTCTGGGTACCTGCAGCTTTGATTAACAGTCTCACTAGGGATTTCTACATACTAACTCTATTGGGAGACAGTCTGCCGGAAGTCCCTGTGTATCTGTTAACAGGCAGTATCCATCAGACCTTCCTTCACATATCCTTAGATCAACCTTCTGCCAACACTAAGCAAACTTATTTCAATAGCTCTTATAACTTAATGTTCTGTTTATCCAGACCAGAGGTCACAACTCTAAACCTCCTCCAGAGGTCACAACTATATAAACTTCCTGAGATCCAATAGGGAATTTTTCATCTCTATTTTGTCATCACTTTAAATGGTGCTTCCCACAAAAAAAACTGTCACATAATAGTTAATTGTGTGAGTTAATTGATGCTAAATTTAGAACTCAGAATATATTGTTTTTCTTTCACTAATCACTTCCCTTTTCTTTCTCTCATCATGGGATATTAGATGGGGAAAACCCAAAATAAAAGAAGAAAAAGCAACTTATGATACAGTGTTAAGTATCAGGAGAGTTTCTGAGACAAAAACGAACAGAATAAAAAAACTGTGGCCTGTGGAAAAAAATTGTCATGTCCACTTTTCATAGAAATAAAGTTTTATTGGAGCACAGCTGTACTAATTTATTTATATGTTGTTGTTTTTTTTCTGCCTTTATAACATGGCTGTAGGGTTACATAGTTTAAAAAAAGTTGTATGACCAACAAAGATAAAATATTTAATATCTGGTCCTTTACAGATAATATGCAATTTCTGTTTTATAGTATCTAATTACTTTCCTACTTAAAAAATCTTATATGAAGTATTGAAGTCCCTACTTTTGCCCTTTGAGATAATTATAAAATATAATTGGTTACAGAATCTCTGCCTAAAATTTGTTATTGAAATATAATATTCAAAAATAAATACTTCAAAAAAGAACAAAAGTTTTTAGATATCATAACATTAAAGGAGAATATGTACTTTTACTCTGAGATAATAGTAGAGGTTTATTTTCTTGTTTTGAGCTAATAACATTACAATGGATAAACACTTTTCCTTCATAGCCCTATTTTCATTTACATCAGGCATCATAGCTTGTTTTTTTTCTTTCTGCATGCCCATGACTATCCTTTTGAGATTTGATAAATTTGGGAAGGTGACCTTGCACAATATCCTATGTATCAAAGTAAAATTTTGTTAAGGCCTTCCATCAGAGTTCTTAGAGGACATGGTTAAATGGTAATTGGCAAAACAATATGTATTTTTCCCTTAGAAAAAGTACCCGGACATTATTAATAAATCTCAAATTCCCTCCTTCTTATTCCTGGTCTGATGCATGTCTGCTTCTTTGCTCCACCATGATATGTACAAATGCAGCTTTCTAATGCATTTAGCATACCATGCCATTTTTTGGTTTGTTTGTTTGCTTTGGGGTCATTCCCACTAAGGCTCAGAGATCACTCCTGATGGGTTCTGTAGATCAGATGTGGAACCACGAGTCAAACCCAGGTCAGCTGCGTTCAAGGCAATCACTCTACCCACTCTATTCTCTCTCCACTTTCCCATGTCTCCTTTGAGTCGTTCACAAGATTTCAAAGATAGGGAAGAGATTGGTTTATTCTTGGCAAATATAACAATCCTGGAAAGTGAGTCATTTAGAATATGTGTGGTTGTGTCCTGAGCTATAGCACAGCCGGTTGGGCATTTGCCTTGCATGCGGCTGACCCGGTTTGATTCCCTAGCATCCCATATGGTCCCCTGAGCACTGCCAGGAGTAACCCCTGAGCATTGCCGGGTGTGACTCCCAAAAAAGTAGAATATGTGTGGTAGAAAACACTAAAATTGTGTTCATGTAGTAGGTTTTGAGGAAATGTGTGTCCTACCTCTGGATCTGGAGAATTTTATCATAGGTAAAGTAAACCAGGTACCAAAGGAAATAGTAAGTGGAATTATTTATAGGCAGAATATAAAGAGTAACATTAATAGAAGCAGAGAATAGAATGTTCACAGAAGTATGAAATAGAGGCTATGATAAAATGAAATAATGTTCCAGTAACAGGATAAATATGTTCTGGATATCTGTAAATCAATGCAGTTTCTATAGCCATAAATACTATATAATGTACAAAAACTATTGCTAAAAAATCTTATTTTGTGTACTTAACATATACACAAATTATCATTATAAAATTTATGATGCCTATATTGTTAATGGTGGCAATTTTGACATAAGAATTTTTTATTTCCAAACTTGCTTGTATACATACATATTTAGTGTATAAAACTTTATGTTCTATCACTTTAAAATTATTGGAAAACAATTAGTGCTATACATCAAACCAGTATTTATGATCTATTGAGAATATGCAAAGGAAGATCAGTTTGATTCATCAACAAACAGAAGAGGATTAAGTACTACTAAAAATAAATTTCTGAATCTAGCCATACCTTCATGTGTATCTGTCAAGTAGAAAGAGGTAACTGGATTTGATGTTATAGGCTGATGTCTTCCAAGTTGACAATTTAAGAGGAATACTAAATATGTTTTTTTGCAGAATGGAGCTGAATACACCTGACAGTATATTCACAAATTGATAGATGGTAATGAAGAATCAAGAAAAACTCACATCTTTTATCAGCTCAGTAAAGGCTTTCTTCTGCCCACCAGTTTTGATGGTGGGAAATTTTTCTATGCAGCAGAGCTTCCTAAAGTGATTGGTGATGATAGGATCCAGGAAGGCCACGAGATGGATTTAATTACTGTGATAAGCAGCCAGAAAGATAAATAGGGAACTCCTGTTATATGGATCTGTGGAATTGAAAAATATACTAATAGAAACATGTTATGTGTGCAAGATACAGATTTCCTCCACCAACTGGAAGTAGACTATTTTGTATTCAACATGCTGAATGTTATGACTATGTGGAAATATACTAATAGAAACATGTTATATGTGCAAGATACAGATTTCCTCCACCAACTGGAAGTAGACTATTTTGTATTCAACATGCTGAATGTTATGACTATGTGGAAATATACTAATAGAAACATGTTATATGTGCAAGATACAGATTTCCTCCACCAACTGGAAGTAGACTATTTTGTATTTAACATGCTGAATGTTATGACTATGTGGAAAGGAATTTTGGTTTTTCCAATTTTCATAAATAACTAATCATATCAAGTTTCAATATTCTTTTGGGTCACACCAAGCAATGCTCAGGGGTTACTCCTGGCTCTGCACTCAGGAATTACTCCTAGCGGTGCTTGGGGAACCATATGGGATACCGGGGATTGAACCCCAGTTGGCCACGTACAAGGCAAATGCCATACCGGCTGGACTATTGCTCCGGCCCCAATATTCTCCTCTTATGGTCCAGAAAAACTGTTGACTTATGTCTTCAGCAAGAGTAAGAAAAGGTATATGGAAGATTAAGATCAATATCATAAAGAAAAATTACAGTCTTTAATTAAATTTCTAGTTAGAGTGAGTTCTCTGTAACAGGGACAGGAATCACTTAATGAGGAACTCCAACACAGGTGCTGTATATTTAATGAGAATTTACCAATTCTTCCCCAAAAGGGAGTTTATGTACTTACTAAATAAGCTACATCTTAACAACCTGAAATGCATGAAAGCTTGATATTCAGGGACTCAAATACTGTCATGCTCCCATCCCTGCTCTTATTCTGGCTAGAGTGAAGATTTATTAAAGTAAGGGAGAGATTCAGAACCCTAAATTGAGAAATATTCATTATTCAGTAGGTCTGTAGAATACAATAAGGTTATTTACCTGCTCTTTTAGTGCAAAATTGGAATGAATTATCTTTTTTCATAACTGGAAAAACCATGATAATATGAACTCTGAGACCTGTGGGGGTAGAAATCACGAAAGTAGAAATGACCCAGTAAAGGGCAAGAGAAAAAGGAAACAGGCTGGAGCTCATGCTCTGCACACAAGATCCAGTTCTTGGCGTTGCATGGCTTAGAGACATTGTCAAGTAGTGAACTTTGAGGACTGTTGGAGCTAAGGCACAAACAAACCAAAAAGGGGAAAATGGTCAGGTGGTATTCATGGTTAGTTCTCTATACATAATAGTAAATTGGAACCAATACCAAATTTTAAATGGAATTATAGTTTAGCATAATATATAAAGTCTAGCATAATATATAAAGTCTAATATATAAAGTCTAGACCATAGAGATGAAATAATCCCTATTTTATATCTATTTAATCAACATGTTTCTTGAAAATTACAAGTTTTGACCTTATGGAATAAAAGTGTCAGTATTTGACATTTAGTATGAGGTTATAATTGATATGGATAGAAATTATTTTTAATATCCTTAAACAGGGTAAAGAGCAAATGGCATTGGTATGAGAATAAGGTCAGTGCATATTTATCATAGTAGCCATCAAATTTAAAGGCTTAATCTCTGAGATGATATAGTCTATACAGACTTTACTTTGACATCCACAGGACATAATCCGTGATCAATAAATAGGAAATCAGATGTATTTTTATGCCCTAATAAAACATAAGGGGGCCAGAATTTGTAATAACCCCTTGAAATATTCATAATATTCTCTGACTGGTAAATTGTTTAAGATTCTACTGGTTTGAAGATACTTGTATCACGTGTATCGCTTGTCTTCCCGCTTTTCATTGATTTGCTCTAGCAGGCACTAGTAATGTCTCCATTCATCCCTGCCACACTAGTGTAGCCTTAGGGCATTTGCTCACTACAGGAACACAAAGAGCCTCGAACCATTTGGTCAGGTCATGGTAATGAGGTCATCATGGTTACTGTACTTAGTATATTGAATATGACATGGGTAGCTTGCCAGGCTCTGCCATGTGGGGCCAGAGCAATAGTCCAGTAGGAAGGGCATTTGCCTTGCATGTAGCTAACCTGGGTTCGATCCCCGTCATCCCATATGGTCCCCCAACCACTACTATGATGATTTTTATTTTTCCTAGACACTGAGAGGGAAAGAAAGCAATTCGTAGTATTGAGTAGGAATCTTGAAGTTTTGAAAGTAGCAATACTCTATTTGGAAAAATAAATGCATCAAGTTATCTAGTGACTCAAAACTGCTCACATCAAGTAGGATCTAAGAGAAGGCACTGCAAAATGTCAAGGCAAAATTCTCTACCTCCATTAAATATAGTAATAAAGGGAATTTATGAAAGATATGGGTATTTCATTGAGTTTTAGAAAGTCCAAATTGCAAAAATTTATAAAATACCCTATTTTTCTAGAGCAAGGTCATGATTTCTTTAGCAAAAAAAAAGACATTTAAAAATTTATTCCTGGAAATATAGTGTACTCCAGCACATATTTACGTATTTAATAGAACTCTTTATTACTAACTGGGTTTTTTGTCAAATCATTAACCCTTGAATAATCAGAATAACAGCAACAATTCACTGTAGAGTAAAACGATGTAATCGACCTGGAACAGATATGAATCTAAGTAAAATGCACAAGCAAGATGAAAAGAAACCCAAATGACTGCAATATTTCCCCTGCTATATTTCACTTATATTTCAATTTATACCATTGGTTCATAGAAGGAATCACTGGAGAGAGGTAAATCAATTTTCACCTGGTTTATAAATTACTTTATTAATATAAGCAAAACTTGCTGAGGTTATGCAATGTATAGGTTATAGTCTAGTTATTAAATTGAGTTTCCCAACCTTTTAATTTTTGTCTCTGCTGGATTACAAATCTAGTGCCTGTGAAAGAAAGTTTCCTCCAGGCAGCACAGGAATGTTTCAGAGCTAGAAGCTACAACTTCCATGTAATTAATTTGGCTTCAGGGCAGTTGACCATTAGGCACAGAAAGGGCTTCTAAAGTGATGTGGTTAAGTGTCCCCTGATAGGCATTAGGAGTTGAATCACTGCTGCCTAATGGGCATAAGGATATGAATAGGGCTCCATTTGAGAAATTCATTTTGGTATCTGTTGGTACATGCAAGCCTGCTGATAACATAAATTGGCAATTCAGTTTCTGTGACTTAATAAGTCTGCTATGACCCAGATCCAAAAAAGGATGGAGATTTGAGACATACTGGGCAGTGCAAGAAAAAGATGAAGAATGTTGACTCTGAATTTGGGAATTGAGGTGAAACTACCAATATAGTAGAGTAGGTCTTGTGTTAAATCTCTCAGAATTTTGGCATAGCATTTTTGTAGAGCTGGGGAGGGAATGTGCTTAGGAATTCTAAGTGCATATGAATAGAGCAAGGGGTAGACTATAGTAAAAGTTCTTGTGATCATCTTTGCATCTTAGAACATTTTTTTTATTCAGCCACAATTATATAGTTCTTTATGAGCTCATATTCCCTTTCTTCTGGTAAGTTCCTGCCTTGTTTT
>JAJIBD010030690.1:0-19999 GCA_021461705.1 Cryptotis parvus | reverse complement strand
TCTATCCCTCTCCAGCACATTTTTATGTGATTATTTTTATTTGAGGTGTCATTGCTTATAGTACTGTCAGTTTAGGGGTTTGCATACATTTTCCCAGCACTACACCTTCCACCAGAGTGTCTAGACCTTCTACCCAAGCCCTACGTGATCTTCACCTCAACTCCCTTCCCTACTTTTACTACACACACACACACACACACACACACACACACACAATTCCTCCTTTTACTCCTTTTAAAGGTCAGCTCACTTTCGTAGGTCAACTCTGGCCTCTGTTGCCTTTGGTCGTATTTGTTACATCATTACTGTATACATCCTCAAATTTATAAAGCAGCAAATACATATTTTATGTAGTATATTATAACTTATTTTGACAGCTATTGTTATTATATACATTCTCTCCCTTACTGCTCATATATGCTCACATATATGCAATAGAGATATTGTATATCAATTGTATATTGAGGTTTATGTGTGATTGTATACATACAGTGTGGTTTTGTTTCTTGCCTCCCTTGTTTGATATTATTTCAATCAGAGTTGAATTTCCTTCTGGGTTTTAGTCTAAGAAGACTGAGTGGAAATCGCGCTTCTTTCTTTCTTTTTTCAATTCAATTAGTCTAAGTGCTGAACTGTTGTGTGTGGCTCCTTTGTCCCCCATAGGATCTTCGTATAAGCAAAGGAAAAATGCCTATTGACTGGATTGCTTGAGGCAGGAATAGATTGCGGCCAAATGGAAACAGACAAGTCTAGAGACCCATGCTGTTGTGAAGTAACAGTAAAAGGTTCCTAATGATCGCTAACATTGCTACTTTCAGAATCCCAGGGTTGAGTTAGAAACATGACTTCAAAGGATACTTTGAAGACCAAATTAATAAAAAATCTAGTAAAGTGTACTGTGAATAGCAGTACTGGATAAAATTAACCCAATGGATTCTCTCTGCCAGTGGAATTTCTCCTGTACTCTGCTACATACAGGAGATGATACTGTGGATGGTTAGGAAGCAGAATCTTTCTATTTCTTGGAGAAAGTGGATCTTGCTATACATTATCTTTATGGGTTTGGTTTGTACTCTCTTCAAAAAAGAAAGTGATACTACCTATAGTAATAAAGCTTTCTCAATGTCCATCTTTGAGGCAGCTTTAAGGATATACTACTAGCCTTGATTGTGACATTTTACCAATAATTATATGATGGAGGTACTGTACTTGAATTAGAACAAATTTAATTCACAATGAATTTTATCTTGAAAATATTAAAACCATAGAGAAGGAAGAGTCAATAGCAGTAAGATGGTCCTGCGGCTCTTTATGAAAATATTTGTAAGCAGGTTGAGTTTGTGCTTCTCAATTCTGAAACAAAATTTGAATTTTTCTAGAGTTTTCTAGCCATAAAAATATTTCTATGAGAAATAGAGAAGAGGGAAGACATGATCAGTTAATCTTGATAAAGGTGTAAAGAGTCCAAACTGGAGTAAGGAAAGCCTCTTCAACAAGTGGGTGCTGGGAAAAATCCGACAAAGCATGTAAAAATGAATTTGGACCTGTGTCTAACAATCTTGCACAAAATTCCAGGCCCAAAATGGATTAAAGATCTCAATGTCAGACCTGAAATCCATAAAGTATGTTGAAGAAAATATAAAATAACCCCTCCACGACATCGATGCTAAAGACATCTTCAAAGGTGAAGCACCATTAACAAAGCAAATTAGAAGAAAATATAAATATATGGGACTACATGAAACTGGAAGAGCTTCCGCACTCGAAAAAGAAACAGTGACCAAGATATGTTAGAGACAGTCGACGGAATGGTAAAGAATATTCACCCAATAAAATCTATTCCGATAAGGGGTTAATATCCAGGATATATCAGGCACTGGTACAGCTATATAAAAAATAGCCAACCCCAATAGAAATGGGGGGAGTGAGATGAAAACAGAAACTTTGGATGTAAGAAACTGAATGGCCAAAAAGGCATGAAAAAAATGCTCATCATCACTCATCACCTCAGGGAGGATGCAAATCAAAACAACAATGAGATATCACCCACACCCACAGAGAATGGCCCATATCCAAAAGGGTAAAAGCAACAAGTGCTGGCGTGGATGTGGGGAAAAGTGGGACTCTCATACACTGCTGGTGGGAAATGTCGACTTGCGGCCAACCTTTTTGGAACAATATGGACATTCCTCCAAAGACTAGGAAATTGAGCTCCCTTGACTCCAGCCATACCGCTCCTGGGAATATACCCTGGAAAAAAAACGCACAGCGGAACAAATCCGTACTTTTTTATTTTCATAGCAGCAATTGTTTACTAATAGCCAAAACCTGGAAACAACTAGTATGCCTAGAGAACTGATGACTGGATAAAGAAACTGTGGCACACCTACACAATGGAATACTACGCAGCTGTTTACAGAAAAGTAAGTGAAATTTTGCTATAAAATGGATGGATACGGAAAGAATCATGTTGAGTGAAATTAGTCAGAAGGAAAAGGAGAGACATAGAATACGCACTTCTATTTTGCATGGCATAAATATACTAGGGTGCATCTTACGGGGGTGGAAATTACTACAAGCGGTGGGAGTCATGAGGTTGGTTTAGATAGAGAAAGGAACATGAGTGAATAAATGTCTAAAGTTCTGATGCTACCATAGAACTGAGAGCACAAAGGACAGACAAAATGCAAATGATGGCTTTTAAGTGTATCGGAGTGCAACCCACAATGTGTGGGGAGTAGGTGAGGAGAGAGAGAGGGAGAGGAGAGGAGATAAAGAACCTGCCATAGAGGCGGATGTGGGGGGGGGGAGGGAATTGGGGAACATGTGGTGGTGGAGATGGGCACTGGTGGAGGGCGTGGGTGCTGGAACACTGCTGTGACCAAAACCCCCAAGCGTGAACAACGCTTGTAATTGTATATCTCTACGGTGGTATAATAAAATGTTAAAAAATAAAAAAAAAGACAGAAAATGGAAGAGTGTGCTAACAATTGTCGTGGGTACTAACTACCAACTTAGAGCTGGAGCATTGAGTGCAGGCCAAAGGATACACATTAACAACCCTTTAATGTATGTTCTGTAATCCAATAGTCTGGAGGGAAGGAAAATGAGAAAAGAGAGAGAAATGGAAAGAAATAAAGAACCTGCCATGGAGAGGGCTGGGGGAGGGGGAGGGAACCGGGACGCTGGTGGTGGAGATGAAGCACAGGTGGAGGATGGGTGCTGGAACACCGTATGACCAAAACTCCAATATGAACTTTTAATTGTATATCTTTGTAATTGTAAAATAAATTAATTAAATAAAAAAAGAAAGAGAAAAAGAAAAAGAAATAGAGAAGAGGGAATGGAAAAGCAAAGCAATAATCCATTCTAATCTAATCAATAATCTAATATAATTGTATGTTCTCTCCTAAATTTTACATTTTCATGAAAGAACTCCTCGTCTAGTCACATCTATTTCCCACTTTGTCTCCCTGTTGTTCATTGATTTGCTTCTGGAGCGGGTACCAGTGTAAAGTTTCCATTCATCGGAATGTGAGGCCCATTATTGTACTGTTTTTGGCATATTGAATATACTATGGTTAGCTTCTGCTGTGGCCTGCTGTGGCTCTCCTATCATCCTTAGGGGGCCCCACTTGCTGCCGTCTAGCGCTATTCTCATCCCCTTCCTTTCCTCCTCCTCCTCAGTGGATAGAGTAATTTTGTAACAGTACAGGTCTCTATGTCCATTGAGCACTGGAAGAGGGCAGTGCAATTCATGAAACGGTCTAGGATGGGATTTAGGGATTAGGTTTGGCGGCTCAATCTGGTCTATTTCTGTTCTTGCATTGACCATCTGAATTTCTGGAACGTGGTTGGTTTCCACTAATTTGATTCACTGTAAGTGTAATACGGAAGAGCTGGTGGCAGTTTCCACCTTTGTGTCAGTGTTTCTGGATTACAACTGACAGCACGGAGTGAAATTGGTGCATGGGTCCAACAGTCCCCTCCCTCCCGGAAGCTGGGAGAGTAACCCCAGCTCCATCTCCATAGAAGCCCCATGACTTTAGCTCCGAGACCTGCATACCTGGGCTTGAAAACAGCTTCTAGGTAGGGTTCTGGCAGGCAAGCCAGGCTTGAGATCAGCTTCACTCTGGGGTTGGGCTCTGATGAGCCATGGACTTGACATTGGAAAATGGCTGCCATTATGGTGCAGGTTTCCTCTGAGGAGGGGGATACAACATTAAATAATAATAGCAAGTACCCTAACTTTCACTCAGAATAAATATAAAACTTACTATTACTTTCTTGAAATGAGTAAGGGGTGATGGACCATATCGCTCATTTTCATATATCTGAAAACTGAAATGTCACACTCACTTCTTCCATGGTTCAGTTTCTAATTATTGTGGTGTTAACATTACACTCAACTTAAAATCTAAAATACAGAGCTCGTTTAAAAAAACAAAACAAGGAAGAATTCCATGAAGATTCAAGAGATTTTCTAAAGTATTCTACCAAGCTGGGTTCCTTTCAAATAATTGGTTCATCCATTGCAATTAAAATTACATTTATAAAAATTCTATTTTCTCCAAAGGGTCTTTGAACAAGATATTGTTTCCTTTACTGATGTACAACATATGCAGAATTGTAGAATATAATTTCACTGATTTAAAGATTCATGATTTTCTCGCATGCTTGCCTCAAAGAATACATGTACCAAACTGAAATAGTAAAAGAATGAATACGACACGCTTCTTTAACTACTAAAATCTAGCTAATGCTATAGAAAGTACCAAAGATGAAAACAGTATCAAACAATTAAGGAAAAAATATTTCAAGACTAGTATTCAAAGAGTATCTGTTAGTTTGATCTATTTATTTCCATATTGATGCAGTCTTTTCGTCCTCTGCTAGCAAAGAGGGGCACATATCATCTCTTCTACTTTAGAGAAAAATGCATTAACAGGTGGATTTCTAAATATGTAGCATAAAAAATCAAATAGATTTTATCATAGTGTAGTAACATGATGGCAATAGTGTTATGTTTTATGGTACCACGTATTGTGTACCTACTACCCCAAGCGTGCCACCACCAAAGCACCAAGACCTCGTTTGTTCTCTTTTAGTTTTGACCATACCTTGTGGTGCTGAGGGATTACTCCTGGCTCTGCATTTGCAAATTCTCCTATCAGTGCTCAGGGACCTTAGAGAATGCTGGGACTGAACCTGGGTTGGCTGTAATGTGCAAGGCCAAGTGCCCTACCACTGTGCTATCTTTCACGCCCCCATTACGACCTCCACTTCATTCTGATCCCCCTGACCTCCCCCTTCTTCACTGTTTGATAAACGGAATTCTGTAAATCCAAAGTCTAAGGGGTTGTCATTGTTTGATACTGTCTGTTTCCTTGTTTTGTCTACAGAAATAACTTTTATATGAATTCATCCCAAGCCATTACTCTGGTTGTATTCCTAAGCTCCTTCTCCTTTGCCATAGTTTTGGTAGTTTGCATTTTCGGGGTTGCTGTAAGTACTTTTTTTCACTCTTTAGCAATTCTACTGAGCAAACTGTATTTGTTAAAGAATACATTTTAAAGATACTATGATATTTAATTTTTTATGATATTTAATGTCATGTAAAAAAAAAAGACTATGTCAGAGATTATGTTTACTAATTATTGATAATATATTGTTGCTAGTTCAAAGTACCACATGTTTATAATTAATAGTGAACTCATAGCAGTGAACTCACAGATGAATGGACAATAGGCAAAAAACTGGTCGGATAATCACTGAGCAACCTTACATAACTCAACATTATAGGGGATTAATTTGCATTTCAATTGTCAAGAGCATTTTATGTTATTGCCATTTATTTCCCTCACCAAGAATAAAAGTACTGTCCCACACCTCAGTTTACAGTGTGGGGATATTATTATCAATATTATTGTTGTCCAGGGACAATTTCATCTATATTCTAATTGGTCTTTAAACTTCTCCATCATGGGATCAAAAATTTTTATTTAACCTACATCCTTGTATACCTAGGAAATAAGCATCAGTAGATAATTAACACTTGACCATAGTTATTATCCTTTACCCATCATACATTACAAAATACATGGTCAGTATAACATTTCTAAGGCAGTTTTTTTTCAGTGTCAATTGTTCTCGGAAATCTCCTTGTTACTCTAAAAGAGTGAACATTCACATTGAGGAAGTCTGATCATGAAAAGTGGATGAAACCCTGAATTTTTCTCACTAGGAAAAATAACCCCTGCTACCACCACTTTCACTGACAGCATCAGCATCATCATCATCATTCTAGCGAAACATCAATTTAACAGGGTGTGGCATGGGCTATGGCTCTTGACACACCCCAGCAACTGAGTAGTATAAATAACTGCCGTTTACAAACATAAACCTAAACCTAGAACACTGGTGCAGGAGAGTTGATATTGGTTGATAGGAATAGCGATAGAACATATAAGTTTAAAACTTTTACTATTAATAATATTTTAAATCATAGTTAAATAAAATATTTTGCAAGAAACATTGTATCCACCCAAAGGAAAATAATCTGGTTCTAAGCATATATATAGTTAAATGAAATATTAAACCTTATTTGTCAGAACAAATCTATCTAAACAGTATGACTTGTAAGAATTGTAGTTATAGATTTGACTGCATAATTTGAATCATAAACAAAAGTGTCACGAATACTCTCAGCAGTCCACTTTAACAGTAGAGGTTATGCCTTAGTGTATATGAGGCTCCTGAGATTCAATCTTACATAGCTAAAAAACATAGTTATGTTAAATCGTGCATTTTCAACTTCCAACAGGACAGGTACTTTTAGTTGCGAAGTTGCCCTACCTAGTCCATTTTTAATCACTGACTGCTCTGAATACTGGAAGCAGAATATTGAAACCTACATTTCGAAAATCACTATTTCTAATTTTTTAAATTTCTTCCTTATGCAAAACTCTTTTTTGGAAATTATCAAACGACAGTAAGCAAGATGCCTCTGCTGCTATTTCCTGCACAAATCATAAGTCTCCTTGTTTTAGAACAAGCAGAAATTCAGAAAAAAACCCAGTTCCATCAGGACTTGTCAGTAACCATGGTAAAGTGTAATACCATCACTAAAGATGTAGGGGAACATGTGTGCAACATGCCAGGACCTTCCTCACCTTTTTTCTAGGAGACATGCGTTTTACAAATGTGTTTCCTCCTCCATTAATGACTCATTGAGTGCCTCCAACCCTTCCAGGTACGCCATATCACCTCCAATCACTAGACACCCTGTTGTTCATTGATTTCGCAAGTGGGTGCCAGTAACATTTCCATTTTGACCCTATCATGTGCTGAGTGCGAGCTCAGGCAACTGGTTGGTTCAGGGTCTTAAGAAGAAGTCTAAACATCTTGTAGGTGGGCGTGCCACGTGATCTTTTGATGTCCTGTGGGGATCCAGTCATAATGGCTCTAGTCCAGTGTTTATCTCTCCAAATCCCTTTACAAGTCCAGCCCATCTGATTTTGTGAATCATTGCCAATGAGACAGCGGTCCCTGACTCTGGAACAGTGACTGGTGAGGTGATATTCAAAGCATACGTCTTTCAATTCCTCTTGGGAGACCCAAAAAAAAAAAAAAAAAAAATGCAGCATTCTCCTCCTGCTTTCTTAGGGCCCAGGTCTGTGAGGCCTAGTTAATGGGAGAACGGTGGAGTCAGAGATGTGCCCAGAACCGGAGGCGTTCTTAATCTTGCTATTTCTTCGATGCTTTTGAAGGCATTCCATAGCTCGCTTCCTGCTGGGCAACTCAGGTTTAAGGTCGTTCATCATGTTGAATTCTCGACCTAGGTACACATAACTGCGGCATTCAGAGATGTTTGTTCCATTGAGAGTGCATGGGGCCTCTGGAACTAGTTTTTATTTTTTCATGAACATAGTTTTTCGAGAATTCCTTTGTAGACCTATATTTCCACATTTCGGTTGAAGTCAGCCAGCATTTGTGCTGCTTTGGTCAAGTTTTGGTGTTATTAGAACGATGTCATCAGTTAGGCGGAGGTGGTGTAGTTGTGCACCATCTATCTTCACTCCCATTCCTTCCCATTCCTAATTGTCTCATGATGTTTCTCGAGGGTGGAGCTGAAGAGTTTTGGTGAAATGGCATCCTCCGAACCCCTCTTTAGACATCAATGATCAGTTTCTTGTAGAATGATGAGATCCTGATGGTGAATCCATAATAGAGCTCACAAAGGATCTTTTATGTATTGGGTTTGAAACATTTATTTGGCTAGGGCATCGATAACTGCTTTGGTCTCAACAGAATCAAAGGCTTTCTTTAAATCAATGAACGTGAGATCAGAGCGGTGTCACCAACAATATAATTGTTGATATAGAAGCTCTTCTAAATTGTCCCTCTCTGTGTTTTTGTTCATTGACTTTGTGTTTTGGTTAATTATATGCTTATTACTGACAAATAAAAATTTGCGGATAATTAGGGGCTATAATGCAAGCAGATTAAATGATTGTCTACATCTTAACTGTATTCACAGACAGAACTGTGTCATCCTTTTGAAGATTACAGGGGGAACATCTTCAGATATCTTGTCCACCTTTTCTCATTTTCTTAACATAACCTTTCACATTCCCTTTATATTCCTTCTTCCTTCCATATTATTTTGTGCACCTTGACTCATATAAGTTCATTTCTTTCCATATGAATATTTTATATCTTTTATTGGAAGTAATGCAATAACAAGATGTAAAAGCTGTAGTTTTCAGTACTAATTATAATTACTATGTCTCACTTGTAATTATCTGCCTTGTATTTTTAATTATGTATCCTTAGATTAGTTGTGCTTCAGCTCATTTGCCTCTTCAACACTATTCATTTATACCTTCTTTCTCTGGCCGATTCTTTTGAGCTCACTACTCAGTGATGCTTGGGTTTATTTTTGGATCTACCTAAGAATTACTACCACCAGGGTTGAGAGTCCTCATATTAGTTGCCTGGGATTTGACCCAGGTCAGCCACCTACGAAGCAAGCATACTACCTGGATGTACTACCTCTCCTTCCCTCATTTTTACTTTCAATTATCAAAAGTCATATGAATTGTTTTGCTTACACATACATAATAATATATCATATCATTGGTATATTTTCCAATGAGATCCAAAATGAAACAGAATGTTTCCAGATAGCTGACTCTTAAGTATTGAATTATAAGCAGAGATGACTTCAATGACTTTGGTAAATAGAGTTTTGATCATTTTAGAGCATAATAGCATTACAGGTGCTTGTGCTTTTTCAAGGACACTCTTTTTTATTTTTGGCTTTTTGTCACACCCAGTGATGCTCAGGGGGGTTACCCTGGCTCTGTGCTCAGGAATCACTCCTGGCCATATGGGATGCCGGGATGCAACCAGGTCGGCTACATGCAAGGCAAATGCACTGCCCGCTGGACTATCGCCTCCAGCCCTTTCAAGGACATTTAAAGATAAAAGAGTACACATCACAAAAGGAAAGTAATGAGGTGATGTGTTGGAAAACACTCCTATAACGGACAGTTCCCTGCCTATAAGATGACAGTATAGAAACTGTTAAGCAGTTGGGGCTAGGATTCTGAGCCTGGCCTGCAGCTGTAAAGAAGGGATCCTAGCTGGCCTAGGGAGAGTGTGGAGAGTATTGATTGGAGAGAGCTGAGGAGAGTTTGCTGGAGAGAGTTTCATGAAGAGTCAGAGAGAGAACTTTGCTGGTAGAGAGAAAAGAAAGTAGGGCCTGCTCAGAGCCTCAAGGAGAATCCCAGTGGGCCTGCTGGCTGGAGAACCTGCTGGGAAAGAGTTTCCTGAAGTTGAGGTGGAGTGGGGAGAAAGATAAGACAGATTAAAATGAGACTTTAAAGAGCCTATGGACTTGTTCCTGTATTGAGCAATCAGGCGAACAGTCTTTGGCCCTAGAAACTAATCTGAGGACTTCACTAAACCCCAATACTGCAGGAACATTGCCGCAGACCTGAGCAATAATGCATGTGTCAGTTTACTTCAGTGTGATCATCTTTTCTGAGTCTGTATAGTGAGTTCCCTCATGGCGTACAATTTAGATTCAAATCTATATTTGTTGATTGTTCCTCTGTAAAGGTGGGAAAACTATTAGAATTTTGAGAAGCAGTAATAATGAATGAAGCATCGGCATCCTAAGTGCTAATACTCTTAACAATGATAGAAGTGATAGTTATAATAAGACTGACATAACTAGGTATCTACACTGGAAAAATTACAGGAAAATTAAAAAGACTCAGCAATCTGGTCTCTTATTTCAGCACTAAGAATTGATAGAGTCTAGGATGATCTCCTAGTAACTTTTATTTTATAGACACAGGTCAATATAGAAACAAATTGATCAAAATAGAGAACAGATCAGATATCTTAGTCAAGAACTCACCTTACATTGCAATAGAGTGACAAGAGAAGGAATGGAACCTAACTTTTGGAGAACAGACATTAGTTGCACTCAGGAAGAGCATGATCCTTTGAATCCTCACATCTACCAGTACTTTTATTTCTGTGGAGTTAGCCTGTCTTTAGATATGTTGAATTGACCTCATTTGAGATGATTGTCCCTGAATGAGATGCTGAAATTTTCAATACTACTCCTTAAGTGCATACTCATATGAAGGATAAATGTCAGGGTCCACTCAGCCCAAAGTGTGACAAGAGCAAAAGTCTGATTGAGGAGATGCTTCGTATACTAAGGAATTGTAAGGGTTGCTACGATGCATATCATATATGTGTGGAAATTCATCCAAGAACAAGTCTGCCAAAGATGCAGAAATGATAATATATATAGGAATTGCAGTGCAAATATCAAGGGAGAAAATTAAAAATTTATAAAGCCTGCTGAGAGGTTTACTAATGCAAGGAAACCAAGTCAGTGGACACAGTGAGAATGAAAGGAAATTTTTTTCTGATATGCCAGGTGGTGGGCAACTAGAACATCGCGATTTGACATAATGTGGATGGGGGTTTATATGTTAGAAGAGAAAAAGTACTGTGGTAGTTACCAACTCCTAGACGGCAATTGTAAATACAACAGTGACTGCTTGCCCTTGGTTGTTACAAGGACCTGGCCAGGAGCCCAGCACAACCTTGTTTTCAAGACCAACAAGACCAACTAGGAACCCAAAGTTCTTTCCTATGCAAAAACAGTAAATCAAAGGTAATAAATTAGTAAGAAATTAAAGAAATACTGGTATTAAAATATGAATAATGCAGAAGTGGTAATTTAACTTACATGGTGCATAAAATGAATGATTCTTGGAAGATTGGTTTAATTTTTAATTATACTTTGAATCAAATGAGGACCAGCAGAGAGAGGAATGTTATAAATGCTTTATATGCTGGAAAACAAGGGAAGCTCAATTTCCACATGGTCCCCCAAGCTTTAAACTGAGAAAGCCCCCTAAAAATTGCTAAATGTGGCATCCCTAACTAAAAAGTGATGGATATAGAGTTGGAAACTAAGACTAAAAACGAGTTGATTTCATTTCCATTCAGCATAATATACCTGAATACCATTTGTGGATTCTAGGAATCAACAAAATTAATTCTGACACATTATCATATTTTGGTCTTGAGAAAACTAGAACTACAGTACAATTTGTCTCTTAGTCTCTCATATAGTCTTAGTTGACTCAACTTAAATCTCTCATGCTTATTCTACTTTCCCTACCAGCACAGCCTACTGTTTTTAATATTCATTTATAATTTCACACCCTTATGCAGTCTCTATAGTATTGTCATTTAGCTCCTTTTTATTATTTTTCCATGTGTTTATTACTTGATTCTGAATGGTATATACAACATTCTCTGTTAGGAATCTGGAAAATGAGACATATGGAGAGTAAAGAGAAGGATCAAAAATACTACAGAACATTTGGGTCCTAACTTGCACTTACTAGCTAAATTGTTAAATCTCTGAGTGTCAGATTCATGTTCTGTAGAATTGTGTTCCAAGCATTATCTTTTGAATTGCACTGGAGAATGGCAATACAATCATACATGAAATTACCTAGAGTACAATATGTCATACATGTGTACTTTATCTCCACTCTTCTTAGTTCTGTATGCTTTAGTACTCAAAAGTTGTTACTTTTAATGTGTGAACTAATAAGTATCTGATACAATTTAGATCTTAATCCACTGGCAGGTAACAGAGAATCGGAACCTGACTTTTAGCTTGCACTCAGCACACGTTAAGAGTGAAATCAACATTCAGGTAGAAACCAAAGCCATGTGAGAGATCTAAAGAACCCCCCAAGCGCGATCAATTCTCTTTTCAGATGCATAATTTCTCTCCCATAGCAAAAAGGAACAAGCACCAGATATAAGTTGTTCTTGAACTTCGAGAAAAATTTAAAATGAAAAAATAGCCTCTTACACCACCACCCAACTCCATTTCTCTGCACTGTGTTCTTACAGGGCTATGCTGATAGTATGTTGTCACTTTTTGAAATCTAAGCTGATTCAAACCCATGGGGCAAAGCTGCTACTGCCTCACTGTGGCTAGCCGCTCAGAGGGTGCCCAGGAGGGATGGCAGGTTCTAGCCCTGGCCCACCACCCCAGCAGAGCCTCACAACAAGCCTAGAAGACCCCACTCCATGAGGACCTCCGTTTTTCCACATCCGGACTTCCCCTCATCAGATCTCCACCCAGCAGACCAGCCTATCACAGCCGGCTCGCACGCAAGCGGCGCAAAGTTGATCGATAAATGCTGGATTTTGAGATGACTACAAGAGTATGCTACCCTGGCGGCAGAGCCTGGCAAGCTACCCCATGTCATTTTTGATATGCCAGATACCAGTAACAATTATAGACCTCATTTCCATGACCTGATGGAATGGTTTGAGGCTCTTTATGTTCCTGGAGCAAAGCAGGTGTCCTTGGGCTCTACTTGCATGAGACAGGTCATATGGAGATGTGACTGGTGCCCTCTCCAGCAAATCGTTGATGAACGGAAGACAGTGATGCAGTGAAGCTGATTCAGGAATATCACCAGTCGGATCGGAGGCGCCCGAGATGAGGCACCAGGAACATCGATGTATATCCATTACTATTTTTAATGATCACCAGCCGGAGGGCATCTTCTAAGTTCTTATCATGGCAGCTGATAACCGCAGCTAACTGGCTTTCGCTGACTGACCTGAGCTCGTGCTGACCTGGAGCTCACCTCACTTGGTCTAACTCATTTTACTCACCGACTTGAGCTGACTGACTGACTGACTGACTGTCCCAGACTGGCTCCAACCCCTTATCCCTTGTCTCAAAGAGCGAGCAGCTTAAAGTTTGCATGGTTTACATTACAAAGACAGTTTCTACATTCATTGAATAGGACTTAGGAATAATAGGAAGGAGACAACCAGGAACCAAAAACCTGCAGGGTGCTATCTAGGTAAGATTTTTGAGATGAACAAAAGGAGCGCATTACAGTTGCTAATGCAGCCTTTGGACCTAGGCCAGGATGGCAAGGATGTGTCAGACAGAAGAACAAGAAAAACCTGTTTTTTGCCTAACTTTAAGCTTGCCATCCATTAGACTCCATCTTGGGCTAGTTATAGCCAACAGGGAAATGTGCAGAGAAATGACCTAGGACAGCCTTGTCTGGGTACCTGAGCTTTGATTACGTCCTCACACTAGGGATTTCTACATACCAACTCCCTATTGGGAGATAGTCTGCGGAAGTCCCTCGTGTATCTGTTAACAGGCAGTATCCATCAGACCCTTCCCTTCACATATCCTTAGAATCAACCTTCTGCCAACACTAAGCTAAAGAAACTTATTTCAATAGCTCTTATAACTTAATGTTCTGTTTATCCAGACCAGAGGTCACAACTCTAAACCTCTCCAGAGGTCACAACTATATAAACTTCCTGAGATCCAATAGGGGCTCTTTCATCTCTATTTTGTCATCACTTTAAATGGTGCTTCCCCACAAAAAAAAACTGTCACATAATAGTTAATTGGGTGAGTTAATTGATGCTAAATTTAGAACTCAGAATATATTGTTTTTCTTTCACTAATCACTTCCCTTTTCTTTCTCCTTCATCATGGGATATTAGATGGGGGAAAACCCAAAATAAAAGAAAGAAAAGCAACTTATGATTTAGTGTTAAGTATCAGGAGAGTTTCTTGAGACAAAAGCAACAGAATAAAAAAACCGTGGCCTGTGGAAAAAATTGCTGTCCACTTTTCTAGAAATAAAGTTTTATTGGAGCACAGCTGTACTAATTTATTTATATGTTGTTGTTTTTTTCTTGCCTTTGTAACATGGCTGTAGTTACATAGTTTAAAAAAAAAAGTTGTATGACCAACAAAGATAAAATATTTAATATCTGGTCCTTTACAGATAATATGCAATTTCGTTTTATATCTAATTACTTTCCTACTTAAAATCTTATATGAAGTATTGAAGTCCCTACTTTGCCCTTTGAGATAATTATAAAATATAATTGGTTACAGAATCTCTGCCTAAAATTTGTTATTGAAATATAATATTCAAAAATAATCTTCAAAAAAGAACAAAAAGTTTTTAGATATCATAACATTAAAGGAGAATATGTACTTTCTCTGAGATAATAGTAGAGGTTTATTTTCTTGTTTTGAGCTAATAACATTACAATGGATAAACACTTTTTCTTCATAGCCCTATTTTCATTTACATCAGGCATCATAGCTTGTTTTTTCTTTCTGCATGCTTATGACTATCCTTTTGAGATTTGATAAATTTGGGAAGGTGACCTTGCACAATATCCTATGTATCAAAGTAAAAATTTTGTTAAGGCCTTCCATCAGAGTTCTTAGAGGACATGGTTAAATGGTAATTGGCAAAACAATATATTTTTTCCCCTTAGAAAAAGTACCGGACATTATTAATAAATCTCAAAATTCCCCTCCTTCTTATTCCTGGTCTGATGCATGTCTGTTTTTGCTCCACCATGATATGTACAAATGCAGCTTTCTAATGCATTTAGCATACCATGCCATTTTTGGTTTGTTTGTTTGCTTTGGGGGTCATTCCCACTAAGGCTCAGAGATCACTCCTGATGGGTTCTGTAGATCAGATGTGGAACCACTAGTCAAACCCAGGTCAGCTGCGTTCAAGGCAATCACTCTACCCACTCTATTCTCTCCCACTTCCCATGTCTCCTTTGAGTCGCTCACAAGATTTCAAAGATAGGGAAGAGATTGGTTTATTCTTGGCAAATATAACAATCCTGGAAAGTGAGTCATTTAGAATATGTGTGGTTGTGTCCTGAGCTATAGCACAGTCGGTTGGGCATTTGCCTTGCATGCGGCTGACCCGGGTTTGATTCCCTAGCATCCCATATGGTCCCCTGAGCACTGCCAGGAGTAACCCCTGAGCATTGCCGGGTGTGACTCCCCCCAAAAAAAATATGTGTGGTAGAAAACACTAAAATTGTGTTCATGTAGTAGGTTTTGAGGAAATGTGTGTCCTACCTCTGGATCTGGAGAACTTTATCATAGGTAAAGTAAAAACCAGGTACCAAAGGAAATAGTAAGTGGAATTATTTATAGGCAGAATATAAAGAGTAACATTAATAGAAGCAGAGAATAGAATGTTCAGAAGTATGAAATAGAGGCTATGATAAAATGAAATAATGTTCCAGTAACAGGATAAATATGTTCTGGATATCTGTAAATCAATGCAGTTTCTATAGCCATAAATACTATATAATGTACAAAAACTATTGCTAAAAAATCTTATTTTGTGTACTTAACATATACACAAATTATCATTATAAAATTTATGATGCCTATATTGTTAATGGTGGCAATTTTGACATAAGAATTTTTTATTTCCAAACTTGCTTGTATACATACATTTTAGTGTATAAAAAACTTTTATGTTCTATCACTTTAAAATTATTGGAAAACAATTAGTGCTATACATCAAACCAGTATTTATGATCTATTGAGAATATGCAAAGGAAGATCAGTTTGATTCATCAACAAACAGAAGAGGATTAAGTACTACTAAAAATAAATTTCTGAATCTAGCCATACCTTCATGTGTATCTGTCAAGTAGAAAGAGGTAACTGGATTTGATGTTATAGGCTGATGTCTTCCAAGTTGACAATTTAAGAGGAATACTAAATATGTTTTCTTGCAGAATGGAGCTGAATACACCTGACAGTATATTCACAAATTGATAGATGGTAATGAAGAATCAAGAAAAACTCACATCTTTTATCAGCTCAGTAAAGGTTTTCTTCTGCCCACCAGTTTTGATGGTGGGAATATTTCTATGCAGCAGAGCTTCCTAAAGTGATTGGTGATGATAGGATCCAGAAGGCCACGAGATGGATTTAATTACTGTGATAAGCAGCCAGAAAGATAAATAGGGAACTCCTGTTATATGGATCTGTGGAATTGGAAAAATATACTAATAGAAACATGTTATGTGTTCAAGATACAGATTTCCTCCACCAACTGGAAGTAGACTATTTTGTATTCAACATGCTGAATGTTGTGACTATGTGGAAATATACTAATAGAAACATGTTATATGTGCAAGATACAGATTTCCTCCACCAACTGGAAGTAGACTATTTTGTATTCAACATGCTGAATGTTATGACTATGTGGAAATATACTAATAGAAACATGTTATATGTGCAAGATACAGATTTCCTCCACCAACTGGAAGTAGACTATTTTGTATTTAACATGCTGAATGTTATGACTATGTGGAAAGGAATTTTGGTTTTCCAATTTTCATAAATAACTAATCATATCAAGTTTCAATATTCTTTTTGGGTCACACCAAGCAATGCTCAGGGTTACTCCTGGCTCTGCACTCAGGAATTACTCTTAGCGGTGCTTGGGGGAACCATATGGGATACCGGGATTGAACCCCAGTTGGCCACGTACAAGGCAAATGCCATACCGGCTGGACTATTGCTCCGGCCCCAATATTCTCCTCTTATGGTCCAGAAAAACTGTTGACTTATGTCTTCAGCATAAGAAAAGGTATATGGAAGATTAAGATCAATATCATAAAGAAAAATTACAGTCTTTAATTAAATTTCTAGTTAGAGTGAGTTCTCTGTAACAGGGACAGGGAATCACTTAATGAGGAACTCCAACACAGGTGCTGTATATTTAATGAGAATTTACAATTCTTCCCCAAAGGGAGTTTATGTACTTACTAAATAAGCTACATCTTAACAACCTGAAATGCATGAAAGCTTGATATTCAGGGACTCAAATACTGTCATGCTCCCATCCCTGCTCTTATTCTGGCTAGAGTGAAGATTTATTAAAGTAAGGAGAGATTCAGAACCCTAAATTGAGAAATATTCATTATTCAGTAGGTCTGTAGAATACAATAAGGTTATTTACCTGCTCTTTTAGTGCAAAATTGGAATGAATTATCTTTTTCATAACTGGAAAAAACCATGATAATATGAACTCTGAGACCTGTGGGGGGTAGAAATCACGAAAGTAGAAATGACCCAGTAAAGGGCAAGAGAAAAAGGAAACAGGCTGGAGCTCATGCTCTGCACACAAGATCCAGTTCTTGGCGTTGCATGGCTTAGAGACATTGTCAAGTAGTGAACTTTGAGGACTGTTGGAGCTAAGGCACAAACAAACCAAAAGGGGGAAAATGGTCAGGTGGTATTCATGGTTAGTTCTCTATACATAATAGTAAATTAGAACCAATACCAAATTTTAAATGGAATTATAGTTTAGCATAATATATAAAGTCTAGCATAATATATAAGTCTAATATATAAAGTCTAGACCATAGAGATGAAATAATCCCTATTTTATATCTATTTAATCAACATGTTTCTTGAAAATTACAAGTTTTGACCTTATGGAATAAAAGTGTCAGTATTTGACATTTAGTATGAGGTTATAATTGATATGGATAGAAATTATTTTTAATATCCTTAAACAGGGTAAAGAGCAAATGGCATTGGTATGAGAATAAAGGTCAGTGCATATTTATCATAGTAGCCATCAAATTTAAAGGCTTAATCTCTGAGATGATATAGTCTATACAGACTTTACTTTGACATCCACAGGACATAATCCGTGATCAATAAATAGGAAATCAGATGTATTTTTATGCCCTAATAAAACATAAGGGGGCCAGAATTTGTAATAACCCCTTGAAATATTCATAATATTCTCTGACTGGTAAATTGTTTAAGATTCTACTGGTTTGAAGATACTTGTATCACGTGTATCGCTTGTCTTCCGTTTTTCATTGATTTGCTCTAGCAGGCACTAGTAATGTCTCCATTCATCCCTGCCACACTAGTGTAGCCTTAGGGCATTTGCTCACTACAGGAACACAAAGAGCCTCGAACCATTTGGTCAGGTCATGGTAATGAGGTCATCATGGTTACTGTACTTAGTATATTGAATATGACATGGGTAGCTTGCCAGGCTCTGCCATGTGGGGGCCAGAGCAATAGTCCAGTAAGGGCATTTGCCTTGCATGTAGCTAACCTGGGTTCAATCCCGTCATCCCATATGGTCCCCCAACCACTACTATGATGATTTTTATTTTCTAGACACTGAGAGGAAAGAAAGCAATTCGTAGTATTGAGTAGGAATCTTGAAGTTTTGAAAGTAGCAATACTCTATTTGGAAAATAAATGCATCAAGTTATCTAGTGACTCAAAACTGCTCACATCAAGTAGGATCTAAGAGAAGGCACTGCAAAATGTCAAGGCAAAATTCCCTCTACCTCCATTAAATATAGTAATAAAAGGGAATTTATGAAAGATATGGGTATTTCATTGAGTTTTTAGAAAGTCCAAATTGCAAAAATTTATAAAATACCCCTATTTTTCTAGAGCAAGGTCATGATTTCTTTAGCAAAAAAAAAAGACATTTAAAAAATTTATTCCTGGAAATATAGTGTACTCCAGCACATATTTACGTATTTAATAGAACTCTTTATTACTAACTGGGTTTTTGTCAAATCATTAACCCTTGAATAATCAGAATAACAGCAACAATTCACGTAGAGTAAAACGGTGTAATCGACCTGGAACAGATATGAATCTAAGTAAAATGCACAAGCAAGATGAAAAGAAACCCAAATGACTGCAATATTTCCACTGCTATATTTCACTTATATTTCAATTTATACCATTGGTTCATAGAAGGAATCACTGGAGAGAGGTAAATCAATTTTCACCTGGTTTATAAATTACTTTATTAATATAAGCAAAACTTGCTGAGGTTATGCAATGTATAGGTTATAGTCTAGTTATTAAATTGAGTTTCCCAACCTTTTAATTTTTGTCTCTGCTGGATTACAAATCTAGTGCCTGTGAAAGAAAGTTTCTCCAGGCAGCACAGGAATGTTTCAGAGCTAGAAGCTACAACTTCCATGTAATTAATTTGGCTTCAGGGCAGTTGACCATTAGGCACAGAAAGGGCTTCTAAAGTGATGTGGTTAAGTGTCCCCTGATAGGCATTAGGAGTTGAATCACTGCTGCCTAATGGGCATAAGGATATGAATAGGGCTCCATTTGAGAAATTCATTTTGGTATCTGTTGGTACATGCAAGCCTGCTGATAACATAAATTGGCAATTCAGTTTCTGTGACTTAATAAGTCTGCCATGACCCAGATCCAAAAAGGATGGAGATTTGAGACATACTGGGCAGTGCAAGAAAAAAGATGAAGAATGTTGACTCTGAATTTGGGAATTGAGGTGAAACTACCAATATAGTAGAGTAGGTCTTGTGTTAAATCTCTCAGAATTTTGGCATAGCATTTTGTAGAGCTGGGGAGGGAATGTGCTTAGGGAATTCCTAAGTGCATATGAATAGAGCAAGGGGTAGACTATAGTAAAAAGTTCTTGTGATCATCTTTGCATCTTAGAACATTTTTTTTATTCAGCCACAATTATATAGTTCTTTATGAGCTCATATTCCCTTTCTTCTGGTAAAGTTCCTGCCTTGTTTT
>JAJIBD010030689.1:0-78703 GCA_021461705.1 Cryptotis parvus | reverse complement strand
TGCAACATAATACATCATATCACCAAAAGAAAAATAAGAACCAGATGATCATATCAATAGATGCAGAGAAGGCATTTGACAAGATTCAACACCGCTTCATGATGAAAGCTCTCCATAAAATGGGGATTGAAGGAACCTTCCTCAAGATAATCCAGGCCATCTACTACAAGCCCACAGCGAGCATCATTCTCAATGGGGAAAAACTGAAAGCCTTCCCCTAAAGATCAGGGACAAGACAAGGCTGCCCACTCACCACTTCTATTCAATATAGTACTGGAAGTACTTGCCACTTAGCAATCAGGGAAGAAAAAAAGACATTAAGGGCATACAGATAGGAAGGGAAGAAGCCAAGTTATCACTATTTGCAGATGACATGATATTATACCTGGAAAACCCGAAACACTCTACCAAGAGGCCCCTAGAAATAATACATTCCTATAGAGTAGCAGGGGTACAAAATCAATACCCAAAAGTCAATGGCCTTCCTATATGCAAACAGCGAAAAAGAGAAGAAAGGGACATTAAAGAAACTATCCCATTCACAATTGCGCCGCAGAAAATCAAATACCTAGGAATCAGTTTGACAAAGAATGTAAAAGGATCTCTACAAAGAAAACTACAAAATGTTACTTCAGGAAATAAAAGAAGACCTGAGAAAATGGAGACATATTCCCTGCTCATGGATCGGAGGATTAACATTATCAAAATGGTAATACTCCCTAGAGCTTTATACAGATTCAATGCGGTCCCTATAAAGATACCCATGATGTTCTTCAAAGAAATTGAACAAACACTCCCTGAAATTTGTATGGAATAATAAAACTCCACGAATAGCTAAAGCAATCCTTGGGAAAAAGAAGATGGGAGTTATCACTTTCCCAACCTCAAGCTCTACTACAGAGCAGTTGTAATTAAGACAGTGTGGTATTGGTATAGAGACAGACCTGTAGACTTATGGAATAGAACTGAGTATCCTGAAACACATTCTCAAATATACAACCACTTAATCTTCGATAAAGGAGCAAAAAATATTAAGTGGAGCAAAGAAAGCCTCTTCAACAAATGGTGCTGGGAAAACTGGGCAGCTACATGTAAAAATTAATCTTAGACCTCCTTCTAATGCCATGCACAAAAGTCAGATCAAAATGGATTCTAGATCTCAACATCAGACATGAATCTATAAGGTACATCGAAGAAAACATAGGAGAAATGCTCTCGACAACGAAACGAAAAGTATCTTTAAAGAAGACACACCACTGACCAAACAAATGGAAGCAAAGATAAACAAATGGGATTATATAAAACTAAAAACTTCTGCACCTCAAAAGAAACGATGACCAAGATACAAAGACAATCCACAGAGTGGGAAAGGATATTCACCCAATACCCATCTGACAAGGGGTTATTTTTAATTTTTTAGGAAAGAAGTTTTATTTCTTACATACCCAGAGGGTGCTCAGGGAACCATGTGATGCCAAGAATGGCATGCACACATCCAGAATGTGCTCCATTTTTATTTTATTTTTTTTATTTTTAAAATATTTTTCATTATACCACCACACGATATACAATTAAAAAAGATGATCATGATTGGGTTTCAGTCATACATTTTTTCCAGCACCTGTCCCTCTACCAGTGCCCTATTCCTACCACCAATATCCCCAAATTCCTTCCCCTCCTCCAGCCTGCATCTATAGCAGGCATTATTTCTCTTATTTCTCTCTCTCTCTCTCTCTCTCTCTCTCTCTCTCTCTCTCTCTCTCTCCTCTCTTTCTCTTGAATAGAGTACATTTTATATCATGAATATCCTACAGACAGATATATTTATTTTTCCCAACTTACATGAGGTCTAATTCTTTACTTCAGGGTACTTCTGAGCCTTTAGAATTACTGAGTGTTATGTTTGCTTGCCAGGAGGCAAACTTAGCATTTCTCTTTCCTAGATCTTAGCAGAGCTATGTATTTAAAGTTGGATACAAACACAGCCGGGAAATTCCTGGTAAAATTTTCCAGTCCCATTGAGATTACCCGTGTGAGTTTTGAGAGGAAATACTTCAACCAGCTAACATTGAATGCATGGTAAAAAATATTGTGCCATTCAGAGTTATAAAATCAAATGTCTTCTCCAATCCTGCCCCAAATCTCTCATTGTGATTTGTAGGAGAGCTTCAGGCTAAATGCAGATGGCTCTTAGCAGATGCAAAGACTCTGGGCTAGCTGAGGTCCAGGGCTCATTAGGGCATGTCCTCCAACTGAAATCCAGTCATGAACAGATTTGTAATGGTTTATCTCACTAAGATTTCTTCATTGGAACCAACTCTCCAGTGTGGTGATGGTATTTGGGAAGTGATTAATCTAAGAGAGTGAAACTACAATAAATGGGATTAGTGTCTTTATAAAAGTGTTCTGAGAAAACTCCTTTGCTCTTTCTATGTTGTCCTCAAACGTTTAAGAATGGATGAACTGAAGAAGAATTAGGGCATGTAAAATTAGTCATAAATTTGGTGCCATTGGATGAGTTGTAGAAAGAAGTTTGTTCCCCTAGATACTGTACCTTTGCTTGGACTGCTTTCAGAACTGAGATATAAATTAGATCATGTTTTTTTCTTGGATAGTCTTAGAGACTGCTAATTTTAGGATAAGGTCCTTCCCAAGATCTTTCACATTTATACATTGTATAAAGTTCTAGACAGGTTCTAACTGATACCAGTAAACCTAGCAAGAAACCAGAGCAAACCACACATCATGCAGTCAGTCATTCTCAACATCCAGACTCCATAGTTCCTCAGAGCTCCATCAAGAGAAAACCTGATCTTCCCTTTAAGTTTCATCAGTAAATGCTCGAGATGAGAGCCTTCTACTGAGACTATACCACCTACACGGCAAAGCCTGGCAAGCTACCCATGTTTTATTTACCTGTTATGCCAAAAACTAGTAACGATTATGGACCTCAGTTCCATGACCTGCAGAATGGTTTTGGGCTCCTCTTGTCCCTGGAGCAAGCAGATGCCCTTGGGTTATACTTGCTTGTGACAGGACTCATGGAGATGTTACTAGTGCCCACTCAAGCAAATCGATGAACAATGGGAAGACAGTGATACAGTGATACATGTAGTTGTTCATATTTTGTTGTAGCAGTTGGAGCAAACAAAGAACACTCGTGACTGATAGCAGTGTAAGGTGTGATTAAAGAACCAGGGTTCAAATTTGTGACAGAAAGGGTACAAAGAAATGAGAAATGATAGACAATGTGACAGTAGGCATTGGTAATAGTCTCTGGCATCATAGATCCTGGATGGCCAAGGACCCTAGATAGGATGGAGCAGAAACCTCTTCCATTCTTTTCCTTGAGCAGCAGAAGGTATGGAGGGCCCAGGGAATGCATGGGGGTAAGGATATACTTCTAACAATTCCCTGATCTGGTACTTTGAAACTAAGGACTTATTGAAGAATATTTTGCTGTCTTTTCTTAAATCTTGAACTATCACTTGTCACTTGTCTTCCCGTTGTTCATAGATTTGCTCAAGTGGGCAACAGTAACATCTCCATATGTCCTGTCAAGAGCAAGTGTAGCCCAAGGGCATCTGCTCACCCAGGAACACTAAGAGCCTCAAACCATTCCTTCAGGTCAAGGGAATGAGGTCCATAATTGTTACTTGTTTTTGGCATATCAAATTACAACACGGGTAGCTTGCCAGGCTCTGCCGTGTAGGTGGTACATTCTCAGTAGTAGGCTCTCATCTCGAGCATTTATTGATGAACCTCTACAGGGAGAGAACAGCTTTTCTCTTGAGTGGAGCTCTGAGGAGCTGTAGAGGACCCATGTGGAAGCAGCTCTTGGAATTCTGGAGGGCATTAAAGGGGTCGACAGCAACTGGCCGATCCAACATAGCTTGAACTGCAATGCATCAAAAAATTATTATGTATTATATGTATATATATTTGCCTGAGTTTGAGTGCCTTGCACTGCCTTTTTATTGGACATTCATTCCTTTGCTAAATTATGTCTTCCCTAGTATTTACTTAAGTAAGCATTCACCAAAATTTTCACTAAAATGTGGATAGAACAAACCGGCCAGAAAGAAGCCCTTGTGTTGAGGCTGTTTGGGGTCTCCAACAGTACTTGGGTCTGTCAGGTTCCCTGGTCACATTCGGGCCAATAAATGTCCCCTCCAGCCAAGGAACAAAGAGCCACCAGCACAGTCTAGAAACCCAAGCTTTCATTCTCCACAAACACACATTCCTTACTCCAAATCAACTCCACACAGACAGACTCTGACCCCAAACTGCTAGAGGTCAATCCTATGCAGAGGCTGGGGCAGGATATAACCAAAGATAAAGAAAACTCTTTTTTTTTAAAAAAAAATGAGGTAAATACTGGCTTCCTCTTACAAAATCCCCAGGTGGCCACACCCCTGCTTCTGGGGGCAATTAAGTCACTATAGGGCAGAGCTTTGTTTTCTCTCTTTCCTTGGCTGGTAAACAATCATTTCAATAATATTTCTATAATAATAATTTTGTATAAATACAGTAAAACAGACACACATATATCTACACCCGAGATTAAGTTTATAGTGTGACCTTTCCTGGGAGAGCATGTCATATGACCATTTCTCCTAGCCAGATTGATCATATCCAATCCCCTCAGGATCCTTTCTCCAGTCCTAAGTGCTCTGCCCCAGCTGTAAGGCAATTCATGGCTTATCTGAGGTCAAAAAACAGAGCTGTTTCGACCTATCTCTAAACTTTGGGCCAGAGCAGGCCTTACTCTAAAGTTGTCCCATTTTGAAGCCAGGGTGATGACTTTTCCTGGTTCCATCCAGTCCCACCTAGAGGACTCTCTATATGGGTATGAGGATTTGGATTCAATCTGAAATGTTTATATTTGGGAAATATGATTCAGAGTTAATTAACTCACAAACTGTACTGCCCTACTATCTTTTCGTGCTTATACAAAAGGATCCCTTAGCATACATAAATATATGCAAAAGGCTATCGTAAGGGAGACAAACAATCCCTTGTTAGCAACATAAAAACCGAGGGGCCAGCAAGCATATCGGGATAATTTCCAGGTTGAGTATCCTTGTTGATGAGATAACCTCAGAAGCATTGTGCCTGGAACTTCTCAAATGTGAAGTCCCATTGGAGGGGGCTATTGAGAAGGTGTGACTACTGATTGATCCAGTAATGGAGTAGGATAAATGGAGGTTCCTTAATCTTCTTGTTTTTTCTTGGAATGCATATTTATTTAGTCCCACTATTCCCACATAAAGCACTATTGCAAGGATAGAACCTAAAGAGAGTACCATCATGCATCACAGGATGTAACCTAGAGATTTTAATCATGTATCACTTAGTCTATCACTCAAGGGATGCAGTTCAATAAATGCATCAATAGGTGATCTTGCTGGGAAAATTTTGAACAGTACAATTATATGAACCTAATGGAATAGACCTACTACATGTCTAGGCAATACAGTTTATGCTATGGATCACTGTTGTACATGCTGTCTATAGCTGCTTGCATGTAGATAAGCAAAGCATGACTATAATGTTTTCCTATTGCTGAGACCACCTGAACTGTTTACATGCCTGATCCCAGTTAAGACCTTTTATATAATTTTATTTTCCTTTTAGGTCCATACCCTGCAACGCTCAGGCTTACTTCTGGCTCTGCACTCAGGAATTACTCCTGACAGTGCTCAGGGACATATGAGATGATGGGGATTGACTCCAGATTGGCAGTATGCAAGGCAGCACCCTACCTGCTGTAGGATGTAACCTAGAGATTAAAATCACGCATTACTTAGTCTATTACCCAAGGGATACATTGCAAAGAAATGCATCAGTGGGTGATCTTGCCCTACTCTGGCCCCTCTGTAAACTTTTTAAGATTATGGTATGAGTGTGAGTATGAATACTATCTTAATACTCAAGACCAGGAGCTTTTAAAGTTATCCTGTTTAACTGCTACCTGCAAATCTGAAGTGGCTGACTCTCCCTCAATTCAATCTATTTTGAAGATTATTGGCCTAACTTTAAGACTTTACAAAAAGCTGTAAAATATTGCCAAATTTCTTTCCAAAAGTCTCTATCAATTTATTTGGTCTCCAGAAAAAGTGAGAGTACTGACTTTTCCACATGCTCAGAGTAGTAAATATAATTTAAAAATATTTCATTAATTAGGTGAATGCTAGTAACTTGCTGTTATTTAGATCTATCTATCTATCTATCTATCTATCTATCTATACTATCCATCTATCTATCTATCTATCTATCTATCTATCTATCTATCTATCTATCTATCTATCTATCTATCTATCTATCTATCTATCTATCTATCTATCTATCTATCTATCTATCTATCTATCCATCTATCCATCTATCCAATCCATCCATCTATCCATCCATCCATCCATCCATCCATCCATCCATCTATCTATCTATCCATCTATCTATCTATCTATCTATCTATCTATCTATCTATCTATTCTATCTATCTATCTATCTATCTATCTATCTATCTATCTATCTATCTATCTATCTATCTATCTATCTATCTATCTATCTATCTATCTACCTACCCATCTATCTATCTATCTATCTACCTGTCTGTCTGTCTGTCTGTCTGTCTGTCTGTCTGTCTGTCTATTTATTTATTTATTTATTTATTTTTGTGTGGCTGGACTTTCTCCAGCATATTAATTTACAGGTTGCAGTTTCTGTTTTGTAAATCTCCTATTGGTTGCCGCTTATTTCAATGTTCTGACCTATTAGCATGCTTCTTTGTTTAATAAGGACATTCACCCTTGTCTTATTTCTGGCAAGCATTTTCAGTCTGCTGTTCCCTTTGTGTTTTAGCTGCTTTTATGTACAGAGGTTTTTAACTTTTTGTATATAAATCATTCAGTATTTTCCTTTGTGTTTTCTTAAATGCTACTGCTAGGTTCAGGCAATGATATTTTAAGATATTTGAAAATAAGTCGTAGCTTTCTTCTAGGTTTTAAATATATCTTACTCAAATACATCTTTTATTATTTATTTTACATATTTAGCTCTATTTAAAATCTATTTTGATAATTTGGGAGACTATTATGTTAAATGAGAGAGGTGCCTGCCCCCACCCCAGGTCTGCCTCAGAGTACTACTTTTTACATCATTTTAGATTTACTGCTCCTGGCCCAGAGGAAGTGTCTAGAATGGCAAAAGGATTGTGTTGATATTTTATGAGAAAAGGCCTGAGACTCAGAAGGAGTGGCGGATGCTTAAAAATGACTGTTTGAGACTAGAAAGGTAGTTAGGCACATGGCTTGCATGCAGTTGATCTAGTTGGTTCTTGCATCTAGTTAGATCTCCATCTCCAGCACCACATGATCTCCTGATGAGATCCTTGTTCAACTTCAATTTATCTGTTAAATGAGAATAATGACAGTACTTATGTCATGGTTAGGACATGAAAAAGATTAAATGAGAAATACATAGAGTTACTCAGTCAAATGCTTCTCTAGAGAACGCACCTTTGGACATTGGTTGTCAATTATTATTATTATTATTATTTTTTTGCCTTTAGTCATACCCGGCAATGCTCAGGGGTTACTCCTGGCTCTGCACTCAGGAATTACTCTTGGCGGTGCTCGGGGGAATATGTGGATGCCGGGGATCGAACTCCAGGTCGGCAGTGGCCAGCCGCTGGGCAAAGGCAACGCCCCCTGGGCTATTGCTCCGGCCCCAGTTGTCAGTATTATTAACATCTCTCCCCACTCCATTTTGTACAAATCCAAATAGTGAAGATGCAAAACAGTTTTTACTTAAAGTAGACACTATTATCTGAGATTTCTGGGCAGTTTCAGGAGGCAAAGGCACTTATTTGGAATCTTTTCAGGCAAAGGCTAGGACAGGACTGAGGTTTTCCTTGAGTTGCTAACAACATAGTTAATTTCAGTTAAAGTCTTCTGTGCTGGTCAGATAGGCTGTCTTTGCCTAAGGACCTGTGGTGCAGTGTGTAGAAGGCTTGTTCCTTCCTGTCCCTGCCTTCCCTTGGCATGTTCAGGATATAAACGAACTGAGGTTTAGACCAACCAGTGCTGGAATGCCAATTAGCTTGTCAACACATTAGGAGATTTTGAAGAGAGGAGATATGATGCCAGCTAATTTTTGGGGAAGAAGAAGCAGAGTGAATTGCCTGGGAGATAGATTTGAAGTAGAGAGATATAAGGAGATTCTCCATTGGTATAGCTGCAGAGACTTAAACACTGGTGGGGCATAGAGGGGCGGGCAGAGGTAAGAGTTTGGGTTAGGTGTAAGATTTGATGCAGAGACCCAAAAGAAATTGACTACATTTGCCTGGGGGTGGTGTATGAGAACTGTCAAAAATAAGTCCTACATTAAAGCAGTGAAAAGAGATTTTATTCAGTAACAACTGAAATGGGCCTAAATTTATTCTGATTTGTATAAAAGTGACACGACCTTCTGTGGGAAGAATGAAAGAGGAGGAAAGAGGAGGGATAGGGCACATTTTGAGACAGAGATGTAAAAAGGTAGACAAAAGAATTGGTCCATTATAAAATGTGGACAAAGGGATTGATCTAAATAAGTGAAGTGGGGACAGCTGTAGCTGCTAGTTGGTAATTATATAAGTTACATAATTTTGAGAAGACTACATTTTGGAATTAAAGATAAATAAGTTTTATGTTGATTTTTCTTGTCTAACTTGATCTCTTTATTCTGAATAGTGAGAAAAATCAATGTATCATGAAAAATGATGCAAGATTACATCATTTTATTCACTCAAAATTTTGCCTTTTCTGATAACTGACAGAATATTGAGCCAAATTTAAGGATAGAAATAAAGGTAATATCATATTGAAGGTTTCAATGCTGGTCACATGCTTAACTGAAGTAGATTGCATTAGAGTTTGGTTAATAATATGTCTTAATGGGGTTCAGCTTAAAAAACAGTTTTGTGAAAATATAGTTATCTTTACAAGAAAAAACAATGCATAAAACCAATCAAAATTTGGTGCTGGAGTGGTAGCATAATGGCATGGCCAACCTGGGTTTGATCCCTGGTACTCCATATGCTCTCCTGAATCCTGCCAGGATATGATCCCTGAGTACAGAATCAGTAGTAAATTGAGCACTGCCAGTTATGGACCCATACGAGAGCAAGACAAACAAAAAAGTAGCAGTCAAAATCCTTGGTCCTTGGTAAAAGTAGAGATGTTATTCTTTTCTCTGGAAAATATTTGAATCTGATATTTGTACCCATTAATCCTGAGCACATAAAATTTATTCCAGGCAGGTGAGAGTAGGTCAAAATTAGGCAATTTTTTTAAAGTTTTTAATCATGTTAATTTTATTACTAGTAATTTATGTAATTTAACGTCACAACACTTTATTAAGAAAAGCTATTAATATTTGTCACTTATTTAATCTATCTACGTTGTTAGATTTAGCAATTTATCCATTTAGTTATTTGTACTTTCTCTGTGGAGATCATACAGTCTAAAAAACATTGATAGTGTGTCTATGACAAATTTTTGTCTATATTCATCTGTATACATGCCAATGAGAGCTAACATCTTTCTGTCTGTCAAATTTCCTTTCTTATACTATACTTCCAGGAACCTATATTGCAGTACTAAATAATGATGTTGACAAGTGATTTTTATTTTACTCCTGTATTTAGTGGGAATTCTTGTAAGGCTCTAGTGGAATCACGGGCCAGGGCTAGAACCTACCTTCCCTCCCGGACACCTCATGATGAACCAAACACAGGGATAGCTTTGTAGCAGCTCTGTCTCATGTCTCTGATTCAAGCATACCTGGGCGAAATAGGCTTCGCTGTAGGGTGGGACTCTGACAAGCAGCTTGAGATTGGCTTTTCTCACAAGAAGTCAGAGGAACCCCCACACCATGAGGGCAGCCATCTTCAATATCTGGACTCCATAGCTTGTCAGTGCTCCACCCAAGAGAAAAGCCAATCACTTCCCTGGTGCGTGACTGCAAGCGGCCACACAGTTCATCAGTAAATTGAGAGTATCCCACCCATATGGCAGAGCCTGGCAAGCTACCTGTGTTGTATTTGATATGCCAAAACAATAACAATTAGACCTCAATCCCATAACCTGAAGGAATGGTTTGAGGCTCTTCGTGTTTCTGAAGTGAGCAGATGCCCTTGGGCTACACTAGCACATGACAAGACTTATGGAGATGTTACTGGTGCCCACTCCGAAGCAAATCGATGAACAACTGGAAGACTAGTGATACCAGTGAGTTAGTGGGAATACTTAAATGTTACTTCATAAATTTGGTTAGCTTTATTGTAGGTTTTGGCAGATTCATGTGATCTGAATAAGTTTTCTTTTCTATCGAGTTAACTATTTTTTTTGTCTAATGGCTCTATATTGAATCTTATAAAAATAAATTAATATGTAAAAGTTAATTACTACTTTTTTCTTTTAATTTACCACATGAAGAGATTTATTTTTGTAATTTAGTTTTTAAAATTTAAATTGAAGTAATATTAATTTACTTATATGTTTGTGTGTTAAGGGTGCCATGTTATTGCATAACACTTGATCACTTGATCACTTGAATCCCGTTATTCATCGATTTGCTCTAGCGGGTGCCAGTAACATTTCCATTGGACCCTATCACGTGCCAATATAGCCCAAATGGCATCTATTATCCTGTTATCCAGTAACAGAAATTGCATAACACCCACCACCAAAATGCCAATGCCCCTCTATCACAGTTTTTGGTCTCTCCATCCTCTGATGCTTCTCCTGATCCCAGCTCTGAAGTCTGTCTTCACAGTTGTTTTTCATTTGGTTTCATCTGTCCCATATTTGTAGTTTCTTTATATTCAACATGTGAATGGAGTCATCTGTACTTGTCTTTCCTTCCGACTTCCAACTTATTTCACTCACCATGACTACCTCAGGTTATCTATCTTGTAACACAAGACAAGATTTCATACACTCTGGTAGCTCAGAAGTAACTCATAAGTAGTGTTTATAAAAACATGCACCATACCTTTATCCATTCTTCTGTCACTGGGCATTCCTGTTGCTGCAATGAACATGGAGGTAAAGCCATCTCTTCAAATAAGTGATTTTGTGTTTTTGACTAGTTGTTTTATTTGAGATTTTTCCTCTAACATGAATTTATAGACATTTTTTGCATATCATTTTGGTCTTATATTAGTTTTGCTATATACCATGTCAGGATTTTCATACTTTCTTTCCCCCATGTTGATTTGTGAGTACTTGCACTTTCTGTTGTGATTTTTTTTTCATGAAAGAATGTTCTCCATGTTTTTAATTGTTTCATTCCAGGCACACTACATGTTCCCTGGAATCTACCAGGAGTGATCTTTGAGTGCAGGGCAAGGTATAAGCCCCGAACACCATCAGATGCGGACTCTTCCCCCAAAATAAACAATCACAAAAATTTAAAAGCCCAAACCATACACACAAGAAACATCTACCTCATTTATAAAAATTCAGGTTAGTAAAAAAGTCCTAATACCTATGTTGTTTCCACTTGGAAAGATGATTTTCATTTCCTCAAGACACATTTAAGACATAGTTTCAGGAAACAAAACATAAAAGATTGCTTCTGTCTAACCTCTATGCATCTTGCTCCTCTGTATTGAGGCTCTATCTTCAGTTGACTGAGTAAACTATGAGCTTTCAAGTTAGTATCCCCCTATTTTTGGATTATTCCATCAAATATTATTCCATAATATTTAATTAGTCCATCTCATAACTCCTCACTTATAAAATTCTAATCATCATGGTGAGAAATAGACCTCTACTAAGTTAGAGTAGTCCTATTGCTTCTAACATCTTGTTTATTTTCCTTTCCAAATTGCAGTACTTAGATGCTTTCTAGAATTATATTTTTTAAGTTTCCTTTGGTAAGCCAGAGGAACCCCACATCATGATGGCAGCCATTTTCAACATCTAGACCTCACAACTTGTCAGAGCTCCACGCAAGAGAAAAGCCAATCTCAAGCCTGGATTTTCAGAGCCCCCACCCCATAGAGAAGCCTATTTCAAGCCCAGGTATGCTTGAACCAGAGACACAGATACTTGGGGCAGAGTTGATACCGGTTCTCCCTGTTGCATGTGGCTGAAAAGTGGCTGTGCGGTTCATCAGTAAATGCAAGTGCTGAGAGCCTACCAACTACCTAGAGTATCCCACCTGCACCCTGGCTAGGTACCTGTGTCATATTCAATATGCCAAAAACAGTAACAATAATAGACCTCAATACTATGGCCTGAATGAATGGTTTGAGGCTTTTCATGTTCCCGAAGGAAACTTCACTTCACTTGTATCACTTGTATGAGTTTGTCTTGCATGAGTTTGTCTCAGTGAATTTTCTCTTCTGCTTTAAGGCAATCTTTTATTTTATCTACTTGAAGTTTCTTCTGGTTCATAATTGATACAATTTCTTATTTTCAATATATATGTTTTGTCTTGTATTTGAAATAATTTAGCCCATATTAATCAGTTCCTAGAAATTTGAAGTCTTTCTTTTGAAATGTTGTCCTTTGTCACTATCAGGAGATGTTCTCCAATGTGTGTGCATGCATGTGTCTATGTGTGTGTTTGTGTGTGTGTTAGGGAAAGGGAGTGGGAGAGGGAGAGGGAAAAAAGGGGAGAGAGAGAGGAGAGAGAAAGAGAGAGAAACAACTGTCTTTGACCTATCTTTGCATACCATCTTATCTAGCATTTTATTCTCTCTCCCTTTTTCATTGTTTCATTTGTGGTAATATTTTACATTTCTGTGCTATTGTAGAAGATGTTTTTGCTTTGGTCTCTCAGCAAGCCTGTGAGCTAGTTATTTTGTTGTTTTACTCATGCTGATCCTGAAGGAAACTGAGTCTTAAAGGCACTATACACTTCAACTGATTAAATAGACCATTACATCATAATGACTTCTAATAATCGGTTCTAATATACCTATTTAACTTGTGGTTGAGAGAACTCCAAAGTGGTATTTATCTTTTCAACCTTTTAAAATGCATAAGGATAGAAAACATATAATTATCATGTGGGAAAGGAGAAGGTAGGAAAAGATTTTGCTGTTAGAAAATCTTCTTGAAATAGACTTTAAATAAATATATATTTAAATACATATATATATATTTCTAGTTCAATGATAGCTGTTTTATTGCTTACTCCAATTTACAACATTTAATTCTTATCTCTATCTTCACCTTTAAAATGGTCAGACACCCATAATATATTAAAAAAAAACATATGTATTCTAAGATGATAACAAATATTCCTGGATTGGGTACTCCATTTTCCATTTTTATCACTTTTTATTTGGCTCTGGAATCTTGCCTGGAAATTCCATTTGTGATTATGAGGTTCCTTTTGGACAAAATGTAATTTGTATATGATTTCACAAAATTTTGAATCCAGGCTTTCATTTACAGTCTTTAATGAAGACATTGTTTAGTTGATTTGAATTCTGATGTGGGCTTACTCTTCCAATAAACATCCCCCTTGGGTCTACTTCTTTATGTGAAGGTGAAGAGAAGAGAGAATTCAGAGAGCCAGTTGTGTAGTATGTAGCAGTAGACACCCTAAGGGATATTGCAGAAGAGGTAAAGGGTCTTCTAATGGCAAAAGTAGGGGGGATGATATGTGGAACCAAAGGTAACAGAGAAAAGCAGAGCATTTGGAAATTTACTGAAAGGTAAAAAAGCCTCTCGCTATCATAGTGATATGACAAGTGCCAGCAACAGCTGAACTACAGCATCAAGAGAAGCGTTCCCATAGTTGTTACAGTGATCGCATATATAATTCATTTTAAATAAAAAATATTCTTTTATTTATTTACTTATTGTGGGACCACACCTGACAGAGCTCAGGGCTTACTCCTGACTCTGCGCTCAGGGACCACGCCTAGTGGTGGTAAGGGGAATTTAGCTAGGGTCTGCTGTGTTCAGGTCAAGCACCACCTGTACTATCTCTTCAGCCCATTATGCTTTTAAAACATGAGAATGTAATTTAATTTGATATACATACATAGAGAGATGCAGTGGGATATTTTATCATTTTCAACCAAGAGGCTGATAATAATCTCTGAACCAACTGGCATGACCAAGGAAACATTCATAGAACTAATTGCATCATTAAGATAAATGCAAAGTCAAACAATTATCGCAATTATAGATCAAACTGTTGAGTGTGTTAATATTCACTTGTAATAGAAATAACTTAAAAAACTGCACAAATGATCCTTTTAATGATATCTATCTTAAGGTAAGGTAAATTGGTAATATGTATCAGTCTTAAAAGGTGCTCTTTTATAGAGATTCATTAAAATAAATATGCATAAAATGTGGTAATCTTTTTCCTCAACAAGTTTAGTTCTAAGAATTTATATAGGATTAGTTCAGAAATATATACATTATTTATTTTTAAAAGTTGTTTCTTTAATACTAAAAATTGATTTCCATAATTAACATTTATATCTTAAATCTTGACAGCATATGTCTTTCTCCCTCATTGTTTTGTCTCTGGAAGTCACAAGGATGGCAAACTTTCTCTGTAAAGGGACAGCTTGTGAATATTTTCCTAGCTGTGGGCTTATTTCCATAAAAGTGAGGTTATTTCCATGAAACTTCAGTTTCTGGACCTTGACATTGAAATTTCACACAATGTTCTTGCATCACATAAAATGAGACTCTTGTTTTGATCTTTCAGAGGTGTCAAACCATTTTTAGTTTATGACTATGCAAAAACATTCAGTAACTAGAATCAGATCTCTATTGATAAGGACATATTTTTATTGGCAAATATTTATTGATAAATAATAATGTAAAATACATGAATCTAAAATCTTCATGGCTCTAAATGCAAAGTTCTAAGACTCCTATACAACAGTGTACACAAACAGGGATTGGACCATAGCAAACTTGATGCAAGGTAAAGCTTGAGAAAGTACAAGCATATTTCCCTTTTCTCCGGAACCCTGCCACCATCAGGAGAAAGTGCTTAGCCAAACTTGATCGAAGAATGTAAGACATGTAGAAAGGCCAACATGTTCCAGTCAGGCTGATCTCAGACCAGCCAGGCAACCCACTTGCTAAATCCAGAGTACTAATGACGCTTCCTGAGATCATTGAAGTCCAGTCCAGATCAGAAGAGTCATTCCTTTCTTTATAGAGTGATAAGAACTAATAAAAGGTTGTTTTCAGTTATCAGGTAAATGGCACAGAAGTCTAAATTATGCTTGATTCATCAGGAAGAAGAGAGCCAGGAAGATTAGGATAGGAAGCAAGATACAGGTATTAGAAACACCTATTCAGAGCAGAGGGCAGGGACTCCAGGATCAGGGGACATTTCCTCTGGACTCCATGGCTACATGTCCACAATGTTACTCTTCCAATGACTGGGAAATGACTTTGTCACTTAGGAGCAGAGCTTTCATAGCATGTTAGTTTAGAAATTCATCTGCTGAGAAAGTTAGAACCACAAAAGCTTATCAGTCATTGTGTTTACAATCAACTTTAGGATTGGTTTCTGGATGATGGTTCTAAATTTGGGGCCCAAAGCCTGAATATTCTTTTGCAACTTCTGGAGGATATAGGGACCTGTCATGTGAATGGTGTCCTTGGTCTTGTCATGAATACCTTAGAATTCCAAAGATGGATAAGCACGTTAGAGTCATCTCTGATCCAGAGGTATTCTGATATGTTAGTCAGAAATGTTTGTTACCATTACTTTCCATTGTAAAGAACTTTACAAAGAACTTTGCAAATGCTATATACATATGCATATAACATTTACTATATATACAATGATTCAGTAACTGTTTGCTTCCTTTTGGTGAAATAGTTTTACCCAGCATCTACAATCATTATGAGATTTTCACTCCTGAATAAAAGTAACATTCTGCTCTTTACTTTTGCATAGTGTTTTAACACACCTTTTTTGCATAGATCACTTCATTTATTCTTATCGTAATCATATGGGGTATTTATTACTATCAGGTAACAGTAATAAATAAGAATAAGGTAAAATAAGAAATAAGATAGCTTATTACAGCTCAGACTCATTAAGGGACCAAAATGGCACACAGAACACAGGCTCTTTGATTCCAAATCCAAGCCTCTCTACTTGGCAGCATAGCTTTCTCCCTAAGCACAGTTTCTTAGGTTAGCTGTATATGATCGATTAAACCAAATTTCTTCCTCCAAGGCAGAGGAACTGGTTCCTCTATAGCATGACTGCTGTTTCCAGGGATCAATGCTATAAAGCAAGTGGGAAAATTGGTTGCCTGTTAGCATTTGTTAAAAACATTTGTAAAACTCATCCGTTTGTGGGAATGTGATTTGGCATATCAATCTGGAATTATGCTCTAGAGGTCTTTCATAGAGTGCATGGTAACTGAATTGTGGAATTCAGTAATTATGAAATTACTATACTAGATCCTTCTAACTTTTATTTCCTTCTATGTTTCAAACTTATTTCAATGCAACATTATTTATCTAGTGCCCTGGGGACTTTTTGCCACCTTCTATATTTTTTCTGATCTTCATCTGCAAATGCATCAAAGAGATGATGACATCTAGGTATTTGCAAGTCTGTACCATCTCATTATAGTGATGTAATTATGCCCACTTTCCCCCTCTATTCCCAAAGCTATGACCTTGTCAAGCCCTTTACCTTATTCTGCATTGACGATGAGGGCAACCACAAGAATTGTGTTTCTTGCTTTCTTCCCCCTTATCGTTATTGTGCACTGCCCTCAAGATAAACCTTTAGAAGCAGAGTTATACTACTACTCTGATTGTAGAAATCTTTGTGGATCTACCTTGCTTACAAATAAACTACAAGAATATACTTTAGGATATTCTGCCCTATAAATTGGCTACTTTTTATTTAATTATTTTTTTAATTGAATCGCCTTGGGATATAGTTACACAGTTGCTCATGATTGAGTTTTAGTCATACAATGTTCCATCCCTTCGCCAGTGCACATTTCTCTCCACCAGTGTCTCCAGTTTTCCTCTTACCTCCTCCCCCTGCCCTACCGCAGCCCAGCAGCCAGCCTCTATGGCAGACACTTTTCCTATCTCTCTCTGTGTCTCTCTTCCCTGTCTCTGTCTCTCTGTCTCTGTCTCTGCCTCTGTCTCTACGCCTGCTCTCATTTTCCTTTTTAGCAATTTGGCTTGTAATACTGTCATTCAAAGGGTACCCTGCAGATCACTTTACCTCCTTTTAGCACTCAGTTTTTGTCCAAAGTGATCATTGCCAACTATCACTGTCAGACTGGTTACTTCTTTTTCCAAACTGTACTCCACCTCCCTTTTGTGGCAAGCTTCCTACCATCGGCCATCTGGCCTTTGGTTGTACTGTCTAAGTTTTAGTTACATAATATTTAAAAAATATACATTCTGCAAATGATTGCTATCATTCTGTGTTTGTCCCTCTTGCTCTGATTCATTTCAGTCACCTCGACACGCTTCATGTTCCTCCAGGTATAAGCAAATTTCATGACTTCACTTTTCCTAACAGCTGTGTAGTGTTCCATTGGCGTAGATATACTAAAGTTTCTTTATCACTCATCAGTTCTTGGGCACTTAGGTTGTTTGCAAATTCTGGCTCTTGTGAATAGTGCTGCGATAACATAGGAGTACAGATGGCTTTTCCACGTTGTTGCTTTAGATCACGAGGGCGTATTCCCAGGAGTGGTACTGCTGGGTGGTATGGAAACTAAACTTCTAGGTTTTTGAGGACGGTCCATATTGTTTTCAGAATGGCTGGACCAGTCATCATTCCTACCAGTAGTGAATGAGGATCCCTTTCTTCTCACCTCTGCACCACCACTAGTTGTTCTTTTTAATGTGTGCGAAGTCTCTCAGACATGGGGCAGAGCTGTTCCTTGCTCTCCCTGTGCACAGCCGTTCATGAGGCAGTCGGGAGGTATGGCGGGTTCTAGCCCTGGCCCACCACCTCGGCAGAGCCTCACAACAAGCCAGACCACCACCCCTCACTCCACGGGCGCCGCCATTTTCCACATTTGGACTTCCCTCTCGTCAGAACTCCACCCAGCAGACCAGCCCATCACAGCCCGGATCATCCACACCCACCCCTGCAGCAGCTTTTTTCCTCAATCTGGCCCAGGTATGCTGGTCCAGAGTCTCTCAGACATGAAGCAGAGCTGTTCCTTGCTCTCCCTGTGCACAGCCGTTAATGAGGCAGTTGGGAGGTATGGCGGGTTCTAGCCCTGGCCCACCACCTCGGCAGAGCCTCACAACAAGCCAGACCACCACCCTCACTCCACGGGCGCCGCCATTTTCCACATTCGGACTTCCCTCTCATCAGAACTCCACCCAGCAGACCAGCCCATCACAGCCCGGCTTGCGTGGCTGCAAGCGGCCACGCGGTTCATCAATAAATGCTTTATTTGGAGGTGTTTCAAAGAGTTTGCCTCCCGCTTGGCAAGCCTGGCAAGCTTCTCGAGTTGTATTTGATATGCCAAATTCCAGTAACAATTACATTAGGTCATTCCCATGATCTAATATAATGGTTTGAGGCTCTTTGTGTTTCTGTAGCAAGCCAATGCCCCTGGCTCTACTGGCATGAGACAGGACATATGGAGATATTACTGGTGCCTGCTCTAGCAAATAGATGATCAACGGGAAGATCGTGATCGTGATCGTGCGAGTCTCCATGGTGTGAAACAATATCTCTTTGTTGTTTAGATTTGTTGATATTTAGTGATGTAGAGAACTTTTTTCATGTGCCTTTTGGTTTTAGGCAATTTTTGGTCTTAGGCAATCTTTATGAGCACTTTTAGGCCAGAGAAAAATGGCAAAAAGTACAGAGAACTCCCATAGCCTCTTGTCTTCTCATTCATGCACACCCCCCTCTGCCCCTCCCATAAGAGTAGTACATTTGCTGCAGTATATCAACCTACATGGGTATATTACTAACACCCAATGTCTATAGTTGACATGATGATCACTTATGAAGCTTGTGATGGTTAAATTTTTATGTGAACTTACTGGACAAAGGGATGTCTAGATAGTGATAAATATTTCTGCATGTGTCTGAAGAAATATTTTTTTCTAGAAGAGATTAGCATTTGAATCAGTAGACGGAGTAAAAACAATCTGGTCTATCCAATGTGAGCAGGCTTCAGCAAGTCCTCTGAGGGCCCCAGAATGGATCCGGCTTCTTGACTGTTACATCTATCTTTTTCAGCCCTTGGACATTACAGTTCCTGGTTCTTAAACTCTCAGATTTGTGCTAAATTATACCACCATCTTTCTGATTCTCCAGATTGCAGATGACATACTGTAAGACTTCTCATCCATAATTCCAGGACTCAATTCCCATAACTCTGGCCTATCTCTATAATCAGTCTCTCTCTTATTCTCTCTCTCTCTCTTTCTCTTTTCTTTCTCTCTCTTTCCCTCTCTCTCTCTCTCTCCCCTTTCTCTGGAGTATTCTGACCATGCAGTGCTATATATTCCTTGGGTTTGGACAAATGTATAATGATATAAATTATATGCATGTCAATATAATACACAGAATAGGTTAATCATCTTAAAAACACACAGTGATAGTACAGTGAGTATGGTGCTTACCTAGAATGACCCTGCTACCCCATAAGGTCCCCTGAATCCTTCTAGGAGAAATCCTTAAATGCAGGGCCAGAACTGTGCTCCAAAAATGAAAACAAAAATTCAAACATTTAATTTATTAATCTTTACCCCCAATTTCTTATTAGCATTGAGTTTTGGGGGCCTAAAAAGCAGTACTCAGGAGGTCCCAGGTCATTCCTGGTGGTATGCAGACAAAAGAGTCTAAAGATTTAATGCTTTTGTCAGCTGATGTGAAGTTACTTGGACCCTCTGGTGCCAGAAGCCACGAGGATCACCCATGCTCTGGGGACCACAAGTGTATACTAGATGGTGTTTAGTGGACCAAATGATACAGGGGATTGAAATTGGATTTTTTTCATTAAAAGCATATACCCCTCATCCTTGAGCTATCTCCTGAATTCCCATTGATCTTTTTAATGTCTTCGTGATTTTGCCTTCTTCCATAATGATACATACTTGAAACCACATGTTATTAAATAAAGCCTTCAGATTGACTTCTTTTACTTACTAATATGCCTTGTATTAAAAAGTCATAAAAGTGACTTCCATGTCTTTTTCTGGTTTGGTAGTACATTTATTTCTTTTTCTCTTGTGCACAATAATGGTTTTGAGGCTATATATTAAACAGTGCATTTCTTTGTATAGTTCACTGTATCACTGTCTTCCCGTTCATCGTCGATTTGCTCGGCGAGCACCAGTAACATCTCCATATGACCTGTCTCATGCAAGTAGAGCCCAAGGGCACCTGCTTGCTCCAGGAACATAAAGAGCCTCAAACCATTCCATCAGGTCATGGGAATGAGGTCTATAATTGTCACTGGTATCCGGGCATATCAAATACGACATGGGTAGCTTGCCAGGCTCTGCCGTGCAAGTATTTGTATAGTTATTAACATAAAAAGCACTTAAGACGGGGTGGGAAAACTATGCAGGGTGTCAGGGATCAAAGGTATCAGCTATATACAGGTCAAGTGCTTATCCTCTGCACTATAGCTGGAGGAGAGTGTGCAGGACTCAGAGCACCCATCCTTCTGTCCAGGCCTCCCCACCAGATCTGCCATTGCATGCCACCTTGGTAGGCAGCAGGTGCTGGTCATGTGTCTATGAGTCATGACAGAGAATGTCCCAGGAGGTTTGTTTTGTGTTGCATCATCCAAGACAGTGCTGACCAAGGCACTGACCAAGGACAGATGTGTGTGTAGGTGTATATTAGTATGCATGTGACTACATGTGTCTGTGTATGTAGGTGTGCATATTTATGTATGTAGGTGTGCATGTGTGTGTACATATGTATACATAGGTTTGTAGGTATTCTGGTGTACATATATGTACATGTATATGTGTAGGTGTGCATATGTGTGTGCCTATGTATGTATATGTAGGTGTGTTTATACATATATACACCCATGTGTGTGGGATCCAGAGACTCACAGACATGAGGCAGAGCTGCTACCAGCTCTCCCTGTGCGCAGCCACTCACGAGGGCACCCCGGGAGGGATGGCGGATTCTAACCCTGGCCCGCCATCCCAGCAGAGCCTCGCAACAAGCCAAACGACCCCCACTCCATGAGGGCCACCATTTTCCACATCCAGACTTCCCTCCTCGTCAGAACTCCACCCAGCAGAAGAGCCTATTGCAGCTTGGCTTCGTGCGGCCACTTGCGGCTGTGCGCTTTCATCAATAAGTGCTGGATTTAGAGGTGACTACAAGAGTATGCCACCCGCATCGACAGAGCCTGGCAAGCCTCCCTGTTGTATTTGATATGCCAAATACCAGTAACAATTATAGAGCTCATTCCCATGACCTGATGGAATGGTTTGTGGCTCTTTATGTTCCTGGAGCAAGCAGATGCCCTTGGGCTCTACTAGCATGAGACAGGACATATAGAGATGTTACTGGTGCCCGCTCAAGAAAATCGATGATGAACGGGAAGATGGTGATGCAGTGATATTTATTTTTGGTGGTGGTAAAGTTTTATATTTTAAAATCCAGCTACAGGGCTGGCCAGGTGTGCATGTGGCGAAGCAGCAGAGCACCAAGACTCTGGCAGGCAGGCCCTGGAGTGATTGCATTAGAGAAAAGAAACAGAAACTACAACTCCCAGAATTTGGAGCTGCAGAGGATATAAATGGGAAGCATTGAACCTTCTCGCTGGGACACTCACCCCCAGGTACCCTCCCTGGGGCCATGGCTGGCCAGGTGGGCGCTCATGTGGCCACAAATTAATTACAAAAAGCAGAAAATTTAATACTAAGAGGTAGGTAATCTCCTCAAAGAGGGAATAGGATAACACCTGCTGAGCATCTCTAGAGTCCTACCTTACACTGAGGAAGAAACAGTGCCCCAGAGGAATCCACCCCCAAACACCACAGCACCATGGGAAACAATGCAGATCCCCAGCTTGAAGAGTGGATGAAGAAAAATCCTGAAGACTTGAAAAGAATACAGACAGACATAATCTCTGACAAAGAATTCAGAGAAAAATGGTAAAGATGTTTAAGGAGCTCAATGACAAAATGGAACAGATGTCCAATAAAATACAGGAGGACATAAATGAAGCAGTGGAAAGGGCAGTTAATAAATTACGAGAGGAAATGAGAGCAGAAATGAGAACACTACAAACAGAAATATAATCAATAAAAAACTCAGTAGATGAATGAAAAGTGCAATAGGGCCTCTGAGTAGCAGGATGACAGCAGCAGAAGACAGAATCAATGAGAATGAGGATGAACTGCAGAGAGCACTCAGGGAAATGAAACAAATTAAATAAAGAGTGAAAAATGGACCAGCAATGGAAAAGAGAACATTGGAATGAATCCAAGAGGAAAAATATAAGAAAAATCTTTGCAGAAAAGTACCCAGAGTTAAAGAATGCAGACATCCAGATTCAAGAAGCCCGAAGGATACCAGCATTTATTTGCATGACATAAATATATATACATATTATGATACCAATATCCAAGGTCAGGAGAAACATGGATCAGAAGGTCTTATCAAGGTGAAAATTACACAAATGTGTGGAAGTCAGAGGTTAGGTAAGACAGAGAAGGGAACAGAGTGATAATAATTGTTCACTTGATCACTTGATCACTTGAATCCCGTTACTCATCGATTTGCTCGAGCGGGCGCCAGTAACATTTCCATTGGACCCTATCACGTGCCAATGTAGCCCAATGGCATCTGGTTGATTCAGGAATATGAAGAGCCTCAAACCGTTCCTTCAGGGTCTTAACAAGGAAGTCTGACCATCTTCTAGGTGGGCGGCCACGTGATCTTTTGACATCCCGTGGGATCCAGTCGGTAACGGCTCTAGTCCAACGGTTGTCTCCAAATCGCATTACATGTCCAGCCCATCTGATTTTCGATGCCTTGGCAAACGAGACAGCGTCCCTGATTCTGGAATAGCGACGGAGGTCAGAACTCCGATTCCTTCTCTCACTTGAGTGAGACGTGATATTCCAAGCATAGCTCTTTCGATGCCTCTCTGGGAGACCCGAATAGTATTCTCATCCTGCTTTCGTAGGGCCCAGGTCTCTGAGGCGTATGTTAATGCAGGGAGAACGGTGGAGTCGAAGAGATGTGCCCGGAGCCGGAGGTTCTTTGTCCTTTTAGCTATTTCTTCGATGCCTTTGAAGGCATTCCATGCCGCTCTCTTCCTCCTGCGCAGCTCAGGTTTTAGGTCATTCATCATGTTGACTTCTCGACCTAGGTACACATAACTGCTGCATTCAGAGATGTTTGTTCCATTGAGAGAGAATGGGGCCTCTGGAACTAGTTCATTTCTCATGAACATAGTTTTCTTCAGATTCAGCTGTAGACCTACCTTTCCACATTCTCGGTCAAAGTCAGCCAGCATTTGTGCCGCTTGGCTAATGTTTGGTGTTATTAGAACGATGTCATCAGCGAAGCGGAGGTGGTGTAGTTGCCGACCATCTATCTTCACTCCCATTCCTTCCCATTCTAATTGTCTCATGATGTTCTCGAGGGTGGCACTGAAGAGTTTTGGTGAGATGGTATCACCCTGTCGAACCCCTCTTTTGACATCAATGATCACTTCTTTGTAGAATGGTGAGATCCTGGTGGTGAATCCATAATACAGCTCACGAAGGATCTTGATGTATTGGGTTTGAACACCCTGTTTGACTAGGGCTTCGATGACTGCTTCAGTTTCCACAGAATCAAAGGCTTTCTGTAAATCAATGAATGTGAGACAGAGTGGCATCTTGTACTCCCTACAAACCTCAATGAGCTTGGTTACTGTGTGGATATGGTCGATTGTGCTGAATCCTTTCCGAAACCTGCTTGCTCGCATGGTTGACCTTCATCTAGTGTTCTGCTAATCCTGTTCAGGATAACTTCGTGTAAACAGCTTGTAGATGACAGACAACAGGCAGATGGGGCGATAGTTGCCGATGTCATGAATGTCTCCCTTCTTGAACAGTAGAACTGTCCTGCTGGTTTTCCATTGGGAGGGCACCTTGCATTCGGACAGGTAGCGTGTGAAGAGCCGAGCTAGTGTATTGATGAGCACCGATGGCAGATTCTTCAGATGTTCGGGTCTGACTTTGTCTGGGCCTGGTGCTGTTCCCTTCTTTACCGAAGAGATGGCATGTCTTATTTCAGAAGGGAGAACGTTGGGAATGACGTATCCATCCTGTGGAATTTGGTATGTGGGCAGGTGGATGTGGCTATCAAAAAGATTTGAGTAGAAGTCCTGGATAATCTTCTCCATTGCCTTTCTGGAAGATGTGATAGATCCATCAGGGCGTCGGAGGGCAGTCATCTTGGTCTTATAGTTGACGAAGGACAGGCGGGCAGTGCGAATACTTTTCCGGCTTCTGCTGCATCTTCCAGTATTTCTGCTCTTCTGTCTTTGAGGTCTGCTTTTATCGCTTCTCTGCACTGTTTAGCAAGCTTGGACGTTAGCATTTGGTCTCCTGAGGCTCGCGCCTTGCCACGTTGGCAAATGAGCTCGAGAGTTTCTGAAGACAAGCGTCCTTTTGTGTTTTTCTCTCTCTCGGCATTCTTCGCACAATCATGGAGGTGCTGAACCAGTCGGTTGTATTCTTCATCGATGTCATCAATGATGGTATCTTCCCATGTTGCTGCAATGGTGCTAAAGAGTTCCCAGTTGGTGGTCGTTCTGGGAGTTCTCTTCTTAAACTTTGCAGCCTTTTCTCCCCGTTGGGAAGTAGAATTTTGCACGAAGGAGACGGTGGTCCGATCCGTCTTAATAATTCAATAATTGTTGAAAGTGCTAATACCAACCTAAAACTGGAGCATTAAGTACAGGCAAAAAGATACAGATGATAACCTCTAAATGTATGTATTGCAATCCACAATGTGTAAGAGAAGGAAGAGAGAAAGAGAGATAGAGAAAGATAAAGAGATAATTAACCTGCCATAGAGGTAGGCTAGGGAAGGGGGAGGGAATCGGGGACATTCGTGGTGGGAAATTGGCACTGGTGGAGGGATGGGTGCTCGAACACTGTAAGACGTAACCCAAATATGAACATCTTTGTAATATGAACATGTATCTCATGGTGGTATAATAAAATATTAAATTAAAAAACCTCAATGACTTTCCTATATGCAAATAATGAAAGAAAAGAAATGATATCATAGAAATGATCTTGTTCACAGTTGCGCCACAGAAAATCAAATACCTAGGAATCAATTTGACTAGAATGTAAAGGATAAAGAAAAGTACAAAATATTACATCAAGAAACAAAAGAGGACCTTAGGAAATGGAGACACATTTCCTGCCCATGGATTGGGAAAATTAACATTATCAAACTGGTAATATTCCTTAGAGCTTTATATAAATTCAATGTGGTCCCTATAAGGATACCTGTCGGGAGCTCCACTGGGGTCCCCAACAGTGCCAGGAAGCTAGTTCCCTTCTACCTCCGAAGCTGGCGAGGAATGGATGAAAACTCAGGAATCCGATGCAGTTTTAAAAGGGCTTTATTATTACAGGTTCCAATATACAATCCAAGAGCAGGGAAAACCTCTGGACTCTGCGTTCCCACCTAGGCCCCAGCCAGGTGAAGGCCAAGATGACTGCCACCACGTGTTGAGGCCCAACAGAGAATGGAGAGGGACGGAGAAGCAAAACACCAAGGGAAGCCGAAATGGCAAAAGGGGAAAAAAGAGAGAGCTTCTTTCTTCTTGCAGCTTATCTTATAGCCAGAAATCTGCCCAAACTCCCCAGCCCAGCCCATTCTGGGCTGGGCTATCTAGAGATGAAAACAGGAAAATAGCTCTATAGAAATGTACAAGGACCCAGAGCTAATTCAAAGCCTCCCAGCAGAGCTGGGAGGAGCTGCAAGCCAAATGTAACTTCCAGGAAGGGTTAAATGCCCTCAGGTAATTTCTCCCAGCACCTCACCCAATATCTTTTATATGCTAATGTCTTGAGCCAAGATCCGCCTGGCAAAACCTCGATAGGGTAGAGAAAGGGGGCTCTTAGGAGGAGTCCTGCAACAGATACCCATGATGTTTTCAAAGAAATTGACCAAACACGCCTGAAATTTTCATGGAATAATAAGCCCCCATCAACAGCTGAAGCCATCCTTGGGAAAACGAAGATGGGAGGTATCACTTTTCCCAACTTCAAACTCTAGTACAATGCAGTCTTAATTAAAACACATGGTATTGTATAGAGACAGACCTGTAGACCTATGAAATATAACTGAATATCCTGAAATACACTCTCAAATATAAAATCACTTATTCTTTGATAAAGGAGCAAAAAAATATTGAGTGGAGCAAAGAAAGCCTCTTCAACAAATGGTGCTGGGAAAACTGGGCAGCTACATGTAAAAAATGAACTTAGACCTACTTCTAATGCTATGCACAAAAAGTCAGACCAAAAGAGATTAAAGATTTCAATATCAGACATGAATCTATAAGGTACATTGAAGAAAACAGGAAAAATGCTCTATAACATAGAAGCTAACAGCATCTTCAAAGATAAAACACAACTGACAAAGCAAATAGAAGCAAAGATAAACAAATAGGATTTTATGAAGCTGGAAAGCTTTTGCATCTCAATAGAAACAGTGACCAAGATACAGAGACAGTCTACAGACTTGGAAAGCATATTCACCCAACACCCATCATGATATATCAGGCACTGGTAGAACTTTTTACAAGAAGAATACAGCCAGCCCCATCAAAAAATGGGAAGAAGAACTGAAAAGAAACTTCCAAAAAGAAGAAATTTGAATGGCCAAAGGCATATGAAAAAGTGCTCTTCATCGTTAATCATCAGGGAGGTGCAAATCTGAACAACAATGACGTATCATCTCACACCACAAAGACTGGCAGACATCCAAAACAGGAAGAACAACTGGTGCTGGCGTGGATGCAGAGAGAAAGGGACTATCATCTACTTTGGTGAGAGTGCTGAGTGGTCCAGCCCTTTTTGGAAAACAATATGGACATTCCTCTGAAAACTAGATATTGAGCTCCCATTTGATCTAGCAATACCACTCCTGGGAATATACCCTGGACACTAAAAAACACACATCAGAAAGACTATCTGCACTTCTATATTCATCGCAGCTCTATTCATGATAGCCAGAATCTGAAAACAACCTGAATGCCGAGAACAGAAGACTGGCTAAAGAAACTATAGTACATCTACACAATGGAATACTATGCAGCTGTCAGAAAACACAAAGCCATGAAATTTACCTGCAAATGGATGGACACGGAGACTATCATTCTTAGTGAAATTAGTCAGAAGGAAAGGACAGATATAGAATGAGTGTATTCATAATGGGATATAAATATATACCAGAGTTCTACTAATTGTGGGAAATGATAATGTCAGACTAGAACTCACCATTTAATATGTACAAAGAGACTTACATGATAAACCCTAAATGTCTGTAGGGCAAACCACAAGTGCCTGCTATAGAGGCAGGCAGATGGTGAGTAGGAGGTAATGTGGGGACATTGGTGGTGGGAATGGGGCACTGGTGGAAGGATGGGTTCTGGAACACTGTATGCCTGAGACACAATTATGAACATTTTTGTAATTGTATAGCTCACGGTGGTATCACTTGTATCACTTGTCTTCCTGTTGTTCATTGATTTGCTCGATTGAGCACCAGTAATATATCCATATGTCCTGTCACATGCTAGTGTAGCCCAAGGGCATATGCTAACTCCAGGAACATAAAGAGCCACAAGCCATTCCATCAGGTCATGGGAATGAGGTCTATAATTGTTACTGGTATTTGGCATATCAAATACAACACAGGTAACTTGCCAGGCTCTGCTGTGCAGGTGGGACACTTTTGTAGTCACCTATCATCTCGTGCCTTTATTGATGAAACATGTGGCTGCAAAGCAAGCTGAGTGAGTCGGGCTTGTGATCAGCTCTTCTGCTGGGTGGCGCTCTGACGAGGTGGGGCGTCCAGATGTGGAAAATGGCAGCCCTCATGGTGTGGGGGTTCCTCTGGCTTCTTGTGAGGCTCTGCTGGGATGGCAGGCCAGGGGTAGAACCCACCTTCCCTCCCTGGGCACCTCGTGATCAGCTGGGCACAGGGAGAGCTTGTAGCAGCTCTGCCCTGTGTATGTGAGTCTCTGGATCAGGCATACCTGGGCTGGGCTTGAAAAAAGACTGCTGTAGCGTGGGTCTCTGATGAGCCGGGCTTGTGATCAGCTCTTCTGCTGGGTGGAGCTCTGATGACCTGAGGAGTCTGGATGTAAAAAATGGTCATATAATGATAAAAAAAATCCAGCTATACATGTTCTTTGCTAGTATATAGGAAATCAATGAAATTTTTTGGGTTTAGTTTAGCTTTGATTTTGATTTTTGGGTCACACCGGGTGATGCTCAGAGACTGCTCTGGCTCTGTGCTCAGGGATCTTTCATGGTGGTGCTTGGGGAAATTTGTGCTGCTAAAAATTGAACTGAGGTTCCTATATCACAGCATGAGCTCATTCTGTTGAGCTCTCTCTCTCTTTTGACCTGGCGACTGACTTCTGTATACTTAGTCTATATGCTGACACTTTGCTATAAGTGCTTATTTTAAATATTTTGGAGTTTTTGGTCACTTCTTAAAGATTTCTTAAGTAGGTGATCTATTCGTCTTTAAATAGGGTTTTCTAAGATTTTCCCCATTATAGACACTTTGATGGTGTGAGGTGTGGCAGCTACTTCAACACTATTAGCACCACTGCTGCTACTGTCAATGTGTTTTACATTAATAAAACGTGAGTTTTATTAAATAATTAAAATGAATAAAAGATCTAGTTAGGAATCAACTAGTTTAAAATATGAAAAGAGATGGCAAACTTTAGGTGTAAGACACAAACATTTCTTGCTTCGGCAAGAAAAATAGTATAGGCATTAGCGCATTTACCTTGCTATACAGCAGAACCTGGTTTGATCCCTAGTCAGCAAGCATAACACTTCACTTCTCTTGTCTTCTCGTTGTTTATTGATTTGCTTGAGTGGGCACCAGTAACATCTCCATATGTCCTGTTGCAAGCAAGTGTACACCAGGGGCATCTGCATGCTCCAGGAACAGGAAAAGCCTCAAACCATTCTTTCAGGTCATGGGAATGAGGTCGATAATTGTTACTGTTTTTTTGGCATATCAAATAAAGCAGGGGTAGCTTGCCAGGCTCTGCTGTGTAGGTGGTATACTCTCAGTAGAAGGCTCTCATCTCGAGCATTTACTGATGAAACTCATTGGGGAAAGATCAAGTTTTCACTTGGGTGGAACTCTGAGGAGCTAAGGAGTCTGGATGTTGAGAATGACTGACAAAATGGTGTGGGGGTTGCTCTGGCTTCCTGATAGGCTCACTGGGATGACGGGTCACAGCTAGAACCTGCCTAGTACTGTATACAGTGTATAAATGTGAAAGATACTGGGAAGGACCTGATCCTAACATCTAGAACTATTTAAGATTGTTGTGTGGCCATGTAGCGGCTGTGTGCCAATGGAGCAGTGGGTCTGGCATGTCTTTCTTCTGGGGTAGCTGGCATGGAGGTGGAGGAAAGGGCAGAGGAGCCCAAATCCCTGCTCCAAGTCTGACCAGCCTGGCCCCTCCCCTGCACATGTGAGCGAACCCTTGGAGCGATGTTGGACTCAGCCAGGGCCTGGTCGAGCCCTTTATCAACCACTGGAGGTCAGCTCCATGGGTTGCTTCCACGGGGGCTGAGTGGTGCAACTCTGAGTCTGGAGTGTGTGGGTCTGGATCTCTTCTGGGGTTGCCGACGGAGCTGTGGGTCTGTAATGTCTCTCTTCGAGGTAGCTGGCATGGAGGTGGAGGAAAGGGCAGAGGAGCCCAAATCCCTGCTCCAAGTCCAGCCAGCCTGGCCCCTCCCTGCCCGTGTGAGCAAATCCTTGGAGAATGTTGGACTCGGCCATGGGCTGGCTGAACCCCTTACCAAGCACTGGAGGTGAGCTCCATGGGTAGCTTCCACATGGGACTGAGCGGCGCTCAGTGCATATAGTTCTTTAAGTACTGTGAAGGGTCACTTCTGAGCACAGAGCCAGGAATAGCTCCTGAGCATTGCTGGGTGATGTCTCCCTTGGCTCCTCCCTCAAATGTTCCTTTGGTTTATTTCTTATGTCAAGTGAATTGTTGTAGGGCCTCTCCACTAGTTTCAGTATCATTTATGAGCATGATAATTGGGCCAATATCTTGGTATTTAAGTGTCAAATAATTTTGAATTTTTGAAAGGAGGATGGACAACACTTTAGAAATCCAGACTAGTATACAGAATGTATGGGGGGACACTTTCACTACTTCATACTGGACTTAGAATAGGAGAATGGGACTACATAATTCTCATAAATCAGAGACAAAGATATTCTTGATTTAAATAGGTCTTTTCTCTTATACTTTCTGGTGCAGCTGACTTGATGAATCAGCTTTAGTCCTTACCAGTATCAGTTCGATCTCACCTAGGTGAAGTTAGGCCCAGAGTTCCTGGTTGGTGGGTGTAAAGATCCTGGATTTATTATGTTGCCTGTGTAGGGTCCTGAAAAGCAGAGTTTTTAGTACATTCATGCTCAAAGAATGGGAGCTGCTTCATTCCTGAGTTATGTGCAGTCCTTTTTATTTTCAAATACTTTTCATTTTTCCTTAAGAATTTAGCTATTAAGTCCCTACTGGTTTAAATGACTGCGAAACATTGAACATTCATTTGCTTTTGAGTCCTAAGTGAATAGCCAAGAGGATCTATCCCTTTAGAAAAAATATATTTTATGCTGCCTATTGCATCTAAATGAATCTACTGCAAAGCTGTGTTTACCCACATCCATATGCAAATATTGACTTATGCATTGCAACGATGTAAGCTTGGTAGGTTTTGGAAGAAAAACATAACACAAATGAACATTTATAAGCAATTCAAATATTAAAGAGCTTAAACATTTCAAAAGACATTCACATATGAATTTTTCTGGATGTCATTATGGTGCTGCAGTCATTTGCAGAATATAGTTACTGAACTACATAGCTTTACGTATGAAAGTATGTGTTTATTTCTGACAGCAATAAAATCAATATATTAGGTTTTCATACCATCCTTTATAATAGTCCTTGGGGAGATACACTCAGCTCTATATTCTCTTTTTAGGTGATACTGTAGTGAAACAGGACACTAAATTTTATAAACTCTGGTAAACGTTGCTAAATAATACTGGTAATCATGGATAAGGATTGTTTTAAATGTCTTTTCCTGAAGTTGAGATATATACAATTTTTCAGCCAAATGCGCCAATTCTAGCCTTATTGCATCTGGTATTTGTTCCTTTAATATGAATTTTATTAAAATATCACAGAACTTGTATAAGGTATATGCTGCTCCTTTAAATCCTTATGGCTGGTTTCTTTAAATTTTTTCACTTCTTATGGGCAGTTAAGTTAAGATGCAGTTATAACTTTTCTGGACTCTGAGGAATGTCAAATACTAGTAAATTCATGCTTCAAGGAAAAGTCCAGAAATGCTGGAAGGATTCCAAAATATCTGTTACTATCCTTGTTGCCTCTGGGAAATCTATCACAATAATGTTTCATAGTAAGAACATATATCACTGTATCACTGTTTTCCTGTGTATCATCGATTTGCTTGGGAGGGCACCAGTAACATCTCAATATGTCCTGTCACATGCGAGAAAGCCCAAGGGCATCATCCCGCTCCAGGAACATAAAGAGCCTCAAACCATTCCATCAGGTCATGGGAATGAGGTCTATAATTGTTACTGGTATCTGGCATATCAAATACGACACGGGTAGCTTACCAGGCTTTGCAAGAATATATATATATATATATATATGTATATTATAAATTACTATATATATATTATAAATTACTAACTGGGTAAGTCAAGAGTGTTCAAAAGGATTTTTATGTATGAGTTTTATTAAATAAGAACACTACTGTTATGGAAAGAGATGAAATTGACATTCAAAGATTATTTAATAAGTTTTAATTGTAAAAGCAGAGAGGAAAAGTGATCAACAATAAATGATCACACCCTTCTTTCTAGGCACTCTTGGTTACTATCAGTATTTCCCTTGTAACTATCTAATGTTGTGTTTTGTTTCTTTGAGAACAGTCTCTTAGATTATAATACAATATGTCCTAAATAGGAGTTAGCAAGTGACTTTTGTTTGTTTGGGGGCCACACCTGCCAATGTTTAGGGACTGCTACCACTGTGGTGCTTCGCGTTGTCTCCTGGCATGGAGAATCATGTGGTGCTGGAGATTGAAGCTGTCATATAAGCAAGTGCTCCAGTCCCTCTAGCCATCTCCTCAGGCTGTAGTGACTTTAAAAAGCACGCACAACATTGTTGGAAAAGTAAATGAGCTTATTTCATGAATTATACAAACCTGCTGGAGGAGGTAAGCTTATATAATGGTCTTCAAAGAATGACTGAAATTAAGTAGATACGGTGGTAATAGTGAAGTTGGAAAAGGAGACATCATATAGTTAGGTATGATTAGAGCATGTTTGGTACTTTTTGTGGTTCATTCTGGTCTCCAGCAGAGGGTTCACAAAAACAAAAAGTGGAAAATAAAGATAGAAATGGAGAGTAGACCTTCAATTGTGAAGTGTTTCTAGTTCTTCTACAAGTAGTTTTTTAAAACTCAATTTTATTTAATTAGCATTCACATAATCCTAATTTTAAAAGTCTTTTCCCAGTATCATGTCAGGCACTGCAATTCTAATAAATAGTCCCAATTGTATAGTAACAGTGATACCATTTAATTCAGAGGGAGGCAATTAGGTAGGGAAGTGAACAATTGCAAATGAACTGGTCATTATTGTTACTGATTCATTCTACTTCTTTCTTACACTGTGTTCTGGTGCTGACTTATGAGAAAAGAGTTTCCACGCTAGCTTTTGGGTCGAAATAAAAGTTGGGAGGGAGAGGCATATTGGAAAGAGTGAGATGAGGATATTTATTCTCCTGACTTTGTCCCCGCTGGGTCACTTTGATTGGTTACGTCATCTTTCTGAGAGGAGTGCACTGCATTTAATTAGTCATTTGCTTGGGGAACTCAGGAGTGGTAAAGGGCACATCACGATCACGATCCACGATCTTCCCGTTGATCATCTATTTGCTAGAGCGGGCACCAGTAATATCTCCATATGTCCTGTCTCATGCCAGTAGAGCCAGGGGCATCGCTTGCTACAGGAACATAAAGAGCCTCAAACCATTATATTAGGTCATGGGAATGACCTAATATAATTGTTACTGGAATTTGGCATATCATATACAACACGAGAAGCTTGCCAGGCTTGTCGAGCAGGAGGCAAACTCTTTTAAACACCTCCAAATAAAGCATTTATTGATGAACCGCGCGGCCACTTGTGGCTGTGCGTGCCGGGCTGTGATGGGCTGGTCTGCTGGGTGGAGTTCTGACGAGAGGGAAGTCCAGAAGTGGAAAATGGCGGCGCCCATGGAGGGAGGAAGCGGTGGTCTGGCTTGTTGTAAGGCTCTGCCGAGGTGGTGGGGCCAGGGCTAGAACCCGCCATGCCTCCCGACTGCCTCATGAGCGACTTTGCACAGGGAGGAGCAAGGAACAGCTCTGCCCCATGTGTGAGAGTCTCTGGAGGGCATCTGTAAGGGCACATACCCTCACTAATTGTGAGCTACTATTCCCTCCTTTTATTTAAGTCTTTTCATTAGCTTGTTTGTCTGCACCTTACTGTTTGATGGAACCCGGTTGATAGAGTAAAGGTAGTTCATTAGTTATCTAAGGTTGTAAGTGATCATATATTTCATCATTTTAAACAATGGTAATTTGTTCTTTTGTAATCCCAGAGGTCAGAAGTCTAAAATCAATATTACTGGACTGAAATCAAGGTGTTTGTTGTCCTGGTATATATTCTCTAAAGGGTCTAGGGCACTAGGGACATTCCTTCTCTGTTCCAATTTACATTCTCACACCACCTTTTCTTTTTAATATTTTATAATATGACCAAGAGATATACAATTACAAAGATGCTCATGTCCGGGTCTCGGCCATACAGTGTTCCAGCACCCATCCCTCCACCAGTGCCCATTTCCACCACCAGGTCTCCAATTCCTCCCCTCTTCCCCCAGCCTGCCTCTATGGCAGGTTCTTTATCTCTTCTCTCTCTCTCTCTCTCTCTCTCTCTCTCTCTCTCTCTCTCTCCCTCTATTATACATTGTGGCTTGCAATACATACATTTAGATGTTATCATGTGTATATTTTTGCCTATATTCAATGCTCAGTTCTAGGCTGATATTATCATTTTCGACAATTATTAGCACACTGTTCCCTTCTCTGTCTAACTTAATCTCTGACTCTCACATGTTGTGGTAGATTCCACCTGTTCACAAGACCTCCTGATTCATGTTTTGCCTGAACTTGGATATTGGTATCAAACTATATATATATTTATGTCATGCAGATAAAGTCAGTCATTCTATATCTGTCTTTTTTCCTTCTGGCTAATTTCACTCAACATGATCCTCTCCATGTTCATCCATTTATAGGAAAATTTCATAACTTCAATTTTCCTAACAGCTGCATAGTATTCCATTGTGTAGATGTACCAAAGTTTCTTTATCCAGTCATCAATTCTTGGACACTCTGGTTGTTTCCAGATTCTGGCTATTGTGAATAGTGCTTTTATGAAAATGAAAGTGCAGATGGTGTTTCTGCTGTGTGCTTTTGGTTTCTCAGGGTATATTCCCAGGAGTGGTATGGCTGGGTCAAATGGCAGCTCAATTTCTTGTCTCTGGACGAATGTCCTTATTCTTTTCCCAAAGGCTGCACCAGTCGACATTCCCATCAACAATGGATGAGAGTCCTTTTCTCCCGCATCACGCCAGCATTTGTTGTCCTTGCTCTTTTGGATATGAGCCAGTCTCTGTCACACCACCCTTTCCTACCAGTGTCTTTTTTTCCTGTGTGCCTTTATCTTGTGAGGGAACTTCCTTCTGCCTTTCTCTGGTGAGGACCACTTGCAATTGAGGATCACCTGAAAAATCTAGGTCCTCCCTTTCCGTTTGATGGAACCCGGTTGATAGAGTAAAGGGGTTTCTCTATCTTGTATCCTAGTACAAGATTGGATGTACTAGGATCTTGGATTGTATCTTGTATCCAAGATACAATATTGGATCCAAGATTGTATCTTGTATCCTAGTACAAGATTTTAATTTAATCACACTTGTCAAGACCCTTTTTTGCTTATAAGGTGATTTATAGTTTCTAAGGATTAGAACCTGGATGATATCTTTGAGGGTCCATCAGTCAGCTTGCTTTAGATAGGGAAGTTCAAGGAAAGCTCAAATGAGCAAAGTTCCAATCAGTGTTGTAGGTCTGGAGATGTTTTTTGGAAGAGCCAGGAATATTAAATCTGAAATTTGCGAATTAACAGAAGTGATATAGGTCAAAGGGATCATGAAACAAAGTTGGATGAAATACTGTTCAAAGCAAAATGCAGCTGGAGGAAAGACTTGGGAAAGGAAGGGAGCTTTCATGACCCATTTGAAGACTTGGCAGTCTACAAGTATGGATAGCCTGCCGAGTTAAGAAGGCAGAGAGATTTTGGTGGGCTGACTGCTGACAGTTGATGGTGCTAGAAAACAGAAGAGTTTTGTCAATGATGCTGAGGAGTTTGGACATACACCAGTTGGCAAAGAGGATACACTGCATATTTTTAAACAGGGGAGTGATAGGATAAAAGCAGACCTTCAGAAAGATTAATTTAGTGTTAGAGCACAGGGCAGATTACAGGGAGACTTTGGCGCAGGGAACCCAGTTGAGCAATGAGATGAAAATTTCACTGATGTTGGCTGCTCAGTAAATATCTGAGATTATTCAGCTTCGAGTAGAGTGTGCTCAGTGTCATCAATCATTTAAAAATATTTATTAACTTTCGACACCATGTGAGGTTGTGAATAGTTTAGGAAGAAAGGATAAAGGCCTAGTATGTGGTCTTGGAGCACATACATTGTTTGAAATTTAATTGCACTGAGTTCTATTTTCCTCAAAACATTACTTTCTGTTTACTAAGATTTATTTTTTATCATAGTGTTTGCCAGATACTACATTACTGATTCTATAGACAGGTTAGTGTCTGAAATTTAATTCTGGAGGCCAAAGTTCAGGAATAAAAACATCTGTGAATACTAGGAAATAATTGCCAATGAAATCTTCAATGATATTAGCTGAAAAAAATGTTAACAAGATGCCTGAGATTTTGAGTCATGCTGACAAATACTGGAAGAAAACATGCAGTTACAAATACTCTGTATAATTTTAGAAATGTAATTTAGAATATTTGTCATTTTCTTATGTACCATAATAATAGATAAACACAAAATATGTTCAAAATAGTGTGCTGTGGTGAATATGAATAATGCAATTGTTTGTTGCTTTTATGTATTAGAATATACTTTTCTGGAAAAAAATCGCACAGACCTGCAAAATGTTGTTGATTCTTTTGAGTTAGAAAAATCATGAAGGAAAATTAAATATTTACTTAGAAGTTCCAATTCCAGTGCTTCCCTTCACTCCAGCCAGACCATTATGGATAAACCACCTTTATCTTTTTTAAAGAATGTTTTATTATACCACAGTGAGATATACAATTACAACGTTGTTCATGTTTGTAGGTTTCGGTCACAAAGGGTTCCAGCACCCCGCCCTCCACCAGTGCCCATTTCCCACCACCAATGTCCCCATTTCCCTCCCCCTCCCATAGCCTGCCCCCCCATGGCAAGTTCTTTATCTCTTTTCTCTCTCCCTCTCTCTTCAAGGTATGTAAAAAAGGTGATTTTTCCTTCAAACCACCTTTATCTTAAGGGGTAAGAAAGGAACATGTTGGTAAAGAAAGGAACAGCACCAGGCCCAGACAAAGTCAGATCCGAATACCTGAAGAATCTGCCATCAGTACTCATCAATACACTGGCTCGGCTCTTCACATGCTACCTGTCTGAATGCAAGGTGCCCTCCCAATGTAAAAGCAGCAGGACAGTTCTACTGTTCAAGAAGGGAGACATTCACGACATTGGCAACTATCACCCCATCTGCCTGTTGTCTGTCATCTACAAAGCTGTTCACTCGAGTCATCCTGAACAGGATTGGCAGAACATTAGATGAAGGGCAACCATGTGAGCAAGCTGGCTTCCGAAAAGAATTCAGCACAATCGACATATCCACATGGTAACCAAGCTCATTGAAGTTTGTAGGGAGTTCAGGATGCCACTCTCTCTTACGTTCATTGATTTAAAGAAAGCTTTTGATTCTGTGGAGACTGAAGCGGCCATGAAGCCCCTAACCAAACAGGGTGTTCAAAACCAATACATAAAGATTCTTCTTGAGCTGTATTATGGATTTACCACCAGGATCTCAGTATTCTACAAAGAAGTGATCATTGATGTCAAAAGAGGGGTTCGACAGGGTGATACCATTTCACCAAAACTCTTCAGAGCCACCCTTGAGAACATCATGTGACAATTAGAATGGGAAAGAATGGGAGTGAAGATAGATGGTCGGCAACTTCACCACCTCCACTTTGCTGATGACATCGTACTAATAACACCAAGCATTGGCCAAGTGGCAACAAGCCAAATGACCCCACTCCATGAGGACCTCCATTTTCCACACCCGGACTTCCCCTTCGTCAGAACTCCACCCAGCAGACCAGCCTATCACAGCTCGGCTCATCGAGATCCACCCTGCTGCAGTCTTTTTTTAATCCAGCCCAGGTATGCTGGTGCAGAGACAGACATGGGGCAGAGCTGCTACTGGCTCTCACTGTCACTCCACGAGGCGCCGGGAGGGATGGCAGGTTCTAGCTCTGGCCCGCCACCCCAGCAGTGTCTCACAACAAGCCAGGCGAACCCCACTCCATGAGGACCTCCATTTTCCACATCTGGACTTCCCCCCTCGTCAGAACGCCACCCAGCAGACCAGCCTATCACAGCCCGGCTCGCATAGCCTGGCGGCTGCACCTTTCATTAATAAATGCTGGATTTTGAGATGACTGCAAGAGTATGCTACCCACGGCAGAGCCTGGCAAGCTACCTGTGACATATTTGATATGCCAGATACCAGTAACAATTATAGACTTCATTCCCATAACCTGATGGAATGGTTTGAGGCTTTTTATGTTCCTGGAGCAAGCAGGTGCCCTTGGGCTCTACTTGCATGAGACAGGTCATATGGAGATGTTACTGGTGCCGCTCGAGCAAATCGATGATTGGCCAAGCGGCACAAATGCTGGCTGACTTCAACCGAGAATGTGGAAAGATAGGTCTACAGGTGAATCTAAAAGAAAACTATGTTTATGAAAAATATTACTGGTGCCCGCTCGAGCAAATCGGCGAATAATGGGATGTCAAGTCAAGTCAGTGATCTTAAGGGGAAGATTTTTATATTCTATAGTCTATAATTCATTTTTTGTCAATTTCTTAATTAGGCAAGGAAGAAAATATCTGCCAGAATGTAGCTACCAGACAACTTCACCTCTTCCAAAACGATGAATGAGGAATTTCTTTTACATGAACAATATGAAAATATATCCAATTTTCTTGAATTAGAATATTTTATAGTGATTATGAGAAGATAGCAATAGAGAATGCTTCGAATATGTGCCAAGAGCCAGAATTTCAAGCAGAATTTATTGTGATATGAATGTGCTCAGTTAAGATGTAAGGGAAAAGTTTTACATTGTGAAAGCTCTATGCCTAATGTAGGAAAGTGCCAAGACTAGGTTTCTCCATATCATGACCCTAAAACAAGGATGCAAAGTTAGACAGACTGATGAAATGCTAAATAAATGCATATTAAAAAGAAACTTGGAGGCTAAAAGGTAGCTCAATATGTTGATCACATTCTTTCCACATAGGCTGGCAGAGGCTTGAGTTCTCTTGGCAGTTTTTTTTTATATTTATTTATTTATAAATAAATGAGATATACAGTTACAAAGATGTTCATAAGATGTTAATATTTGGGTTTCGGTCATATAGTGTTCCAGCACCCATCCTTCCACTAGTGACTATGTCCCACCACCAATGTCCCCAATTCCCTCCCCTCCCCTAGCTTGTATCTATGGCAGGTTCTTAATTTCTCTTTCTCTCTCTCTCTTGCTCTTTTCCTTCCATTCCACATTGTATATTACAATACATACATTAAGAGGTTGTCATGTGTATCTTTTGTCTTGGCAGTTCTTTAATGGTTCCCCCAAAACCACCTGGAGTGACCCTTGAACTGAACTGGGAGTATTTCCTGAGAATATTGGGTATCACCAAAATCAGAACAAAACAAGCAAAACATAAAATCCAACCAAACCTAAATTAAAAGAAAAATGCATAGAATTGGAATATATTGAATAATGATAACTAAAAGTAGCTAATAAAGTCAATTTAAGTTTTGCACAAAGTGAAGGAGGATGATTTAGAGGAAAATAGAACTGAAAGATATAGTTGTTATGCATTATTGGTAAATGGAAAATTTGAGCTGTATCTATTTAGCTAAGGTGCAGCTACATTTATCCACCTGTTCTATTGACAGTATCCAGGTTGTTCACAGTAGCAATTTGTGTGAGATCTGAAAGGAAAAGTGAAGTAGCTGGGCAGAAATGCTACTATAGCCAGTGAAAGGAAGTTGACTCAAGAGTTCACAACTTAGCCTGGGGAAGCAACTTGATATGCAGTTCTTCCAGGTATGACCAGAGCTTCTCTTTCAACTTCTCTGAGTCCTGAGCAAGACTTCTGTGCTGGTGTTTGACTGAGGAGGCAGCATTTTCTGCAGATCCCTCTCATCACTGCAGGAGAGGCAGAAAAAGACAGTGCAAGTTTCGTTCAGTCCTCACAGGTTCCAGATTGTCTATGAACTTTTATACTTTCTATTTACTTTTTATTTCCTGTTTGATTTTTTCCCTCAACTCCTGGCTCTGATTACCCACCAGTTACTCTGTGCCCATTGCTATATCCATGGATAACAGCCTTCCATAGAGCTCTCCACAAGCTGATCATCTCAGCCCTTGGCTATTAACTTCTGTCATATTAACTCTCCTGGATGACTACACATCATCCCATCATTATAAAAGGTTTAGTCCTTGTTCTAACTATCTTATTTTCTCTCAATCACAGAGTTGGTTTTCCCAAACTCTAATGGCTACAGAAATTTAAATTCTTAATTTTGGACAATATTCACTTTGCAATAAAATGTGAATGTTGGGGGCCATATGGCTTCCCTAACAATATTAGGGTCGGTCAGGTTCATCCTGGTCACTCTCGGAGGCAACAACTGATGAAAAAAAGGCCATGAGTCCAATTTAGATAAATCTAAAACGCTTTCTTCTACCAACTTCACTCCGCACCAACAGCTAACCATGCTCTGCTACCACCACACCAGCTGAACAGACTCACACAGACCATGTGATGTCGACCAAGTGCTGCTGCTGATGTGCTCTGACCAGGTGTGTGTGCTCCAGACTGCAAGAGCTAAAAAGTGTCTGCTTCCCATGGGGGGCAGGGCCTCACAAAGTCAAAACTGGCTGACTCTTCTTACTGGTTCAACTCCTTAAGGGCATCAACCTCAAGGCTCAAGCTTAAGAGATGCTAATGCAAGCTCTGCTCTTCTCCTCCCAGGCTGATAAACAATCTTTTCAATACTATATCTAGCTTTCTTTATGTAAACATAGCAAGAGAAAGAGAGAGAGAGAGAGAGAGAGAGAGAGAGAGAGAGAGAGAGAGAGAGAGAGAGAGGAGAGAGATAGGTATAATAACTCCCCCCCATTAAACACATGGGGGTGAATTTTTTATGGGGGATATCTCATCATATAATCCAAACTATATTCCCCATGCCAGATTGACCATCTCTCCAAGCCCCTCAAGATCCTGTCTCCAGTGGTCTCACTCTGCTTTAGTGAATTTCTTAAGTGCTCTTGCTCTGCTTCATGCTGGGAGCCGTTCAGTCCTGGTTGTGATCTTCCCTCTAATCTTTTAGGTCAGGTCAGCGTTTATACTAAGGGTTCCATTTTGTAGCCAGGGTGGCTCTCTTCCTGGTACCATTCAATCCATCATACAGGACTGGTATACAAGGTGTGAAGAATTAGATCCAATCTAAATAGTACAGGGATTTATCCTTGGAAAATAGGACGGTATGTCCAGGAGCAATCAATTCAGAGTCAAACCATACCTGCCCCTATATTCCTTCCTTTCGTGTTTACACAAGAATGAAATCTCATTAGCCTGAGCATTTTTGCTAAAGATATGCAAATGGATTATAGGAAGGAGAAGAACAATCCCTCATCAGCAATGCTAAAATCCAGGGCTAATAGGTGGGTTATCACCCAATAGGAGAAACACTTTGTAATAAAAGGAAAACATATTGTTGATTCAAAATAGAATTTCATGAGACCATATACTCACCTGCTAATGTTCTTCATTGAGTCTAACAGAGCCTCATAAGGAGTGGTATTGTGGCTCAGGCAGGAAGGATAAATTTGATCTATTGACCTGCAATGTACTCCCGGCATAAACATTTTTAAAAAAGCACCCTATGGGGTTTAAAACATGTTGTCTAGATTATGTGGTACTGAGGAAGACATGTCAGTTGGATGTATTATAAAATAAGAGACTTAAAATCTGAGACTTCTCACTCAGGATAAAGTGCTGATTTTCTGTTTTATACTTCCTATGGTCATAATGTAATATTCATCAGTGACAGGGATAAATTTGCCGAATGGGTGATTTTAGCTACTTTCCCACAACGGTCTGACATGAACCATTAACTGGAAATAACAATTAGTATCTGGAGATGCAAATAATAAGTAAATTTGTCTGTGGCTATTAATTAGACATACCAAGCAACATGGAGCTACTCCCAGATGGAAACCAGTTGCTAAATAGGTGACAAAGTGAGCCTAGTGAAGGTCAGCTAATAGGAGCACAACCTTGGGTTTTTCTCAAGCAGCTGTTGAGGAATTTCTTTAGCAAGTTATGTAAGATATTGTACTCAGTTTGACTGATTCTAAGTTTTTATTTTTATGAAAAGAACCACCTCCTAAGAAAGATGTAACTGCTACATATATGCACACACATATATCACATATAGATTTATATACTGTCTCAACATTATACATTTTTAATCAAATTCTTATATATACATTTTAATATTTTCACTATCACTATCACTATCTTCCCATTAATCATCTATTTGCTAGAGCGGGCACCAGTAATATCTCCATATGTCCTGTCTCATGCTCGTAGAACCCAAAGGCATCTGCTTGCTCCAGGAACATAAAGAGCCTCAAACCGTTATAGTAGGTCATGGGAATGACCTAATATAAATGTTACTGGTATTTGGCATATCAAATACTACACGAGCAGCTTGCCAGGCTTGCTGTGCTTGGGTGGCATTCTATTGTAGACACCTGTAAATAAAGCATTTATTGATGAACCGCGGTGGCCGCTAGTGGCCGCAGCGAGTGGGCTGTGATAGTCTGGTCTGCTGGGTGGAGTTGTTATTAGGAGGGGAAGTCTGGATGTGGAAAATATTTAATATTTTTGTTGCAGGTGGACCCCACGGGTGACTTATGTGAGGCAGGAAGGAGAGATGGTCACTTTCTCCCCCCAGCCGCCTCTGCCACCGGGACCCGCTGGGCAGGCTAAGGACTGATAAAGTCTGCGATGAGCCCCTGCGGCGTGGGCCTGAGCCCCACCAGCCCCGAGGTGGCCGTCAAGCCACGCCTGATGCCAGCTTGATCTCTAGGCATGGGGTTAATCCCCCACCACCCGAGGTTTCTCGGGGAGCCACGGACTCAGGATGGAGCGAGGTTGCTCTTTGCAGGAAAGGAAAGTCAGTCCTAGGCCTTACCCGGGTCTGCCTTAAGGTTCTTGTCTTTCTCAGAAAAAGAATTTTCAGGAGTCGATGAGCAGTGAAGTAAAATAGGAGTTTATTAAGGAGGTTTTAGGTGAGGGGAGGGAGAGAAAGGAAAAGTAACGCTCTCAAGGGAGAACGGGCTGCTCCAAAGGCGGAGAGCGAGTAAAAGAGAGAGTACACATCTCAAGAGGGGAGATGCAGGCAACACACGTGCTCAGGCACCACATGTGCTTGGCCACATGGGCTCAGGCAGCATGAGTGTCCTTGCAGCATGTGCGCGCCAGGCGACATGTGCGCGCAGGCGACTATGTGAGCCCAGGCAGCATGTGCGCGCCGTCCTTTGGTCAGGACGGCTTTTATAGATTTCTCCCAAGTTACTCCCATATGGGGCTTCAACCTCGGTTGCTAGGGCCCCGTTGCCAAGGGAGTAGACTTTGGGAGTGGTCTTCTTTGACTGGAATGTCCTGGGGTCTTCCTTGAGCTGGGTCCTGGGTGGGAAGGCTGATTCATTTCCCTCAGGAGATTTGCATATTCCTTTTGGCCTTTCCTTCCCCCAGGAAGTCATTTACACATTCCTTCTGGCCTTCCCTTCCCCCAAGGTCTATTGTTGATATGGTCTTATCAAGTTTGGTTTCAGGCTTTCAATCAGGTGTGGCTCTGGAGCTCTTCTTCAGGAATTTATTGCCATGTGGCGGCCCCGTCTGCCTGCCTACAACATTTTAACATACAAAATTTGGATATATCTTAAAATTGAAATGAAAATATTATTGTTTAATTGGCCCATTGACTTTGTCCAAGTGACACACAAAACAGAGGGGCACCAATGTTTCAATAAAATGTGTTATATTTAAAAATATTCAGAATCCAATCACTTCTTAGCATCTTTGTTATCTTTTAGCATTAACTGCAATCATCTTTCCTTGGTTATGTACACAGCATAACTTGTCCTTCTATTCCCATTGTTTTCCTTCTTCCAAACAAAATCTTCTGACCTCTTGAATCTTGGTTTTGCATGCCTCAACTCTGGAAAATTCTTAGCTATGATTTCTTTAATAGTGGTTCTTCATTTAATTAGCCTTCCAGTTCTTCAGTGACACTAATGATTTTTATATTTTCCTTCTTGACTTAATTCTATAGTTCTCCAGTGTGCTGTTCATTTCTCTTCAGATTTCACCATCTTCTACTGTTTTCTAGAGGTTTTCTGCATCACATTGAAAAAAGGCAGCAACCCAGTAACTCCCTCCCCCAACCAGGGCAGGCCTACTCATGGAAAAGTACCATTTTAGGGCCTAAATAACCCTTTCTTCCTGTATCTACAACAAAAGCCCCAGAACAAATTCCTGTTTCCCACCCTGGCAGAGGTCATGAGACCCCTCATGTTTGCTGACTCTCACCCTGGCAGAGGTCGTGAGACCCCTCACCCACATCCTGTTATCTGGTTATCTGGTCTGACTTGACTTGCAATCCCGCACATATGCCTAGCCACACCAAATATAGAAAGAAGTATTGAGTGTGACCCAATTGATAGGTGATGGTAACTTGTTACAAAGTGATTGGCTGCCTGCGCACAGACCTTGATGTAATATTTTAAATCTATTGGATGGTTTTGTGCTGGCTTTTCTGTAGCGGCGGGAAATTTCTTTTTAAAAGACCCCCATTGAAAGGGCTCGGGGCTCTTAGCCGCTGACTGCTTGTGGTCATGCTATGGGCCTGGGTATACTCGAATAAACCCTTGTTTTTGCATAGGAACCGGTCTCTCAGAGTTTTCCTTGATAGGTCCAGCGTTCGAAGCTCCCAGTCAGTCACCCCATCGAGTGGCCAACCCTTTCAACATCTTGGAGTTTCTTGGTCTTTTCCTCAGCTGCTATTATTCTTCTCCAAATGTCTATTGCACGTTTAATATCACCAAACATATTCTTCCTTTCTGAGACTGCTATAGGTAGTAGGCCTCTTTTTCATGCTCATATTTCTTGTGCTTTGCTGATTTCCTGTGCCATGGTTTCATTTAGCTCATTAAACATCCTTACCATGTCACTAAAGTCACTCTAAAGTTATTCTCTAAGTGGGCATGGCCCTTAGGCAGGGGCTGTGTACCTTAGCGGTCATGGCTAAGCACATCACTCTAAAATGGCACCAAAATGCGCATATTGAAGCTGGGCACGTGGAAGTCCCTGCCAGGCAAAGTGGTAAAGGCAGTAAATGCTGTCATTGACATCTAATGTGCAGAGGAGCTTGATCATCACCCCCAAGTCTGTGAAGCTAGAAACACATCGTGGAAAAATTCAGGGCTATTGATTTGGACCAAACAACAAGGAGGGTGAACACCTTGATGAACTTCAAACTCTACTAGAAGGTCTATGCACTGGTGAGCTTCACCTTGCACAGGAATGACACCTTCACCATTGAGTTCTGAAGCTGCCCCTGCCTTAGTGGTCAACTGCTTATTCTCCTGCCTTGTTCCACCCACACTCCCTCGCAGCCCCACCTTCCCACTCCCACATCAGGACCTCTGGCTGGGGGTCTTTCTTTACTGCTCGCCCTCCTGCAGCCCTCCCTCCCCACCTCCCCACAGCTGCTGGGGATGGAATCAGAGATCAGGATCAGTGGATTTGAAGCCTCTTGTCTGGCTCTGGAAATCACTGGCAAAACCTTTTAAGTCTTCAGTTGAATCTACAAAGTGAAAAGTGCTGCTAACTACTGGCTCCTGGCAGGTTTGGGAAATGTAATCTTCTCAGGCAGACTTTCCTCTCAAATAAAAAGTGCGTTCATGGAAAAAACAAGTTATTCTCTAAGAGTTTGCAGTATTGATTATTGCTGGTAGAGCCTTCCCTATTACTACTGGCGCTCATGTGGAGGTGGCCAGATTAAAATGTGAAGGAAGAAGTCGGGAGTGTAGGCTGCTGGAAACTCATCTGGAATGGATGTTAATTTGTTTCTGGATCAAAACATCCCTGGGGGACAGGAGTGACAGTAAAGCAGGTAGTGTGTTTGACTTGCACGTGGTGAATCTGGGTTTGATCTTGGGTATTCTATATAGTCCCCTGAGCACCTTCAGGAGTAATTCCTGAGTGCAGAGCTAGGACTGAACTCCTTGAGCATGGATGGGTGTCACCTCAAAAGCCAAACAACTTCGACCCCAACATCCTTAGGATGTCAACTGAGAGGTCATTCTCACCTGGGAGTTTGGACAAGAAAGCAGAGGGTCAGGAGATATGATCAGCTAAGATGGCATAGAGGGGTCAGGCATTATTTAATACATTTTTTGGCCATTTTGGGTGAACTGGATAGTTCTCAGCTAAAGTCAAACTTTCTTTTTAGGACAATAGATTCCACACTTTCATTATCTATATTTATTTTCCAACTCTTGGTGGCATTAACTGTTTTTTTATTATTCTTATATACTTAGCAACATACTTTTTAAAAATTTGCCTTATAAAACACTTTCTTGACCCTATCCCCTCATTTCTTTCTTTAAGCAAAGCTTCAGAAAAAGTTACTTACTTTGGCAGGTGGCAGACAGGAGACAGGCTTGTCTACACCCAGGACTCTGCCCTGTTGGCCCTGGATGGTGGATGGTCTGACATAGGAAAAGACTGGGCCCCCTGGGATGAACCCAGAGCCATGGCAGAGCCGGGCAAGCTCACCTGTGGTGTATTTGATATGCTGAAAACAGTAACAATAATAACCTCATTCCCAACGAATGGAGATGTTACTGGTGCCCTTGAGCAAACCGATGAACAATGGGAAGACAAGAAAAGACTTCTATTTTCTCTAATTTAATTTCAGTTCTCTCTCTCTCTCTCTCAATCTCTCTCTGTTTTTGGGTCTCACGCAGCTGTGCTCAGGGCTTATTTATGGTTCTGTGCTCTGGAATCACTCCTGGAGGGTTCTGAGGCCCATATGGAGTACTGGGGATTGAAACCTGGGTCAGTCTCATGCAAGGCAAACATCCTATCTACTGTGCTATAGCTCCTGCCTCTAAGTTTTCTCTTGAACCCCCTCCCCACAAGATGATTAAGCATCATGTTGCACAATGTCACATCATAATTCTTTCCTTATTAGTCAACACACAGAACTCTCGGACAGTTTCTTCTCTTGGCGGTCAGGATGTTACTCTTTTATCTTTCCCATCTGTCTCACTGGATCTTTTCTTTTCAGTTTTTCTGCCTATTTCTTCTTATACCCCTTGCCTCTAAATGCTGGACTATGGGTCTCAGTTGAAGATCTTGACTTATAGAAAAAAATTATGTACATCAAATCCAGGGATGGTCTTATCCAATTCTGTAATTTGAAATACACTAAATGCTTATGACTTCCAAAATGGGGTGTCTGGATCAAATCTTTTCCCTGAACTCTAGGCCTGTATATCTGGCTTGTTTCTTAACATCTCTGTTGGGATATCTACTGAGCATCTGATTCTCAAATGGAATACTAGCTGTTTCTCCCTAGGCTGCTTCATTTGGGAAAGCAAAATTCTTAAAGAGTGTCCAGTAACTGGAAAAGTTACAAGACACTCTATAATATATAATAATATATTATATAATTATGAATAAAAGCCACTATGTTCCTAAAATCAAAGACATAATTTTGAAAACTTTAATGTTGTGAGTGGGTGTGCATATATAATATTGTAGCAGTTCCATCAAACAAGTGTATGTGCCTTTCTGTGCCATTAGAATAATTCAATTTTAACAGAAGATTTAGAAAAGCAACATTTAAAAAATTTATTATAGTTTTGTCCTGCCCCTCCAGGTGTTGCAGGTGTGGCTGTGGTGCCTGGTTGCATTGGTAGGTGACAGATAGGAGACAGGCTTGTCTACACCCCAGGGCTCTGCCCCGTGGTCCCTGAATGGTTGATGGTCTGACATAGAAAAAGACTGGGCTCCCTGGGATGAACCCAGAGCCATGGCAGAGCCTGACAAGCTACCTGTGGTATATTTGATATGCCAGAAACAGTAACAATAATTAACCTCATTCCCAGTGAATGGAGACATTACTGGCGCCCACTCGAGCAAATCAATGAACAACGGGAAGACAAGTGACAAGTGATAGTTTTGTGTCTTACATTTTTATTTGTAAGATAATTCATAACATCTAATGAATTTTTTAAATAAAGCTTTGGACTATTGAGCTATCTTTTGATCATTCTTATAATCCCAAATAGTACAAAATCTCCTTCAACATAAAATGCATTGTGGGAAGTGTGTGTAAATTTCAATTATTATTAACATAAAATTAAAGACATGAATAAAATTAATTCTAAATACATGAAGTTGCCTGGAAACTCTTAGGGAATCTTCATTATATTTCAATAGTTTAAATGATATGATGGGTCCAAATTTTTCTGCAGTGAAATAAAAACAAATGTAGGCTAAGCCCATGCTTTGTATTCAGGAGTCCTGGTGCCCTGATGTCTTAGTATGCAGGAACCAGTTCTGAATGGTTCCATGTGTATTGCTGAGAGCTCAGAAGTAGCCTCTGAACACAGATGGTTGCATATCTCTTTATTCCCCCAAACAAAGAACAACAGGTTGAAATAAATGTATCTTTTAGTATATACATCAAGGCATACATGGAATCTTTTCTCATTTGACTCAATAATATCCTCTTTCTTGAATCAATCATGTTATTTCTATATTGTTTTTCTCTCACCATCATAAAACATACTATATAAACCCAGAACATAGCTGGTTCTAGTTTAAACCTGCCCCCTCCATCCCCCTCCAAAAAAATAGAAAGAAAACAGAAAACATAAATAAAAAAGGTCAGATTTAGCTTTGTTCATCTAAGTATGGAAATACCATAGATATATAAAATGCATCTTTCTATTCTATCATATGATCTTAGTGCTTTTAAGTTCACATGATTACAAATGATTCAGCCATGAACTTGGGTTGTGGGACATAGTAGGTATTAACAAAGGAAAGTAAAGTAGATTGTCAGATATTAGCATTTGTCCGTAATTTTTTCTTCTCTATCTTTTTTTTTTGTGTGTGGAGGATCAAATCTAGGGCCTTGCACATGAAAGACCAGTGCTCTACTGCTCTACTTTTTGAATTACACCTGGGGATCTGGCTATAGTGTATATATATTATATACATATAATATTTTATATGCATATATTACATTATATATAAACACTGTATAGATAAGATATAATATATCTTGGGCTTATGTTATATATATATATATATATATATATATATATATATATATATATATATATATATATAAAATATCTTACCACCCCCTTGTCATCGTTTACATGAACAGAGAAAATAACCATCTTACAGTCTTTATTGACTTTGGGCCTAATCATGTGAATTCTTTTGCCTAATGTGTGGAAGTGACTTGTAGGTTCTGAGCTAAAGCAGTTTTGAATCTGGGTGGCCTTGCTTGACCAAACCTAGTGAGCTCAGCTGACATAAATCAAACTTCAGATCCAAAAGCATGAAACAGAATGTTTGTTGTAAGCCATGGGGATATTTTTTGGGTTGTTTGTCTGATAGAACTATCACAGCAAAAATATGACAAATACAGATGGGCAAGGGGTGCCTGTTGGCTGAATCAGCTCTGTTTCAGCTGCTTCCCAGAAATCCCACACACTTCTGCTTACTTGTCATATATGGCCACACTCTGATGAAAGGAAGATTAGAAAATAAAGCTGGGAGCGTTTTACCTCAGATAAAACTGGAATCCTAGTTACTTAAGAACAGTGCCTGGTGATAGTGTGGAAATCACCAGTTGTTTCTATATGAATTCAATCAGGCCTTTTGTGCAGTCTTTCAGTAAAATAGCTCTGGCTAACCCAGTCCCTCTGAAGAGTGGCTGTTTAGCAGCTCTGCCACAGTTCAAGCCATGAAATATTTTCTAGCTTTACTTCTAGATCATTTCTTGATCCTTTTTTCCCTACGTCACCTGCCAAGCATTCGTTTATGTGTTCATCTTTCTCTCTAAGGGTTTCTCTTACTGTTTTTTTAGGGGTACACAGGTAGCATTATTTAGAGATCACTCCTGTCTCTGTGCTCATGGGTCAGTCCTGGTGGTGCTTGGGGGGGAAATATGTGGTGCTGGGGATGTAAATAGGGTTAGCAGTGTGTGACACAAACATCTTAACCACTATATTATTTCTCAAACCTCTTCTCTTTGAACTTTTCTTGAGTTAAGACCTCACTTTATTTCATAGCAATCTCTGTTCTCTTATAGATCCAATGTAGTTGCAAGGTTTTTAAAAAAAACTAGACTGATATCTCCCAAATCTTGTGTATCTTTAGCTCACACGTATCCATAATTTTAGACATGTATATATATGTATACACACAAATTCCTCATAGTCTCTGTACTAGATGTTTAGCAAACAACTCATATGGAACATGCCTTCAAGGTATTTTACATCCCTACTTGCCTAAAAATATTTACTTTAGTAACCTTCTCTACACTAAGTCTAGTTTTTCTAGATCAGGCTAAAAAAAGTTCCTATCTTTCTTTTATATTCCAGATATCATTAGAAGATGCCACAAACCATATATTTACAACAAGCTACATTATTTTATACAATGGGAAGGAATGACTTCATCACCATGGCTGAATCTCACAAAATAATAGTAACAGAATTGTGCCAGGCATACTAATATATATTCTGTCACTCCATCTATATGAAGGACAGAAGTTGATTTATGAACTATAGTGATAAATTTCAGAACAGTGGTTATATTTAGGAAGAATATTGATTGACAGGAACCAGAAGGGATTCTGGGTGGTATACCAGCAGACCATAGGTGAAAATGTATAAATTGAAATTTATTATTTAATAATGAATCCAATAAATAGTAATGAACAATAAATGATTTAATTTATGAAACTTAGCAAGTCAAAACTCATCTCCACACATGGATCACCCATGATGTTCACCATCTCAGAACATAAAAACTATTTCAAATTGAGAGATTTTGGAAATGGGGTTTCCTTTGTCTTAAGCCATAGAAGGAATTTATTTTAATAATAGTTATAAATGAGTCATGGTTCATTTTCCTTTAACTTAATTAGAAAGTCTTTCATTGATCTTAGTAGAAATACCAAATTCATAGTACTGATCACTGATCACTGTCTTCCCGTTCATCATCGATTTGCTTGAGCGGGCACCAGTAACATCTCCATATGTCTTGCCTCATGCAAGTAGAGTCCAAGGGCACCTGCTTGCTCCAGGAACATAAAGAGCCTCAAACCATTCCATCAGGTCATGGGAATGAGGTCTATAATTGTTACTGGTATCTGGCATATCAAATACGACACGGGTAGCTTGCCAGGCTCTGTCGTGCGGGTGGCATACTCTTGTAGTCATCTCTAAATCCAGCATTTATTAATTGCTGGATTTATTGAGTGGGGGGGGCGCCTAGCTTGTTGTGAGGCTCGGCAGGGATGCATGTCTGTGAGTATCTAGATCAGTTTAGCTCGCCGGATTTAGAAAAAGACTGCTGCAGGGGGATCTGGGCTGTGATAGGCTGGTCTGCTGGGTGGAGTTCTGACGAGGGGAAGTCGGATGTGGAAAATGGAGGTCCTCATGGAGTGGGGGTCGTCTAGCTTGTTGTGAGGCTCTGCTGGGGTGGCGGGCCAGGGCTAGAACCCGCCATCCCTCCCGGGTGCCCTGTGAGTGGCTGGGCACAGGCAGAGCCAGTAGCAGCTCTGCCCCATGTCTGTGAGTCTCTGGATCAGTACACCTGGGCCGATTTTTAAAAAAGACTGCTGCAGGGGATCTTGATGAGCCAGGCTGTGATAAGCTGGTCTGCTGGGTGGAGTTCTGATGAGGAGGAAGTCCGGATGTGGAAAATGGAGTCCCTCATGGAGTGGGGTTCATCTGGCTTGTTGCAAGGCTCTGCTGGGGTGGCAGGCCAGGGGCTAGAACCTGCCATCCCTCCTGGGTACCTTGTGAGCGGCTGGGCACAGGGAGAGCCAGTAGCAGCTCTGCCCCATGTCTGTGAGTCTCTGGATCAGCATACCTGGGTCAGATTTAAAAAAGACTGCTGCAAGGGGAATCTCAATGAGCCGGGCTGTGATAAGGCTGGTCTGCTGGGTGGAGTTCTGACGAGGGGGAGTCTGGATGTGGAAAACGGAGGCCCCTAATGGAGTGGGAGGCCGTCTGGCTTGTTGTGAGGCTCTGCTGGGGTGGCGGGCCAGGGCTAGAATCTGCCATCCCCTCCTGGGTGCCTTGTGAGCTGCTGGGCACAGGGAGAGCCAGTAGCAGCTCTGCCCCATGTCTGTGAGTCTCTCATAAATTCATAATTTAAATTTATATTAGGTAAGATTTTTTTCATGCTCTCTATCATATACACAAAGACTAGTTTGCCATTATTTTTCTTAATATGTATTCTAATGCCACCCACATTGATTTTCATTTTTTGATTTCTGGTTCTTCTTATTTATTATAGATGCTTATTCCATAGTGCTATTCCACTATGCCATCTAACTTAACAATATCTCCTGGGGCCAGAGACATAGTACAACGGTTAAGTGTCTTGCACTCATTCAAACTGGGCTCAATACCCAAAACCCTTTATGATTTCCCAAGCCCTACCAGGAGTGATCTCTGAACACCCAAGCCAGGAGGAAGCCCTGAGGACCATTGGAGGAGAAATGTGAACTCCCCAACATTCATTGTCTCCCTTATACTGATTATTTTCCATGTCACCTGCCTCCTGCGACATTACTGGTTAATTGCTCTCCACTTCCTCTCTCTAGAATGTTAGATACTAAAAACTAGGGCCTTCACTTGCTCATTGCTGTTTTCCAGTGTCTTGGACAGTGTTGGACATAACACAAACCAAATAAAATCAGGCAGTCAAATGAATGTGAATTAGAGGTACCCTAATATACTTCCAAGAGGAAATTTCCAAGAGGCAGTTAATTATAGTTTGAAAGTCCATGGTAGGGCAGATCAGAAATGGAAATATTGGAAAGCACCAATGATTCATTCTTTTTTAATTCAGAAACTGAAAGGTGACCAATGGGGATGAGTGTATTCAAAAAGAAGATAGGCTGAGAGAGAGAGGGGGGGGGAGAGAGAGAGAGAGAGAGAGAGCTGCACAGTATTGTTTAGAAGCAGAAAGCAGAAAGAAGAAAGGTAATATGAGCAGCAGACACTGGAAAGAGAATTATATGGTAGAAAACCAAGAGGAAGGGTGTATGGTGTTTTGGAAACCAAATGATAAAAGTATTTACATAAGGCAATAGCTAAAATCCTGCTGTCAGATGAGATTAGGACTATAAGGTTTAAGCATAATATTATAATTACATTTAAATATAAATACACATAACCTACCTGAGAGATATTATTGTGCTTTGAACTGGATGTTCATAGGAAATTGTGGCTTTCTTGTGTATCTCCTTAACTACTTACACAGAGCACTATCTCACTATCACTATCTTCTGTTCTTCATCTATTTGCTTGAGCGGGCACCAGTAATATCTTCATATGTCCTGTCTCATGCTAGTAGAGCCCAAGGACATCTGCTTGCTCCAGGAACATAAAGAGCCTCAGCCAATTATATTAGGTCATGGGAATGACCTAATATAATTGTTACTGGTATTTGAGCATATCAAATATGACACGGGCAGCTTGCCAGGCTTGCCAGGTGTACACATGGCACACTTGAACTTATGGTCACCAAATATGTAGAGGCTTTCCTCCACAACAAGCATGCTCTGTAACACCATCTATGTGTATTACCACTCAATTTAGTTCTAACTCTATCTGGAAATAGCATTAGATTTTAAGAGGGAGTGCTCTGACTTCACTTTAGGAGGATTCACGGTATCCACAACTCCTGTCTAGGTTGGGCACCTCTGATTTTGTAACCAAAATAGATGGGAGAGTCTAAGCTTTCTCAGGTTTGGGTAATTTGATAGTATTAGTACACAGAATATAGGAAAATACTTAAGGCTACCAGTTCATTGGGATGTGGATAAATAAATGAACAGAGAAATTTAGTTACCAGTGCTTTAACGGATGCGGATAGTTATAGAAGAAGTGTGTAGAGTAGGCTCTAAGGGGGATCCTGAGTATAGGACCTTGTATTCTCTTCCCAGATGTGGAAAATGGCGGCCTCCATGGAGTTGGGGTTGGTCTGGCTTTTTGTGAGGGCTCTGCTGGGGTGGCAGTCCAGGGCTAGAACCCGCCATGCTTTCCGGGCGCCTCATGAGCAGCTGGGCAGGGGAGAGCAAGTAGCAGCTCTGCCCCATGTCTGAGAGTCTCTGGTTCAGCATACCTGGGCCGGATTAAAAAAAAAAACTGCTGCAGGGGGGGCGTTGATGTGTAGTTAGTCAATGGTGGGCCTGGAGGGGTGTGCTTGTGGAGGCTCTGCTGGGGTGGCAATCCGGAGAACCCCCATGACCTGGGCACCCTCATGAAAGGGGGCGCGGGAGGGCAAGAAGCAGCTCTGCCTGTGCCCATGTGTCTTTTCCATATCCGGACTTCCCCTCGCCCTTTGAGATAAAAGCTTATTTAATAGTTCCATCACTAAACCAAGTGTAAGTTTACTATTAATATAGTATATATATATATATATATATATATATATATATATTATATGTATAATATATCACCCAGGTGTGATTCCAGGCATCCCATATAGTCCCAATTATCATCCAGGTTAAATTCCAAAGTAAAAAGCCAGGAGTAACCTCTGACATCACCAGGTGTGCTTCCCTCCCAAAATAAGAATATCTATAAAATTTATCTATCTATCTATCTATCTATCTATCTATCTATCTACTATCTATCTATCTATCTATCTATCTATCTATCTATCTATCTATCTATCTATCTATATCTATCTATCTATCTATCTATCTATCTATCTATCTATCTATTGGTTTTATATATATATATATTGTTTTATATTTTATATATATATATATATATATATATATATATATTGGTCTAACACATGCAAGGCCAATGTCCTACTTGCTGTACTTTTACTCCAGCCCTTATATATTTTTTTTTCCTTTTTGGGTCACACCCAGTGATGCTCAGGGGTTTCTTCTGGCTCTGCACTCAGGAATTACTCCTGGCAATGGAGTAATGGATGCTGGGGACCTAAACCAGCTTGGCTGCATGCAAGTAAAATGCCCTACCCACTGTGCTATCACTGCTGCCTAGCCCTCAGATATTCTTTTTTGATTAACTCCTTTCTCAGGAGAGACTCAGACACACATGGAAAGCTGCTACCGGCTCTCCCTGAGAAAAACTGATATCAAGCCCTGCTCGTCAATAGTCCCACCCTACAGTAAAGACTATTTCAAGCCCAGATATGCCTGATCCAGAGACTCAGACACACGGGGCAGAGCTACTACTGACTCTCCCTGTGCTCAACTGATCATGAGGCATCCGGGAGGGAAGGTGCATGCTAGCCCTGACCTACCATCCCAATAGAACCTCACAAGAAGCCAGATGAACCCCCACACTATAAGGGCAGTCATTTTCAAAATCCGGATTCCACAACTCGTCAGAACTCCATCCAAGAGAAAAGCCAATCTCTCCACGTTGGTTCATCAGTAAATGCATAAGATGAGAGCCTACTACTGAGATTATACCACCCGCGGCAGAGCCTGGCAAGCTACTCATGTCATATTTGATATGCCAAAAACCAGTAACAATTATAGGCCTCATTCCCATGACTTGAAGGAATAGTTTGAGGCTTTTCATCTTTCTGGAGCGAGCAGATGCCCTTTGAGCTACACTAGCACGTGACAGGACATATGGAGATGTTACTGGTGTTCTCTCAAGCAAATCTATGAATAACAGGAAGACAAATGACAATTTATAAAACTTAATAATAAATGAGAAATTATTTAATTTAATGATTAATAATTAATTATATAAATTATGGGGTCCTTACCAATAAGGTTTGTTGTGATGAAAATATTAATTAATTGAAAATATATTTACAGAATGGGTCATTTAATACATAGACAGCTGTATTTTCCTGGTCATAGCACCATAACTTTTTAACTATGTTATTGAAATAGCCTCCTAGCTAGCCTTCTAATTTCTCTCCCCATCTCCTTTTGTATGTTCAAAAATTGAAATCAGATCATAATAATTCTTTGCTGAATGCCCACCAAAACTTACCATTACTTTTTGAGAGTAAAAAGCCAAACTCCAAATTGCTGGGATCCATGATTAACCAGAGAAGAAATATAGCCATTCTGTTCTCCAGATTGGAAAGGTATGTGTAGGTACATCAATAGGCCATTACAGCACCCTAGCTTTTAGTCCTGCAGACATAAGTGAGGCCATCTTGGGTATTCTAGTCTAGTCATCTTCCATCTGAGCATCACATAGTGACCTCATAGGGTAGAAAAATCGTGCATTTGAAGCCTGCCTAAATTCACTTGTATCACTTATCTTCCCATTCATCAATTTTTCTTGAGCGGGCACCAGTAACATCTCCATATGTCCTGTCACATGCTAGTGTAGCCAAAGGGCATCTGCTCTCCAGGAACATAAAGAGCCTCAAACCATTCCATCAGGTCATGGGAATGAGGTATATTATTACTGGTTTTGGCATATCAAATATGTCACAGTAGCTTGTCAGGCTCTGCCATGCAGGTGGTGTTCTCTTGTAGTCACCTCTCATCTTGTGCATTTATTGATGAACCGTGGTGGCTGCAAAGTGGCTGCATGAGCTGGGCTTGTGATCAGCTCTTCTACTGGGTGGAGCTCTGACAAGTGGGGAATCTGGATGTGGAAAATGGCAGCCCTCATGGTGTGGGGTCTCCTCTCACTTCTTGCAGGACTCTGCTGGGATGGAGGGCCAGGGCTAGAATCTGCCTTCCCTCCCAGGCACCTCATGATCAGGGAGAGCTGGTAGCAGCTCTGCTCCATATATGTGAGTCTCTGGATCAGGCATACCTGGGCTGGGCTTGAAAAAGACTGCTGTAGGGTGTGTCTCTTATGAGCTGGGCTTAATGAGCTCTTCTGCTGGGTGGAGCTCTGACGAGCTGGGGAGTCTGGAAGCCTGCCTGAATTACTTAGTCAATAATCTTGAGATATAATTAAACTATTGCTATTTTAAGTCATAGTATGGGTTGAATTGTTTAGCAACACTAAGTAGAGAAATTACTATCTATGTGTGAGGGTGTCAGGGATGCTGACCAGAAGATTTTATTTCAGGGTTATGGAAAGGGAGCACATAGGCAGGCTTCCTCTTTCCATCAATGTCAAAAGCTTTTTAGTCTGCAGCACCAACAATTACAACTAGGTACCTCACTCTCTTCAGGCAAACTATATAGTTTCATATTGAGGGGATTTTAGATATCAGTGTGGAAGTAGATATTCACTGCTGACAGTCTAGGACATAGGATGTGGGGGATACATCCAGGTGTCTCAAACATATCCCTATGTTTATCATGATCCCTGACTGGAGATGCAGGGTATTATCAGCAAGACACTTTCTATGTCTTTGTGGCGTTTGCTATTTGGTCTGGGCTGCCACTCTCTCGACAGTCTTATCCTCTCCCACTCCCACGTACTGCTCTTTTCTTTCTTGTCTATAAAAAATTCATCAGAATCTCAGTCAATTTGTGGGCTCCAAATTTATTACCAGTGAGTAGCAGGTTTATTTTTTCCTGTGCATCTTTGCTGGCAGTTCAATGGATCTGGAAAATGGTAGAATGGAAACACATGCACTTTCTTAAACCCAAATATATATTTCCCACATTAAGAAATATACAGCAGGAATTCTTCAAATGAAACTATCCTCAAACACTGAGGGTCCTTTGAGGCAACACTGAGTTCTGGTTACAAGTTCTGACAGTTATGAGTACCATCTTTTCACTTGTATAGCTGCTCTCTCAAAATTTTGTTGGGCTCAACTAGCTAGGAAAAGCAAATTCTTTCCCTTTGTCCATTGGGATCAGCTCAGTTCAACTGACAGAGGAAGAGAAAGCAATGAAAAGGAAGATAGAAAAGAGGAAGGAGGAAGGAGAAGAGGCCATCTCCAAATCCAGTTCCCTAAGGAGCCTTCAGTTACAACAGTGGATATAATCTACCCCATAAAGCAGTACTTAACAAAATTGGAAAGTCTATGAAATGCATATATGTTTTTATCTATTTTGCATCTAATTTTTAATAACTAGGTCATTCACTTGATCACTTGATCACTTGACATCCCGTTATTCATCGATTTGCTCGAGGCAGGCACCAATGTACTTCCGTTTGCGACCCTATCTCGGAGCCCGAGGTGTAACTTCCAGTGGCATCTGCTTTTTCAGAAATGGAAAGGCCTCAAATGTTCATTCAGGGTCTTGATGAAGGAGTCTGATCATCTTGTAAGGTGGGCGGCCATGTGATCTTTTAGGGTCCTGTGGGATCCAGTCTGTAATGGCTCTAGTTCAGCGGTCATCTCCAAATCCACATTACATGTCCAGACCATCCTGATTTTTAGATGCCCTTGGGAGAGGAGACCAGCATCCTGACTCTGGAACATTGATAGGTAGGAACTCTAGATTCCCTTCTCTCCCTTGGAGGTGAGGAGTGATATTCCAAGACATAATTCATTTACGATTCCTCTTTGGGAGGCCGGAGCCGTTCTCATCGTGCTTTCTTAGGGCCCAGGTCTCTGGCGTATGTTAATAAGGGAGAGCGGTGAAGTCAAAGATTGTGCCCAGAGTTAGAGGTTCTTTTGCCTTTTTAGCTATTACTTCAATGCTCTTGAAAGCGTTCCATGCTGCTCTCTTCCTCCTGCTCAGGCGGGTTTGAGTTCATCATGTTGACTTATGAGCCTAGGTACACATAACTGCTGCATTCTGAGATGTTTGCTCCATTGAGGTGAATGGAGCATTGGGTTCTAGTTCATTTTTCATGAACATTGTTTCGTTGAGATTCAGCTGTAGACCTATCTTTCCACTTTCTCGGTCAAAATCAGCCAGCATTTGTGCCACTTGGCTAATATTTGGTGTTATTAGAATGACCTATCATCATGAGCGAAGTGGTGTAATTGAAGCGACCATCTGTCTTTGCTCCCATTCATTCCCTATTCTAATTGTTGCATGATGTTCTTGAGGGTGGTGCTGAAGAGTTTTGGTGAAGTGGCATCCTCTGCGGAACCTTTTGACATCAATGAATATGTGCTATCAAAGGATCTGAGTAAAGTCATGGATAATCTCCATTGCCTTTCTGGAAGATGTGAGAGATCCATCAGGATGTCAGAGGGCAGTCATCTTGGTCTTATAGTTGGCGAAGGACAGGTGTTCATTTGAAGGACAGGCATTCATTTGAATGCCTAATAAACTCGGATAGAATGATTACACTTGAAGAGATGTGGCCCTGCCAGCAGTTTCTGTCTTCGTTGTCTACGTACCAACGTCCACATACAAGGAAGAAGGAAATAAGAAAGTCTAAATGGAACTGGAGGAGTTCTATAAGAAAGATCACACATTCTACACTATCATAGTGATTTTAATGCCAAGATAGGCCGAAGAACTCCACATCAGGACCGATGGCCCTGAATGGAATGAACAGGATGAGAGACTCTCTGAGTTCATCATGTCCACGAAGACCATTCATGGGAACTCACAGTTCCAGAAGGCTGAATTGAAACATTGGACATGGGAATCTCCTGGTGGACAGTTCCACAATGAAATTGACCACATCATATTCAATCGACGGTTTTATCTGACTGATGTCGCTGGTGTCCCAAAATTCAAACAGGTTCGGACCTTGGAATCCTTCATGCAAAATTGAAACAGGATCGGACCTTGGAAAACTTCATGCAGCGGGGAGAAAAGGCTGCAAAATTTAAGAGGAGAACTCCCGAATGACCACCCACTGGGAACTTTTGGCACCATTGCAGCAACATGGGGCGATTACCATCATTGATGATATTGATGAAGAATACAACTGACTGGTTCCAGCACCTCCATGATTGTGCGAAAAATGCCAAAGAAAGAAAGAACACAAGGATGCCTTTCTTCAAAAACTCTAGAGCTCATTCACCAGCTTGGCAAGGTGCGAGGCCTCAGGTGACCAAATGCTAACATCCAAGCTTGCAAGGTAGTGCAGGGCGATAAAGGAGAAGACCTCGAAGAAGAGCAGAAATATTGGCTGGCGTGGCAGAATCCAGGAAAAAAAACTAGTTCATTTATAGTGAAAATTAAATGCCAAGTCTAATTTGACTAAGTCACTAATATTTTAAAAAGCACATATAGTTTTATTGTACAATGAACTAAAAGGTTCACCAAGAGTTTTAATGATGTGATAAATATTTATAAAATTTTGAGAATAAAAAGCTAGAGATCGTAATTCAAATGTTAGTTCATGGTGACTTCAGAAATGTGAAAAAGATGCAATATGAAGATGGTATGTGAGGAAATGTATCTTATTTGCTTAACACACATATGGGTGTTTTTATTTAAAAAGCCTTTTATGTGTCATCTAAATGCATTTAATTAAAAGGAATTGCTGACAGGATACAAAGCTCTTGTAAATCTAGCATCAAGTATGCTTTATATGGTTCTGAATCTTTGCTAATAATATTATGCTAGCCATTCCATTGAAACAACTAGAATTCTAATAAAGAATAATGAATGCGTCTGGAGTAAAAGCTACTCTTGATTAGATTTTCACTTGGCAAAAAAAGGACAAATTGCCAAGTGAAAAGAACCAACCATAATGGAGACCCTGAGGGTCAACAGAGTCTGAAGTCCCTGGCTGTTGCAGCAGAATTGTGTGGGGGTCTGAGCACCATGGCAGTTTTGGGGTCTTATTGAGAAAGCTTGTCCAGTGGTCATCATATTCAGGAGAATCTGGAGGGAATCTTTCACCAGAAAGTGCTAATTCTAGAGATACACATGCTTAGAATGTATGCCAGATGGGACACAACCTCACATTCATTGGCTATAAAATGTGTAAGAACTACGTAAGTACTTGCGTTTTGCTCTCCAGCTTAGAAGATGTGATAAACAATAGCAATCACAAACCCCAGAAAATTCTAATCACATGCCTGCCTTTACCTCACAGTTTTAACTTCCACCTCAACTCATTCTAGAAGGATCTAGGTGTCCAGGGCACTGAGTTTTCACAATTTGGGATGCATATTTCATTAAAAAGATATATTAGATTAAACTTCATCTAGTTAAACTGCATCACTGTGTACAAATATGATTATTCATTTGGAAGAGAAAACAAAATTACGACAAATCCTAGATTTAAAAAGTTGACAATGAGAAAAAGCATTATAAAACAGAATATATATTTTATATTAAAGAGTTGACATCAATAGAAACTTTTCCTTTACTTTTGGGCTGCAGAAAGTTTCTTTATGTTACAATGATTTTTGCAATGCAACTTTCTATATAAAGAACATAAAGATGATTTAGTCTCTATTCAGCATGGGTGACTGAAATTTATTTTACAAGTGATAGCACAGAAATTTTTTATTTCATACCTCATTGCAAATAATGCTATATACATTTGTAGACTTGTTATCAAATTCAGGAAATTATCTTCCAAATTTATTTCATTATAAGCTGCGAATTGTTACAGAATTTGTTTTTCTTAGATAATAGCTGTTTTTAAATACTTTTAAGTTAGTGAACCTTCTAATTAATCAGTTTGTTGTTAATATCCAGGTTTTAGTGGAATATTAAAATTTTTGCTATGCTGATTGATGTTAGTTTCAAATTATCAAGAGGGTTAAGTCTTTTTTAGTGTATTTTACTTACTTTATTAATCTTGAGTTAAAGTTATCTAAGAATCGATACATCACTTTCTCTGAAATTTTATCTTTTCTTGAAATTTACAAGTTTCTCTTGGTATAATCTAAAGGTTCTTTTTTGCTGCTATTTGCTTCTTGATGGCAGAATACCTTTCGTTTATTTGTCTATTTATCTTGATAATCTTTGTTGTATATTCCATTGTTATTCTACTAACATTTCTTTCAGTTCCTTTAAAATAAATTTAAATAAGATTCTCCCTAGGGGGGTGCAGCTGGCCAGGGGCAGGGTGCTCCATTAATACAAAAACTAGGAAATTCAACACCAAGGGAAGGTAATATCCTCAAGAAAAAGAAACAGTACACTAGGAGGAATCTATCCCTGAACACCGCAACACCATGGGAAACAACACAGATCCCCAGTTTGAAGAACAGATGAAGAAATCAACCCTGAAGACTCAAAAAAGAATGTAGAGCGTGCGTAATCTCTCTGACAGTGAATTTAGAGATGAGAATTGGTAGGATGTTTAAGGAGCTCAACGAAAAGATGGAGCAGATGTCAATAAAATACAGGAGAACGTAAGCGAATCAGTTGAAAGGGCAGTCAATAAATTACGGGAAATGAGAGCAGAAATGAGAACCATGCAAATAGAAATATCATCACTTAAAAACTCAGTAGATAAAATGAAAAACACAATAGGGGCTCTCAACAGTAGGATGACAGCAGTGGAAGAGAGAATCAGCAAGACTGAAGATGAGCTGCAGAAAGCACTCAGAGAGCTATATAAGATGGAAAAAGACCGGGAAAATGGATCAGCAACAAAACAGAGAACAATGGGATGTAGCCAGGCAGAACAACATAAGAATCATTGGATTCCCAGAGGGACAGGAAAATAACCCTAGGAAATTAAAAGCGCGCTGTCAAGCACCGCCAAGAATTTCGAAGATGTCCGTTGTAAATGTATCTGTCCTCCCTACAAAGAGAATTCTGGGCATATTTATAGTAAGAACATCTCTCAGAAAGATTGCGACTGCCTTCATGTTGTGGAGCCCATTCCTGTGAGGGGCCTGATATTGAGGCATACTCCATGACATGATATTATACCTGGAAAACCTGAAACTCTCTACCAAATGACTCCTAGAAATAATACGTTCCTATAGTAGAGTGGCAGGGTACAAAAACAATGCCCAAAAGTCAATGGCCTTTCTATATGCAAACAGCAAAAGAGAAGAAAGGGACATTAAAAGAAACTATCCCATCCACAATTGTGCTGCAGAAAATCAAATATCTAGGAATCAGTTTGACAAAGAATGTAAAGGATCCCTACAAAGAAAACTACAAAACGTTACTTCAGGGAAATAAAAGAAGACCTGAGGAAATGGAGACACATTCCTTGCTCATGGATCGGAAGGATTAACATTATCAAAATGGTAATAACTCCCTAGAGCTTTATACAGATTCAATGCAGTCCCTGTAAAGATACCCATGTTGTTCTTCAAAGATATTGAACAAACACTCCTGAAATTTGTATGGAATAATAAACCCCCACGAATAGCTAAAGGATCCTTGGGAAAAAGAAGATGGGAGTTATCACTTTCCCCAACCTGAAGCTCTACTACAGAGCAGTTGTCATTAAGACAGTGTGGTATTGGTATAGAGACAGATCCCTAGACCTATGGAATAGAACTGAATATCCTGAAACACACTCTCAAATATACAACCACTTAATCTTCGATAAAGGAGCAAAAAATATTAAGTGGAGCAAAGAAAGCCTTTTCAACAAATGGTGCTGGGAAAACTGGGCAGCTACATGTAAAAAAATTGAACTTAGACCTCCTTCTAACACCATGCACAAAAGTCATATCAAAATGGATTCTAGATCTCAACATCAGACATGAATCTATAAGGTACATCGAAGAAAACATAGGAGAAATGCTCTACAACATCGAAACTAAAAGTATCTTTAAAGACGATACACCACTGTCCAAGCAAATGGAAGCAAAGAAACAAATGGGATTATATAAAATTGAAAAGCTTCTGCACCTCAAAAGAAACAGTGACCAAGATACAAAGACAATCCACAGAGTGGGAAAGGATATTCACCCAATACCCATCTAACAAGGGGTTAATATCCAGGATATATCAGGCACTGGTAGCCCTTCACAAGAAAAAAACAGCCAACCCCCATCCAAAAAATGGGGAGAAGAAATAAACAGAAGCTTCCAAAAAAGAAGAAATTTGAATGACCAAAAGGCATATGTAAAAGTACTCTTCATCTTTAATCATCAGGGAGATGAAAATCAAAACAACAATGAGGTACCATCTCATACCACAGAGACTGGCACACATCCAAAACAGCAAGAACAACCAGTGCTGGTGTGTATGTGGGGAAAAAGGGACTCTCATCCACTATTGGTGGGAGTGCTGACTGGTCCAGCACTTTTTGGGAAAACAATGTGGGCATTCCTTTGAAAACTAGATATTGAGCTCCCATTTGATCCAGCAATAGCACTCCTTGGAATATACCAGAGACCAAAAAACACATAGCAGAAACACTAGCTGTACTTATTTATTAATCTCTGTGCTATTCACAATAGCTAGAATCTGGAAACAACCTCTTTCACTCTTCCTTCTGTTACACATTGTGGACTGTAATACATATACTTAGAGGTTATCATGTCTATCTTTTAAAATTTTTTTTTATTATACCACCTCTGGTATAATAAAAATTATATCTGGGCACTGGTGGAGGATGGGTGCCAGAATACTGTATTACCAAGAACCAGAGAGAGAAAGGGAAAAAGAGAGAAAAAGATAAATACCTTGCCATGGGGGCAGGTGGGGCTGGGGAGAGGGAATCGGGACATTGGTAATGGAAACTGGTGGAGGGATGGGTGCTGGAACACTGTATGGCGAAACCCAAACATGAGCATTTTTGTTATTATTTATCTCATGGTTGTATAATAAAATATTTAAAAAATAAAATAAAATTAAATAAGAAAAAAAACCTTCATATGTTTCTAACACAGGATTCTTTTTCATTTATTTATTGAAGCATCACAGAATAATTATTTCCTTTCAGAAAATTGCAGTGAAAATGTCATATTTGGACTACATAAAAAAGGTGGCGTTGATGTACATCTTGTGTGTGTGTGTACGCACACACACAAATATATATGTAGTCTTTTTGTTCAGATGGCAGGCTAGAGCAAGAACCTGCCTTTCCTCCTGGGCACCTCATGATCGGCTGGGCACTGGAAGAGCTGGTAGCAACTCTGCCGCGTTTATCTGAGCCTCTAGTTCAGGCATACGTTGGCTTGAAATAGACTAATGTAGGGGTGGGACTCTGACGAGCAGGGCTTGTGATCAACCCTGGCCCTCCATGCCAGCAGAGCCACATAAGAAGCCAGATGAACCCCCAAACCATGAGGGCAGCCATTTTCAACATCCAGATTCCACAGCTTGTCAGAGCTCCACCCAACAGAAAAGCCCAACTCTCCCAGTTTCATCAATAAATGCACAAGATGAGAGGCAACTACAAGTGTATCCCACCTGCACGTAGTATTTGATATGCAAAATCCTGTACAATTATAGACCTCATTCCCATGACCTGAAGGAATGGTTTGAGGCTTTTCATGTTCTTGGAGTGAGCAGATGCCCTTGGGCTACACTAGCATGTGACAGGAAGTATGGAGATATTACTGGTCCCTGCTCGTGCAAATTGATGAACAATGCTAAGACAAGTGACAAATGACAAGATATAGTCTTTTTTATTACACCTGGAGATGCTCAAGTATTACTTCCAGCTCTGTGCTCAGGAATTACTCCTGGAGGTGCTCAGGTGAAAATATGGGATGCCGGGAATTGAACCTGGGTCAGCTGCTTGCAAGGCAAACAACCTACCTGCTGTACAATTGCTTTATCGGCCTCATTGGTATATTTCAAGAGTGCTTTGTGAGTATGGGCATTTGTTCCATTTCTAGTGATTCTCAGGAACTGTGCTCAAGAGTGACTCATGAAAGTGCTCAGGGGTCCATCAGTGGTGGCAGGGATTTATTCATTTAATATTTTTATTATACCACCGTGAGTTATACAATTACAAAAATGTTCATATTTGGGTATTTGGGTTACGGTCATACAGTTTTCCAGCACACATCCCTCCACCAGTGTCTATTTTCCACCACCAATGTCCCCAATTCCCTTCCCCATCCCCTAGCCTGCCTCTATGGCAGGTTTATTATCTCTTTCTCTTTCTCTATCTCTCTTTTTCTCTTCCTTCTCTTACACATTGTGGATTGCAATATAACATTTAGAGGTTATCATGTGTATCTTTTTGCCTGTGTTTAATACTCAGTTTTAGGTTGGTATTAGCACTTTCAACAATTATTAGCACTCTGTTCCCTTCTCTGTCTTACTAAACTTTTGACTCCCACATGTTTGTGTAATTTTAACCTTTGACAAGACCTCCTGATCCATGTTTTGCCTGGCCTTGTTGGTATCATAATATATATATTTATGTCATGCAAATAAATGCAGTCACTCTATATCTGTATTTTCTTTCTGGCTAATTTCACTCAACATGATCCTCTCCATGTCCATCCATTTATAGGAAAATTTCATAACTTCATTTTTCCTAACAGCTGCATAGGATTCCATTGTGTAGATGTACCAAAGTTTCTTTATTCAGTCATCAGTTCTCAGGCACTCTGGTTGTTTCCAGATTCTGGCTCTTGTGAATAGTGCTGCTATGAAAATAAAGGTGCAGATGGTGTTTCTGCTGTGTGTTTTTGGCTTCCCAGAGTATATCCCTAGGAGTGGTATGGCTAGGGAGTTCGATGTCTAGTCTTTGGAGGAATGTCCATATTGTTTCCCCAAAAAGGCTGTGCCAGTCAACATTCCCACCAACAATGGATGAGAGTCCCTTTTTACCCCGATCCACCACAGCACTTGTTCTTGCCCTTTTGGATATGCAGCAGTCTCTGTGGTGTGAGATGTTATCTCATTGTTGTTTTGATTTGCATCTCTCTGATTAGTGATGATGAGCATTTTTTCATATGCCTTTCGGTGCCAGGGATTTAAACCAGGGTTTACATGCATGGTTGCATGTAAGGCAAGCACTTTACCTCATGTGCTATCTCTCAAACCCTAAGAGTACTTTTTACATACCTCTTTAAATGTAAGTCATCACATTACCCACCAAAAAAGTAGCTACCCCATTACGCTGGTATTTTGGGCTTATTTCATCCCTTTTGCCCAATATGCACTCCTGCTCTGGAGTATTGATCCCAGGGTTAAGAATTGGTTTTGTCTGTTTTCTTATTTCTTTATATACCATATGAATTAGAACTTATGATAATTGTCTTTCCTCTGTCTTAATTTATTTAGTTTAATGTTTTCTACTCAATTTGTTATGCATATGACAATTTTATCTTTTTTATGATTGTGAATACTTATACATATAGGTTGGAATAATATTGCATTGTGTGTGAATGCAACATATTTACACATTCATCATTTGTCATCGAAATTATTTCTGTACCTTGTCTATTAAAATGCATGGCAATGAATATTGTAGTGCATATATCCTGTTGAATTAGTATTTTTATGTTCTTTAGATACATATTATTATAATTGCTAGACATTATAGAGTGTCTATTTTTACTATATTGAAATAAATGCAAATTGATTTCCAGAGGCTGGAACAGTTTAGGTCATCAACAATGATGTAAGAACTTTCTCCCCTCCACTTTACTCCCCCAAGCTAATCAACAATTGTTATTAATTTGTGTGATATAAGCAATTGGTACAGGTATAAAGTGACATCGTATGTCTTTTTGATTTTATAATAAGTGATAATGAACAATTTTGGATATGCTTATTGGCCATTTGTACGTCTTAGTGTCTGTTCACCTTTTTTTGTCCATTTTTCATAGGATGATTTTTTTTTGCTATTGAGTTTTATATATTTTTGTATTAATACACTTTTGGATGCCTTGGCAAACAAGACAGGGTCCCTGATTCTGGACCATTGATGTAGGTCGGAACTCCGGATTCCTTCTGTCACTTGAGTGAGCCATGATATTCCAAGCATAGCTCTTTTGATTTCTCTTTGGGAGACCCGAATAGCGTTCTCTTCCTGCTTTCATAGCGCCCAGGTCTCTGAAGGGATATATTAACACAGGGAGAATGGTGGAGTCGAAGAGATGTGTCCAGAGCCAGAGATTATTTGTCCTTTTAGCTATTTCTTTTGATGCTTTTGAAGGCATTCCATGCTGCTCTCTTCCTCTTGCGCTGCTCAGGTTTTAGGTCATTCATCATGTTGAGTTCTCGACCTAGGTACACATAACTGCTGCATTCAGAGATGTTTGTTCCATTGAGAGTGAATGGGCCTCTGGAACTGGTTCATTTTCATTTGCCAATACATCGAAAATCAGAAGAGCTGGACATGTAATGTGATTTGGAGAAGACCGCTGGACAAGAGTCATTACCGACTGGATCCCACAGGATGTCAAAAGATCACGTGGCTGCCCACCTATAAGATGGTCAGACTTCTTTGTCAAGACCCTGAATGAACAGTTTGAGGCTCTTCATATTTCGAAGGAAACAGATGCCATTGGGCTATACTGACATGTGATAGGGTCAGATGGAAATGTTATTGGTGCCTGCTTGAGCAAATCGATGAATAATGGAATGTCAAGTGATCTAAGTGACACTTTTGGATATATGACATAAAACATTTTCTCTGATTTAGTAGGATGTACTTTCATTTTGCTACTAGTTTCTTCTACTATGCAGATGTTTTCAGTTTTATGTGGTCTTGGTTGTTCATTTTGTTTTGTTTCCATTTGCTGTTGGAGTTCCAAAGACTATGTTGAAACCAGTGTCATCGATTATCTTGCTCATGTTATTTTTATCTATGTATTTTATAATTTTAGGTCTTGCATTCAAATATTTAATCTACTTTTAATTATTTTTTTCTTATGTTATGACATAATAGTCCAATTTTTCTAGCATATTTCCATTTTTAGCACTATTTATTGAGATACTTCCCTTTATTTTATGAGGTTTATTCTTTTATTAATGCCTATTTATATGTGATTTATTATTTCTGGCATCTCAATTCTATTCCATGAATAGTTTTCTCAATTTTTCTTCAAATACCATACTTTTTTTTTTGCTTTTTTGGGTCACACCCCGCAATGCTCAGGGGTTACTCCTGGCTCTGCACTCAGGAACTACTCCTGGTGGTGCTTGGGGACCACATGGGATGCCGGGGATCGAACCCGGGCCAGCATGAGCCGGCCGCATGCAAGGCAAACACCCTACCGCTGGACTATCACTCTGGCTATCACTCCGGCTATCACTGTTGAGAGCTGCTACTGGCTCTCACTGTGCCCAGCTGCTCATGAGGTGCCCGGAGGGATGGAAGGTTCTAGCCCTGGCCCACCACCCCAGCAGAGCCTCACAACAAGCCAGAATCCGGCCCAGGTATGCTGAACCAGAGACTCTCAGACATGGGGCAGAGCTGCTACTTGCTCTCCCTGTGCCCAGCTGCTCGTGAGGCCCCTGGGAGGCATGGCGGGTTCTAGCCCTGGCCTGCCTCCCCAGCAGAGACTCAGAACAAGCCAGACCACCCCCTCCCCTACTCCATGGGGCCCACCATTTTCCACATCCGGACTTCCGTCTCTTCACAACTCGACCCAGCAGACCAGACTATCACAGCCCGGATCATCGACAGCCACCCTGCAACAGTTTTTTTTTTCAATCCGGCCCAGGTATGCTGAACCAGAGGAACTCTCAGACATGGGGGCAGAGCTGCTACTTGCTCTCCCTGTGCCCAGCTGCTCGTAAGGCGCCCGGAAGGCATGGCGGGTTCTAGTCCTGGCCTGCCTCCCCAGCAGAGCCTCAGAACAAACCAGACCACCCTCCCTTACTCCATGGGGCCCGCCATTTTCCACATCGGACTTCCCTCTCGTCACAACTCCACCCAGCAGACCAGACTCTCACAGACCAGCTCCGCATGGCCGCTAAGCGGCTGCCGGTTCATCAATAAATGCTTTATTTAGAGGTGACTACAACAGTATGCCACCCACCACGGCAAGCCTGGCAAGCTGCTCATGTAGTGTTTGATATGCCAATTACCAGTAACATTTATATTAGGTCATTCCTGTGACCTAATATAGTTGTTCGAGGCTCTTATGTTCCTGGAGCAAGCGGATGCCTTTGGGTTCTACTAGCATGAGACAGGGCATATGGAGATATTACTGGTGACCGCTCTAGCAAATAGATCATTAATGGGAAGATAGTGATAGTAATAGTGACCATACTGTTTGATTACAGTAATTTTGTAGTATAGTTTCAAATTGCAAAATGTGGTGATTCCCATATTAATTTTATCAGGTTTCCCTTTGCAATTAGTGGTTTTGTTATTCCATACAAATTCAATAATGTCTACTTTGTTTTCTTGAAATGCCATTTTAATTTTGATAGAGGCTACACTAAGTAAATTTCTTTAGATAAGATGGCTATTTTAGTTATGTTAATTCTTCCAACTCACTTGCATTTTTGAATGTCTTCTAACAAGGTCTTAAAGATCTCATTGTACATGCTTTTTTTGACTCTTTCATAAGTTTTTTCCTAGGTACTTAAATATTTTTGTGCCTGAACTTTTAATGGGAATTGGGAGACCATATGGGATACTAGAGATAGAACTGAGTCAACCCTGTGCAAAACATGTGCTCTACCCACTGTACTATCACTTTGGGTCTGAACTTAAAATTTATGAAACAATACTGAATGGAAGAATTTTTCTTATTCCTTTCTCTTGTATTTTGTTTGTATATAGAAAGTTTTTTTTTTATATATGGATTTTGTAGTCTGATTCTTAACTATATTGGACCATTGCATATAGTGGTTAAAATAGTTTCTAGGTCTTTCTGGTATATTTGCTATCATAGCTACAAATAGTTTTATTTCTTTTTTGTAATTTGGATTCTATTCCACCCACTCTTTTTTTTGAAGTGCTCAGGGACCTGGGAGGGATCACACTACATGATAATCAGTCAACCTGAACCTTCAGCTATCAGCTACAGGACCGAAAGATGCAGTATTTCTTCTGTCCTTTAGTGTTAGGTACTACCAGTACCCATACCATTCTATATATTCTTAAAAATAAATGTATGCTGTTTTCTAATATTTACCAATTTGTGTTTAGTATTTTTTCCTAAGAGCTTCATAATTTTGATGCTTTCATACAGTATCTTTAAAAATATTTGTAATCTCTTTTCTTTTTTGCACTAGAATTCAACTAACTTTCATTTGTTATATATTACTAGTCATTGAAAGATGATAATTATGAATATTTAAAAATTTGTATTATCACCACCATGAGATATACAATTACAAAGATGTTCACAATTGGGTGTCTGTCATACAGTGTTCCAGCACCCATCCCCAACCAGTGCCCCATCCTCATAACACTCCATCCCAACCCCAGCTTGCCTCTATAGCAGACCCCTTTTCTCTCTCTCTTTCTTTCTCTCTCTTTTCCCATTTCTGTTTCTATATTTCTCTCCTCTTACATATTATTGCTTGCCCTACAGATATTTCTGGTTTAACATGTAAGTCTCTGTGTACATTCAATGGTGAGTTCTAGTGGGACATTACTATTCCCCATTCCCATCAGTCACCCAAATTTGTTGCACCTAACGGTAATTACAGTGTCCTGGGAAGGACCTGGTCCTAAATTATTATCTAAGTCTGTCAAATGGCTGCAGAGCGGCCACGCACCTGTGCGACTGTGAGTCTGGTCTGTAACTGATCTGGCTTTGCTGGTCATGGTGGCTGCCTGCTCATAGCCATGCCTGCTGGGGGCATAGAGATGGAAGGGTTTGAGGAGGGGCCCTGATCCCCACTCCAAGTCCGGCTGGTGCAGCTTCCCCACTGTCTGCTGGCCCTAGGAGCTATGTTGCTCTCGCCATGGCCAAGCCGTCCTGCCATGGCTCAATGGGTGGCTCCACGTGGGTCCTGAATATTTATTTTTAAGTTAATCTTTTACTTTTCTATGACAGGATTTGTTTATACTGTTTCAATCTTTGTTAATTACATTTTATTCTTGCTTTCTTGTCCTGGCCATGATCTCAGAATGATGTTGAAGAGAACTGGTGATAGTGGTCAGCTTGGGCTTCTCTCTGACCTCAGGAGGGATGTGTTCAGTACTTTTGGCCTGCTTTTGATGAAAATCATAGACTCTTTAACTTATGATTATGTTATTGGTTTCTGAGTTGGAAGAGTCAAGTCTGAAAGAGTCCCAGAGTGGAAGAGGTGAATGGAGGATAGTAACCAGCCAGGATGGGTAGTAGTGGGACTTCAAAGAAGTCAGAAAGGATTAATCACTTGTATCACTTGTATCACTTTTATCACTTGTCTTCCCATTGTTCATGGATTTGCTCCAGCAGGTGCCAGTAACATCTCTATACATCCTGTACATGTTAAGTGTAAACCAAGGGCATCTGCCTGCTCCAGGAACATGAAGAGCCTCAAACTGTTCCTTCAAGTCATGAGATTGAGGTCTATAATTGGTACTGTTTTTTTGCATATAAAAAATGACACGGGTAGCTTGAGGCTCTGCCCGTGTGGGTGGGATATTAGTAGGCTCTCATCTTGTACATTTATTGATGTACCGTCCGGCTGCAAAGTGATTAAAAATGAAGGCTGAGGGTCATTGGGAGTATTTGAAGGTCATTGTAAGAAACCAAAGCATATTAACTACAGACAGTAGGAAAACAGGCAGTGAATGGCAGAGGTAGGGTCATTCTCTCTCTGATCCCAGGACTATCTCTGCAGGAAACAGAGCAATACAGGCAGAAGGTCACCCACCTGGGGACTGAGAACTGAGGGCTGCATAGTGAGAACAAGGTACCATTCTATACTTCTGCTCTCATCATATTCAGAATCTGTCCTGTTTAAGCTTTATTATACTGGTTGTGAACGTAAAATAGTGAATTTTCTTTTTAGGGCTTTCAGTTTGGAGTTCTTGGTAGGAGGTAGAGGCCAGTTGACCCTGTGTCGAAGACAGCTAAGTTCTATGAGTACTAGGGCTGCAGAAACCAAAGAAGCATATTAACTACAGAGAGTGAAGGAGACTAGTACATATTTTAAATTTTTCATTAGACCCTGAGTTGCTTTATTTTAGAGTTGAAAAAATTATTTTTTTCAAATCTTCCTTGTAGATGATAAGACATTTCATAACAGGCTAAAACCCCTTTCATCCATGAGCCCCTACCTATGCTCTTGTTACCAACTCCATTCCTCGGAGAAGGCTTTGTTATATCTTCTCTTTTAAGTTTTTTAAAACAATTTTATTATAACACTGTGAGATAGAGCATTTGCAAAAGCTGTTCATGGTATCTTATTTTGGATTTATTTTAATAAAGATTTAAATATAGCTATAAACATTTATCTGTATATAATGTTTTATGCATTTAATACAGATTTTTGTGATATTCAAGTTATATTTCCCCTCTTTATTCTTTGAAGCATCAGTTTTTTTTTTCTTCAAAAAGTTATCTTCGAACAAAATGTTGCAAAGACTGCAGTTAAAATTACAGTTACTGGAAATACTTTACAAGGATGATAGAATAAAATAATAGTTATGGAAACATTTTTCTGGAGATAGAACATTCACATGGCTTAGAAATTCAAGACTAAGAACATTGAAAATGGTTTAATTTAAGGTGGGAATTGTAGGGCAGAGAAGTGAAAATGACTCCTGTTGGCTTCCTCTGGTTTCCTTAATCCCATAGGGTACCCACACATCCTAGAAACAGCAACTCAAGTTAGGGGCCCTGTTGCCACCAAAAGGACTATTAATTGTTTCCCTTCTTAAGAAATGAAATCTGAATAGGGGAGGCTAAATGAGTTTTCTTTAAGCATGAAAAGATGCTTGTTCACTTGCAATAGTACTGCTGCAAAGATGAAGGATGAATATGAGGTGTATGTTATAAGAACTCTGCTTCCCATTATTCTCCTCCCTTTGTGGAGAAGCAGTGCCTGTATTAGAAAGTTCAGGGACTGAATACTCTTCAGAAATTCATTATATGCAGCAGCCACTTTTTAACCTTTGCCTGCAAGTGATTTTGAAATGCACTCATGGTGGATGATTTTTTAAATTCTAAAGGTGAATAAAATGGCATTGTCGAAGCAAATAATGTCTATGGTGATGAGAACATGAGTGCCTGAGTTCTCAAAGGAGGGATATTATTGGAAGAGTTAGAAAGAATTGTTTCTTGATTTCCAATATATTAATTTATTCAAATAGCTTCCTCTACTTATATATAGGAATCATATGATGTTGGAGTGTCAAAAAAGCACTGGAGATAATCCAGTTATTGAAATGAATTTTTAGGCGTAACAAGAGAGGCAGACAAACCACATGAGCAGTACAAGGTCACACAGCTGGACAGTGAAAGGAAAAAGAAAAGCCCAGACTTCCTGAATTGGGGTGTGAGTTCTATCGACTTCTCTGATGAGAGCTGCCTACTTAATTTGGTCCTTCAACGACCCTGTATTGATTGAAAGAATTACAGGGAATGAAGCTTTGAAGGATAGTGTGGATGGCAGATAGGACAGTAGTTATAAAATTATATGCTTGAATTTGAATTCCAAATGTTGCCGCTTTTCAATGTGATTTTAGGCCTACCCTTTACTGAACTAGCCTAAGTTTAACCTTTTGAAGAGCTTATCTTACAGGACTTTTCAAGAGTGAAATGAAATGCTTTTAAGAATATGTGATCACATGATTCAGCACATTTTAGGTTTTTATTAAGGGATAATATCCTTGTTAGTTAGAATTATGTCAAATAGGAGGACATAAAGAAAAATAATAAATGCAAACTAAACCTAGAAATTACTCTTATTGGAACTAAGTCATATTGAGTTTACTACCCTGTTGTTTTTCTTTCCTGTCTTAATCTACTAAATTATATAAACTCTCAAAAAAAAGATTTTTTAATTTGCAAAATGATCTTGGGAATGTTAACTTACCAGAAAACATTGCTAAGGGGGTTAATTTTCTATGAAAATTCAAACCAAGAAATGGTGAAAAAGTTTCTGGAAATCGTAGTCAGGACCATGCTTATTTAGAGAAAGAAGACAAAAATCACTTCTAAGTTTTTTAGGAGATAATATGCCAAAGGTGTCAGGCACACCACTAGGACAGCTCAGAGGAATGTTCTCGTGTTTTCTGAGGGAGAATTATTGCTGGCAGGCAGGGAGGAATAGTTTACAGTGTGAAAAAATAAATATGTGCTATGATGAAATCCCAGCTCACCTGTTCATCTAGCTTTTTTAAATACTCCTCTCTACCAGCTTGAAGGGTAAAGAAGACGGGGAGACCTTTCTTCAGGAGAAAAGTGCCTCAAGTTCTTAAAAGAACAGTGGAAACTTAATTAGAAAATCAATATAATACAAACTCATGAAATATGTCTCCATCTTTGCTTCTTTGATCTCTTTCTAAAGGAAGTTGTATTATAGCAAAGAATCTCAGACACTTCAAGGAGAAAGAGAAGAGGGAGGGTGTAAGAAAAAAAGAGAGGAGAGGAATGAGCAGGGGAAAATGAAAGACAGTGAGAAAGAGAGAGGAAAAAAGAAGGGGAGAGAGTGAGGGAAAGAGGAGAAACAGGAAGAAAAGAAGGAGCAGGAGATGGGAGAAATAGGAGTAAAGATAAGGGGAGGAAAGAAAGTGGGGAATAGAGAGAGATAAAAGTGTGAGGGACTTCAATTTTCCCCCATTGAGAATGATTCTCGCTGTGGGCTTTTGTAGATGGCTTTGACTATCTTGAGGAAGTTTCCTTCAATTCCCATTTTCTGGAGGGTTTTAATCATGAATGGGTGCTGGATCTTGTCAAATGCTTTTTCTGCATCTATTGATAGGATCTTATAGTTTTTTTTTTCTCTTATTGATATGATGTATTATGTTGATTGATTTGCGAATGTTGAACCATCTTGCATTCCCGGGATGAATCCTACTTGGTCATGATGTATGATCTTTGTGATGAGTCTTTGGATTCTATTTTACTAGTATTTTGTTGAAGATCTTAGCATCTTTGTTCATCAGGAGATTGGTCTGTAATTTTCCTTCTTTGTGTTGTCTCTCCTGCTTTGGGTATCAGCCTGATATGTGTCTCATAGAAGCTATTTGGGAGCGTTTTCTGTTTTCTTCCATTTCCTGGAGGTGCTTGAAAAGAATGGCCATAGGTCCTCCTTAAAGGTTTGTAGAATTCACTAGTGAGTCCATCTAGGAACTGGGCTTTTGTGTTTGGGCAGACTTTTAATTACTGTTTCAATTTCCTTTATGGTGATAGGCTTATTCAGGTATTGGAGGTCTTTTGGTTTCAATCGTGGGCTATAGAACTTCAGGAATTTATCCATTTCTTCGGTTCTCATGTTTCATGGCATACAGGTTCTCCAAGTAATATTTGATGATCTTTTGGTTTCTGTCTTTTTTGTTGTGATTTCACCCTTTTCATTTCTGATTCTGTTTATTTGGGGTTCCTTTGGTCTTTCCTGTCTAGCCCACAATTCTGCCAGTGGCTTGTCGATCTTGTTCAATTTTCCAAAGAACCAGCTCTTGGTTCATTAATCTTTTTGGATTGCATTTTTTGGTTTCCACTCATTGATTTCCTCCCTAAGCTTTATTTTCCGCTCCACTTCTGCCTGGGTTGGGCTTCTTTTTGTTGGTCTTTTTTTTCCACTATTTTTTTTGAACATGAGGGTCAGGTTATTTAGTGGGCCCTTTTTTTTTTCCTGATGAATGCTTGCAGAACATGAACTTTCACTCTGAACAGAGCTTTTGCTGGGTCCCAATGTTCTGATAGTTGGTATCTTTTTCATTTTGTCATTTGTTTCTGTGAATTTTTGGATTTCTGTTTGATTTCTTCTATGACCCATTTGTTTTCAGCAGTGAGCTGTGAAGTTTCCAGGTGTTTGGTTTGACTCCCTACTTTGTGTATGGTTAACTACCTATTTTCAGAAGCATCATGATCTGAAAAAGATAGTTGACACAATTTCTATCTTTTTTTATTTTGTTGAGTATGCTTTGTGGCTCAGTATATGGTCCTATCTTGGACAATGTTCCATGTGCACTGGAAAAAATTGTATTCAGCTTTTTGGGATGAAAAAAGTCCTATATATATCAACCAGCTCTCTTTCTTTTTTTTTTTAAGAGATTATTTTATTTTATTTTTGCTTTTGGGTCCTACTGCACAATGCTCAGGGGTTACTCCTGGCTCTGCACTCAGGAATGACTCCTGGCGGTGCTCGGGGGACCATATGGGATGCCGGAGTCAACCCCCGGGCCGGCAGAAGCGGCCGTGCGACTAAAAAAAGCCCACCCGGGGGGCTATCGCGGCTCCAGCCCCAAACCAGCTCTAAAAGCTTTCTTCCATTTCTTCCTTCAGGTCAGTTCCCCTGGTGAGTTTCAGTCTCGTCGATCTATCCATAGCGTCGATAAAGCAGTGTTGGAGTCTCCAACTATTATTGTTTTACTGTTAATGTCTTCTTTGAATGTTTATTAATAATCTTTTTAGTACTTTGTTGGCTTCCCTCATTTGGCGCACCTATGTTTAGTAGTGTGATTTCTTCCCCTGGTATACATACTCCGTTAATTAGTAAGTAATGGCCCTTTTCATTGTTTCCTTTAACCTTTTTTTTTCAGCCTGAAGTCTATATTGTCAGATTACGAGTATGGCCACACCCACCTTTTTGGAGGAGTTGTTTATGGAGAATGGTCTTCCAGCCTTTGACTTTTAGTCATGTGTTTGCTCAGAATTCAGATGTGTTTTGTAGAAGCGAGAATGTTGGATTCAGTTTTTTATTTATTTTGCCACCCCTATGTGTCTCTTTGTGGTGGTGCATTTAAAAAGACCATTGAAGCGTTAAGTAGTTGTCATTGGATTTTTGTGCCATCTTTTCATATTTAACCTTATTGTGGTTTTTTGGGTTTGTCTTATTTTTACAATAGACCCTTCAATCCTTCTTTTTAAAGTTGGTTTAAGGTCTATGGAATTTCCTGGGTTGTTGTTATCCATGAAGTTGTTGTATCAACTTTCCCTTCATTTTGTCTGAAGCAGGAGTCTAGCTGGGTAAAGGAGAATTCTTGGTGAAAAGCCTGCAGTTCGTGAGGTCTTTTCACAATATCCCTACCATTGTTTTGAATGGAGTGTTTCATCTGAGAGATCACTGCTGCTCCCAAATCTCAGGGATGCTCCTTTGTATGTGATTTTCCTTCTTTTGATCACTTACTTTCAGTATTATATCTCTGTCTATTGTTTTGTCATTTTAATAAGGATGGCATGTGTCTTACAGGTATTCTTATTAGGGTTTCTTTGCTGGTATCTTCTGGACCTCCTCAACATCACGAGCATGCGCGCAGCCTAGTTTCCACGGGAACTACTCAACGGTGATGAAGCTGACAGTTTTTTCTTCTTTAAATCAGGGTTTTCTTCTTGCCCTTCACTGGACTCAATGATGTTCCTTTGGCTTCATCAGAGGTTTCTCTAGTATGATCTGTTTGTTAATTGTGATTACACTCCCTCTTCTGTTTGTTGTCTACAGAATCTCGAACCTCATCTTCAGAGATCACTAATTCTTTCTTCAGTGTTAGCTGTTACTCTCTGCTTTGGCCTTCCCTGTGTTTTTTTCAAGTTCAACACCTCATTTACATATCTGTGCATTTCTTCTAGTACTTTTGGATACGAAATTTACTCAATTCTGCTCTCATGTCCTCTTGTATTTATTATGACTTTGTATTTCATTGTTTCTTTAAGGTTCCTTGTGGATCTTTAATGGTTCCTTCAAATTCGCGCACCAGAAAGAGATTTACATACCTCGCTCATATCGTGCCATTTCTCGAATACCCAACATTACAGTGACTTCAATTTGCCAGGCTTGGAAGAATTCTGCGTTGCTTTTACCATAATGACTATCACTGT
>JAJIBD010030688.1:0-20479 GCA_021461705.1 Cryptotis parvus | reverse complement strand
GGACACAACCCACATTCATTGGCTATAAAAATGTGTAAGAACTGTAAGTACTTGCGTTTTGCTCTCCAGCTGAGAAGATGTGATAAACAATAGCAATCCACAAACCCCAGAAAATTCTAATAACATGCCTGCCTTTACCTCACAGTTTTAACTTCCACCTCAACTCATTCTACAAGGATCTAGGTGTCCAGGGCACTGAGGTTTTCGCAATTTGGGACGGATATTTCATTAAAAAAAGATATATTAGATTAAACTTCATCTAGTTAAACTGCATCACTGTGTACAAATATGATTATTCATTTGGAAGAGAAAATAAAATTGGCGACAAATCCTAGATTTAAAAAAAGTTGACAATGAGAAAAAGCATTATAAAACAGAATATATATTTTATATTAAAGAGTTGACATCAATAGAAACTTTTCCTTTACTTTTTGGGGCTGCTATGGAAGTTTCTTTATGTTACAATGATTTTTGCAATGCAACTTTCTATATAAAGAACATAAAGATGATTTAGTCTCTATTCAGCATGGGTGACTGAAATTTATTTTACAAGTGATAGCACAGAAATTTTTTTATTTCATACCTCACTGCAAATAATGCTATATACATTTGTAGACTTGTTATCAAATTCAGGAAATTATCTTCCAAATTTATTTCATTATAAGCTGGAATTGTTACAGAATTTGTTTTTTCTTAGATAGTAGCTGTTTTTAAATACTTTTAAGTTAGTGAACCTTCTATTTAATCAGTTTGCTGTTAATATCCAGGTTTTAGTAGAATATTAAAATTTTTGCTATGCTGATTGATGTTAGTTTCAAATTATCAAGAGGGTTAAGTCTTTTTTAGTGTATTTTACTTACTTGTTAATCTTGAGTTAAAGTTATCTAAGAATCAATACATCACTTTCTCTAAAATTTTATCTTTTTCTTGAAATTTACAAGTTTCTCTTGGTATAATCTAAAGGTTCTTTTTGCTGCTATTTGCTTCTTGATGGCAGAATACCTTTCATTTATTTGTCTATTTATCTTGATAATCTTTGTTGTATATTCCATTGTTATTCTACTAACATTTCTTTCAGTTCCTTTAAAATAAATTTAAATAAGATTCTCCCTAGGGGTGCAGCTGGCCCGAGGCGGGCGCTCATTAATACAAAAACTAGGGAAATTCAACACCAAGGGAAGGTAATATCCTCAAGAAAAAGAAACAGTACACTAGAGGAATCTATCCCTGAACACCGCAACACCATGGGGAAACAACACAGATCCCCTGTTCGAAGAACAGATGAAAAAAATCAACCCTGAAGACTCAAAAGAATGTAGATGTGCATAATCTCTCTGACAGTGAATTTAGAGATGAAATTGGTAGGATGTTTAAGGAGCTCAACGAAAAAATGGAGCAGATGTCCAATAAAATACAAGAGAACGTAAACGAATCAGTTGAAAGGGCAGTCAATAAATTACGGGAAATGAGAGCAGAAATGAGAACCATGCAAATAGAAATATCATCACTTAAAAACTCAGTAGATAAAATGAAAAAACACAATAGGGGCTCTCAACAGTAGGATGACAGCAGCGGAAGAGAGAATCAGTAAGACTGAAGATGAGCTGAAGAAAGCACTCCAGAGAGCTATATAAGATGGAAAAGACCGGAAAATGGATCAGCAACAAAACAGAGAACAATGGGATGTAGCCGGGCAGAACAACATAAGAATCATTGGATTCCCAGAGGGACAGGAAAAATAACCCCGAGGAAATTAAAATGCGCTGTCAAGCACCGCCAAGAATTTCAAGATGTCCGTTGTAAATGTATCTGTCCTCCCTACAAAGAGAATTCTGGGCATATTTATAATAAGAACATCTCTCAGAAAGATTGCGACTGCCTTCATGTTGTGGAGCCCATGCCTGTGAGGGGGCTGGATATTGAGGCATACTCCATGACATGATATTATACCTGGAAACCCTGAAACTCTCTACCAAATGACTCCTAGAAATAATACGTCCCTATAGTAGAGTGGCAGGGTACAAAACAATACCCAAAAGTCAATGGCCTTTCTATATGCAAACAGCGAAAGAGAAGAAAGGGACATTAAAGAAACTATCCCATCCACAATTGTGCTGCAGAAAATCAAATATCTAGGAATCAGTTTGACAAAGAACGTAAAGGATCCCTACAAAGAAAACTACAAAACGTTACTTCAGGAAATAAAAAGAGGACCTGAGGAAATGGAGACACATTCCCTGCTCATGGATCGGAAGGATTAACATTATCAAAATGGTAATAACTCCCTAGAGCTTTATACAGATTCAATGCAGTCCCTGTAAAGATACCCATGTTGTTCTTCAAAGAAATTGAACAAACACTCCTGAAATTTGTATGGAATAATAAACCCCACGAATAGCTAAAGGATCCTTGGGAAAAAGAAGATGGGAGTTATCACTTTCCCCAACCTCAAGCTCTACTACAGAGCAGATGTCATTAAGACAGTGTGGTATTGGTATAGAGACAGACCCCTAGACCTATGGAATAGAACTGAATATCCTGAAACACACTCTCAAATATACAACCACTTAAGCTTTGATAAAGGAGCAAAAATATTAAGTGGAGCAAAGAAAGCCTTTTCAAAGCTGCCCAGTTTTGTTGAAAACTGGGCAGCTACATGTAAAAAAAATTGAACTTAGACCTCCTTCTAACACCATGCACAAAAGTCAGATCAAAATGGATTATAGATCTCAACATTAGACATGAATCTATAAGGTACATCGAAGAAAACATAGGAGAAATGCTCTACGACATCGAAACTAAAAGTATCTTTAAAGACGATACACCACTGTCCAAGCAAATGGAAGCAAAGAAACAAATGGGATTATATAAAATTGAAAAAGCTTCTGCACCTCAAAAGAAACAGTGACCAAGTTACAAAGACAATCCACAGAGTGGGAAAGGATATTCACCCAATACCCATCTAACAAGGGGTTAATATACAGGATATATCAGGCACTGGTAGCACTCCACAAGAAAAAAACAGCCAACCCCATCAAAAAATGGAGAGAAGAAATGAACAGAAGCTTCCAAAAAGAAGAAATTGAGATGGCCAAAAGGCATATGAAAAGTGTTCTTCATCTTTAATCATCAGGGAGATGCAAATCAAAACAACAATGAGGTACCATCTCATACCACAGAGACTGGCACACATCCAAAACAGCAATAACAACCAGTGCTGGTGTGTATGTGGGGAAAAAGGGACTCTCATCCACTATTGGTGGGAGTGCTGACTGGTCCAGCACTTTTGGAAAACAACGTGGGCATTCCTTCGAAAACCAGATATTGAGCTCCCATTTGATCCAGCAATAGCACTCCTGGGAATATACCTGAGAGACCAAAAAACACATAGCAGAAACACTAGCTGTACTTCTTTATTAATCTCTGTACTATTCACAATAGCTAGAATCTGGAAACAACCTCTTTCACTCTTCCTTCTGTTACACATTGTGGACTGTAATACATATACTTAGAGGTTATCATGTATATCTTTTTAAAAATTTTTTATTATACCACCCCTGGTATAATAAAAATTATATCTGGGGCACTGGTGGAGGGATGGGTGCCGGAATACTGTATTACCAAGAACCAGAGAGAGAAAGGGAAAAGAGAGAAAAGAGATAAATACCTTGCCATGGGGGCAGGTGGGTCTGGGGAGAGGGAATCGGGACATTGGTAATGGAAACTGGTGGAGGGATGGGTGCTGGAACACTGTATGGCGAAACCCAAACATGAGCATTTTTGTTATTATTTATCTCATGGTGGTATAATAAAATATTTAAAAAATAAAATAAAATTAAATAAGAAAAAAAACCTTCATATGTTTCTAACACAGGATTCTTTTTCATTTATTTATTGAAGCATCACAGAATAATTATTTCCTTTTAGAAAATTGCAGTGAAAATGTCATATTTGGACTACATAAAAAGGTGGCATTGAAGTACATCTTGTGTGTGTGTATGCACACATACAAACATATATGTAGTTTTTTTGTTCAGATGGCAGGCTAGAGCAAGAACCTGCCCTTTCCTCCTGGGCACCTCATGATCGGCTGGGCACAGGAAGAGCTGGTAGCAACTCTGCCGCGTTTATCTGAGCCTCTAGTTCAGGCATACCTTGGCTTGAAATAGACTAATGTAGGGTGGGACTCTGATGAGCAGGGCTTGTGATCAGCCCTGGCCCTCCATGCCAGCAGAGCCACACAGGAAGCCAGATGAACCCCCAAACCATGAGGGCAGCCATTTTCAACATCCAGATTCCACAGCTTGTCAGAGCTCCACCCAACAGAAAAGCCCAACTCTCCCAGTTTCATCAATAAATGCACGAGATGAGAGGCAACTACAAGTGTATCCCACCTGCACGTAGTATTTGATATGCAAAATCCTGTACAATTATAGACCTCATTCCCATGACCTGAAGGAATGGTTTGAGGCTTTTCATGTTCTTGGAGTGAGCAGATGCCCTTGGGCTACACTAGCATGTGACAGGAAGTATGGAGATGTTACTGGTCCCTGTTCGTGCAAATCGATGAACAATGCTAAGACAAGTGACAAATGACAAGATATAGTCTTTTTTATTACACCTGGAGATGCTCAAGTATTACTTCCAGCTCTGTGCTCAGGAATTACTCCTGGAGGTGCTCAGGTGAAAATATGGGATGCCGGGAATCGAACCTGGGTCAGCTGCTTGCAAGGCAAACAACCTACCTGCTGTACTATTGCTTTATCGGCCTCATTGGTATATTTCAAGAATGCTTTGTGAGTATGGGCATTTGTTCCATTTCTAGTGATTCTCAGGAACTGTGCTCAAGAGTGACTCATGAAAGTGCTCAGGGGCCCATCAGTGGTGGCAGGGATTTATTCATTTAATATTTTTATTATACCACCGTGAGTTATACAATTACAAAAATGTTCATATTTGGGTATTTGGGTTACGGTCATACAGTTTTCCAGCACACATCCCTCCACCAGTGTCTATTTCCCACCACCAATGTCCCCAATTCCTTCCCCCATCCCCTAGCCTGCCTCTATGGCAGGTTTATTATCTCCCCTCTCTTTCTCTATCTCTCTTTTCTCTTCCTTCTCTCTTACACATTGTGGATTGCAATACAACATTTAGAGGTTATCATGTGTATCTTTTTCCTGTGTTTAATACTCAGTTTTAGGTTGGTATTAGCACTTTCAACAATTATTAGCACTCTGTTCCCTTCTCTGTCTTACTAAACTTTTGACTCCCACATGTTTGTGTAATTTTAACCTTTGAAAAGACCTCCTGATCCATGTTTTGCCTGGCCTTGTTGGTATCATAATATATATTTATGTCATGCAAATAAATGCAGCCACTCTATATCTGTATTTTTCTTTCTGGCTAATTTCACTCAACACGATCCTCTCCATATCCATCCATTTATAGGAAAATTTCATAACTTCATTTTTCCTAACAGCTGCATAGGATTCCATTGCGTAGATGTACCAAAGTTTCTTTATTCAGTCATCAGTTCTTGGGCACTCTGGTTGTTTCCAGATTCTGGCTCTTGTGAATAGTGCTGCTATGAAAATAAAGGTGCAGATGGTGTTTCTGCTGTGTGTTTTTGGCTTCCCAGAGTATATCCCTAGGAGTGGTATGGCTAGGGAGTTCGATGTCTAGTCTTTGGAGGAATGTCCATATTGTTCCCCCAAAAGGCTGTGCCAGTCAACATTCCCACCAACAATGGATGAGAGTCCCCTTTACCCGCATCCACACCAGCACTTGTTCTTGCCCTTTTGGATATGCAGCAGTCTCTGTGGTGTGAGATGTTATCTCATTGTTGTTTTGATTTGCATCTCTCTGATTAGTGATGATGAGCATTTTTTCATATGCCTTTCTGTGCCAGGGATTTAAACCAGGGTTTACATGCATGGTTGTGTGTAAGGCAAGCACCTTACCTCATGTGCTATCTCTCAAACCCTAAGAGTACTTTTACATACCTCTTTAAATGTAAGTCATCACATTACCCACCATCAAAGTAGCTACCTCATTACGCTGGTATTTTGGGCTTATTTCATCCCTTTTTGCCCAATATGCACTCCTGCTCTGGAGTATTGATCCCAGGGTTAAGAATTGGTTTTGTCTGTTTTTTTATTTTTTATATACCACATATGAATTAGAACTTCTGATAATTGTTTTTCCTCTGTCTTAATTTATTTAGTTTAATGTTTTCTACTCAATTTGTTATGCATATGACAATTTTATCTTTTATGATTGTGAATACTTATACATATAGATTGGAATAATATTGCATTGTGTGTGAATGCAACATATTTACACACATTCATCATTTGTCATCGAAATTATTTCTGTACCTTGTCTATTAAAATGCATGGCAATGAATATTGTAGTGCATATACCCTGTTGAATTAGTATTTTTATGTTCTTTAGATACATATTATTATAATTGCTAGACATTATAGAGTGTCTATTTTTACTATATTGAAATAAATGCAAATTGATTTCCAGAGACTGGAACAGTTTAGGTCATCAACAATGATGTAAGAACTTTCTCCCTCCACTTTACTCCCCACCCCACAAGCTAATCAACAATTGTTATTAATTTGTGTGATATAAGCAATTAGTACAGGTATAAAGTGATATCGTATGTCTTTTTTGATTTTATAATAAGTGATAATGAACAGTTTTGGATATGCTTATTGGCCATTTGTACGTCTTAGTGTCTGTTCACCTTTTTTGTCCATTTTTCATAGGATGATATTTTTTTTTGCTATTGAGTTTTTATATATTTTTTGTATTAATACACTTTTGGATACCTTGGCAAACAAGACAGGGTCCCTGATTCTGGACCATTGATGTAGGTCGAACTCCGGATTCCTTCTGTCACTTGAGTGAGCCATGATATTCCAAGCATAAGCTCTTTGATTTCTCTTTGGGAGACCCGAATAGCGTTCTCTTCCTGCTTTCCATAGCGCCCAGGTCTCTGAAGGATATATTAACACAGGGAGAATGTTGAAGTCGAAGAGATGTGCCCAGAGCCAGAGATTATTTGTCCTTTTTAGCTATTTCTTTGATGCTTTTGAAGGCATTCCATGCTGCTCTCTTCCTCTTGCGCGGCTCAGGTTTTAGGTCATTCATCATGTTGAGTTCTCGACCTAGGTACACATAACTGCTGCATTCAGAGATGTTTGTTCCATTGAGAGCGAATGGGCCTCTGGAACTAGTTCATTTTCATTTGCCAAGACATCGAAAATAAGAAGAGCTGGACATGTAATGTGATTTGGAGAAGACCGCTGGACAAGAGTCATTACCGACTGGATCCCACAGGATGTCAAAAGATCACGCGGCTGCCCACCTATAAGATGGTCAGACTTCTTTGTCAAGACCCTGAATGAACAGTTTGAGGCTCTTCATATTTCGGAAGGAAACAGATGCCATTGGGCTATACTGACACGTGATAGGGTCAAATGGAAATGTTATTGGCGCCTGCTTGAGCAAATCGATGAATAATGGAATGTCAAGTGATCTAAGTGACACTTTTGGATATATAACATAAAACATTTTCTCTGATTTAGTAGGATGTACTTTCATTTTGCTACTAGTTTCTTCTGCTATGCAGATGTTTTCAGTTTTATGTGGTCTTGGTTGTTCATTTTGTTTTTGTTTCCATTTGCTGTTGGAGTTCCAAAAGACTATGTTGAAACCAGTGTCATCGATTATCTTGCTCATGTTATTTTTATCTATGTATTTTATAATTTTAGGTCTTGCATTCAAATATTTAATCTACTTTTAATTATTTTTTTCTTATGTTATGACATAATAGTCCAATTTTTCTAGCATATTTCCATTTTTTAGCACTATTTATTGAGATACTTCCCTTTATTTTATGAGGTTTATTCTTTTTATTAATGCCTATTTATATGTGATTTATTATTTCTGGCATCTCAATTCTATTCCATGAATAGTTTTCTCAATTTTTCTTCAAATACCATACTTTTTTTTTTTTTTTGCTTTTTTTGGGTCACACCCCGCAATGCTCAGGGGTTACTCCTGGCTCTGCACTCAGGAACTACTCCTGGTGGTGCTTGGGGGACCACATGGGATGCCGGGGGATCGAACCTGGGCCAGCATGAGCCAGCCGCATGCAAGGCAAACGCCCTACCCGCTGGACTATCACTCTGGCTATCACTCCGGCTATCACTGTTGAGAGCTGCTACTGGCTCTCACTGTGCCCAGCTGCTCATGAGGTGCCCGGGAGGGATAGAAGGTTCTACCCTGGCCCACCACCCCAGCAGAGCCTCACAACAAGCCAGAATCCGGCCCAGGTATGCTGAACCAGAGACTCTCAGACATGGGGCAGAGCTGCTACTTGCTCTCCCTGTGCCCAGCTGCTCGTGAGGCCCCTGGGAGGCATGGCGGGTTCTAGCCCTGGCCTGCCTCCCCAGCAGAGACTCAGAACAAGCCAGACCACCCTCCCCTACTCCATGGGGCCCACCATTTTCCACATCAGGACTTCCGTCTCTTCACAACTCGACCCAGCAGACCAGACTATCACAGCCCGGATCATCGACAGCCACCCTGCAACAGTTTTTTTTTTTCAATCCGGCCCAGGTATGCTGAACCAGAGACTCTCAGACATGGGGCAGAGCTGCTACTTGCTCTCCCTGTGCCCAGCTGCTCGTAAGGCGCCCGGAAGGCATGGCGGGTTCTAGCCCTGGCCTGCCTCCCCCAGCAGAGCCTCAGAACAAGCCAGACCACCCTCCCTTACTCCATGGGGCCCGCCATTTTCCACATCCGGACTTCCCTCTCGTCACAACTCCACCCAGCAGACCAGACTCTCACAGACCAGCTCGCATGGCCGCTTAGCGGCTGCACGGTTCATCAATAAATGCTTTATTTAGAGGTGACTACAACAGTATGCCACCCACACGGCAAGCCTGGCAAGCTGCTCATGTAGTGTTTGATATGCCAATTACCAGTAACATTTATATTAGGTCATTCCTGTGACCTAATATAATTGTTTGAGGCTCTTTATGTTCCTGGAGCAAGCGGATGCCTTTGGGTTCTACTAGCATGAGACAGGGCATATGGAGATATTACTGGTGACCGCTCTAGCAAATAGATCATTAATGGGAAGATAGTGATAGTAATAGTGACCATACTGTTTGATTACAGTAATTTTGTAGTATAGTTTCAAATTGCAAAATGTGGTGACTTCCCCATATTAATTTTTATCAGGTTTCCCTTTGCAATTAGTGGTTTTGTTATTCCATACAAATTCAATAATGTCTACTTTGTTTTCTTGAAATGCCATTTTAATTTTGATAGAGGCTACACTAAGTAAATTTCTTTAGATAAGATGGGCTATTTTAGTTATGTTAATTCTTCCAACTCACTTGCATTTTTGAATGTCTTCTAACAAGGTCTTAAAGATCTCATTGTACATGCTTTTTTGACTCTTTCATAAGTTTTTTCCTAGGTACTTAAATATTTTTGTGCCTGAACTTTTAATGGGAATTGGGAACCAAATGGGATACTAGAGATAGAACTGAGTCAACCCTGTGCAAAACATGTGCTCTACCCACTGTACTATCACGTTGGGTCTGAACTTAAAATTTATGAAACAATACTGAATGGAAGAATTTTTCTTATTCCTTTCTCTTGTATTTTGTTTGTATATAGAAAGTTTTTTTTTATATATGGATTTTGTAGTCTGATTCTTAACTATATTGGACCATTGCATATAGTGGTTAAAATAGTTTCTAGGTCTTTCTGGTATATTTGCTATCATAGCTACAAATAGTTTTATTTCTTTTTGTAATTTGGATTCTATTCCACCCACTCTTTTTTTTGAAGTGCTCAGGGACCTGGGAGGGATCACACTACATGATAATCAGTCAACCTGAACCTTCAGCTATCAGCTACAGGACCGAAAGATGCAGTATTTCTTCTGTCCTTTAGTGTTAGGTACTACCAGTACCCATACCATTCTATATATTCTTAAAAATAAATGTATGCTGTTTTCTAATATTTACCAATTTGTGTTTAGTATTTTTCCCTAAGAGCTTCATAATTTTGATGCTTTCATACACGGTATCTTTAAAAATATTTGTAATCTCTTTTCTTTTTTTGCACTAGAATTCAACTAACTTTCATTTGTTATATATTACTAGTCATTGAAAGATGATAATTCTGAATATTTAAAAATTTGTATTATACCACCATGAGATATACAATTACAAAGATGTTCACAATTGGGTGTCTGTCATACAGTGTTCCAGCACCCATCCCCAACCAGTGCCCCATCCTCATAACACTCCATCCCACCAACCCCAGCTTGCCTCTATAACAGACCCCTTTTCTCTCTCTCTTTCTTTCTCTCTCTTTTCCCATTTCTGTTTCTATATTTCTCTCCTCTTACATATTGTTGCTTGCCCTACAGATATTTCTGGTTTAACATGTAAGTCTCTATGTGTACATTCAATGGTGAGTTCTAGTGTGACATTACTATTCCCCATTCCCATCAGTCACCCAAATTTGTTGCACCTACAACGATAATTACAGTGTCCTGGGAAGGACCTGGTCCTAAATTATTATCTAAGTCTGTCAAATGGCTGCAGAGCGGCCACGCACCTGTGCGACTGTGAGTCTGGTCTGTAACTGATCTGGCTTTGCTGGTCATGGTGGCTGCCTGCTCATAGCCATGCCTGCTGGGGCATAGAGATGGAAGGGTTTGAGGAGGGGCCCTGATCCCCACTCCAAGTCCGGCTGGTGCAGCTTCCCCACTGTCTGCTGGCCCTAGGAGCTATGTTGCTCTCCGCCATGGCCAAGCCGTCCTGCCATGGCTCAATGGGTGGCTCCACGTGGGTCCTGAATATTTATTTTTAAGTTAATCTTTTACTTTTCTATGACAGGATTTGTTTATACTGTTTCAATCTTTGTTAATTACATTTTATTCTTTGCTTTCTTGTCCTGGCCATGATCTCAGAATGATGTTGAAGAGAACTGGTGATAGTGGTCAACTTGGGCTTCTCTCTGACCTCAGGAGGGATGTGTTCAGTACTTTTGGCCTGCTTTTGATGAAAATCATAGACTCTTTAACTTATGATTATGTTATTGGTTTCCTGAGTTGGAAGAGTCAAGTCTGAAGAGAGTCCCAGAGTGGAAGAGGTGAATGGAGTGATAGTAACCAGCCAGGATGGAGTAGTAGTAGGACTTCAAGAAGTCAGAAAGGATTAATCACTTGTATCACTTGTATCACTTTTATCACTTGTCTTCCCATTGTTCATGGATTTGCTCCAGCAGGTGCCAGTAACATCTCTATACATCCTGTACATGTTAGTGTAAACCAAGGGCATCTGCCTGCTCCAGGAACATGAAGAGCCTCAAACTGTTCCTTCAGGTCATGAGATTGAGGTCTATAATTGGTACTTTTTTTTGCATATAAAAATGACACGGGTAGCTTGAGAGGCTCTGCCGTGTGGGTGGGATATTAGTAGGCTCTCATCTTGTACATTTATTGATGTACCGTCCGGCTGCAAAGTGATTAAAAATGAAGGCTGAGGGTCATTGGGAGTATTTGAAGGTCAAACTAGTAAGGTACAGACAGTAGGAAAACAGGCAGTGAGTGGCAGAGGTAGGGTCATTCTCTCTGATCCCAGGACTATCTCTGCAGGAAACAGAGCAATACAGGCAGAAGGTCACCCACCTGGGGACTGAGAACTGAGGGCTGCATAGTGAGAACAAGGTACCATTCTATACTTCTGCTCTCATCATATTCAGAATCTGTCCTGTTTAAGCTTTATTATACTGGTTGTGAGCGTAAAATAGTGAATTTTCTTTAGGGCTTTCAGTTTGGAGTTCTTGGTAGGAGGTAGGAGCCAGTTGACCCTGTGTCGAAGACAGCTAAGTTCTATGAGTACTAGGGCTGCAGAAACCAAAGAAGCATATTAACTACAGAGAGTGAAGGAGACTAGTACATATTTTAAATTTTCATTAGACCTAGTTGCTTTATTTTAGAGTTGAAAAAATTTTTTTTTCAAATCTTCCCTTGTAGATGATAAGGCATTTCATAACTGGCTAAAACCCCTTTCATCCATGAGCCCCTACCTATGCTCTTGTTACCAACTCATTCCTCGGAGGAAACGGCTTTGTTATATCTTCTCTTTTTTAGGTTTTTAAAACAATTTTATTATAACACTGTAGAGATAGACATTTGCAAAGCTGTTCATGGTATCTTATTTTGGATTTATTTTAATAAAGATTTAAATATAGCTATAAACATTTATCTGTATATAATGTTTTATGCATTTAATACAGATTTTGTGATATTCAAGTTATAGTTCCCCTCTTTATTCTTTGAAGCATCAGTTTTTTTTTCTTCAAAAAGTTATCTTCGAACAAAATGTTGCAAAGACTGCAGTTAAAATTACAGTTACTGGAAATACTTTACAAGGATGATAGAATAAAATAATAGTTATTGGAAACATTTTTTCTGGAGATAGAACATTCACATGGCTTAGAAATTCAAGACTAAGAACAATGAAAATGGTTTAATTTAAGGTGGGAATTGTAGGGCAGAGAAGTGAAAATGACTCCTGTTGGCTTCCTCTGGTTTTCCTTAATCCCATAGGGCACCCACACATCCTAGAAGCAGCAACTCAAGTTAGGGCCCCTGTTGCCACCAAAAGGACTATTAATTGTTTCCCTTCTTAAGAAATGAAATCTGAATGAGGAGGCTAAATGAGTTTTCTTTAAGCATGAAAAGATGCTTGTTCACTTGCAATAGTACTGCTGCAAAGATGAAGGATGAATATGAGGTGTATGTTATAAGAACTCTGCTTCCCATTATTCTCCTCCCTTTGTGGAGAAGCAGTGCCTGTATTAGAAAGTTCAGGGACTGAATACTCTTCAGAAATTCATTATATGCAGCAGCCACTTTTTAACCTTTGCCTGCAAGTGATTTTTGAAATGCACTCATGGTGGATGATTTTTAAATTCTAAAGGTGAATAAAATGGCATTGTCGGAAGCAATAATGTCTATGGTGATGAGAACATGAGTGCCTGGAAATTGAGTTCTCCAAGGGAGGGATATTATGGGAAGAGTTAGAAAGAATTGTTTCTTGATTTCCAATATATTAATTTATTCAAATAGCTTCCTCTACTTATATATAGGAATCATATGATGTTAGTGTCAAAAAGCACTGGAGATAATCCAGTTATTGAAATGAATTTTATAGACGTAACAAGAGAGGCAGACAAACCACATGAGCAGTACAAGGTCACACAGCTGGACAGTGAAAGGAAAAAGAAAAACCCAGACTTCCTGAATTGGGGTGAGTTCTATCGACTTCTCTGATGAGTGCTGCCTACTTAATTTGGTCCTTCAACGACCCCTGTATTGATTGAAGAATTACAGGGGAATGAAGCTTTGAAGGATAGTGTGGATGGCAGATAGGACAGTAGTTATAAAATTATATGCTTGAATTTGAATTCCAAATGTTGCCGCTTTTCAATGTGATTTTAGGCCTACCCTTTACTGAACTAGCCTAAGTTTAACCTTTTGAATAGCTTATCTTACAGGACTTTTCAAGAGTGAAATGAAATGCTTTTAAGAATATGTGATCACATGATTCAGCACATTTTAGGTTTTTATTAAGGGAGAATATCCTTGTTAGTTAGAATTATGTCAAATAGGAGGACATAAAGAAAAATAATAAATGCAAACTAAACCTAGAAATTACTCTTATTGGAACTAAGTCATATTGAGTTTTACTACCCTGTTGTTTTTCTTTCCTGTCTTAATCTACTAAATTATATAAACTCTCAAAAAAAAGATTTTTTAATTTGCAAAATGATCTTGGGAATGTTAACTTACCAGAAAACATTGCTAAGGGGTTAATTTTCTATGAAAATTCCAAACCAAGAAATGGTGAAAAAGTTTCTGGAAATCGTGGTCAGGACCATGCTTATTTAGAGGAGAGAAGACAAAAATCACTTCTAAGTTTTTAGGAGATAATATGCCAAAAGGTGTCAGGCACACCACTAGGACAGCTCAGAGGAATGTTCTCGTGTTTTCTGAGGAGGAATTATTGCTGGCAGGCAGGGAGGAATAGTTTACAGTGTGAAAAAATAAATATGTGCTATGATAAATCCCAGCTCACCTGTTCATCTAGCATTTTTAAAACACTCCTCTCTACCAGCTTGAAGGGTAAAGAAGACAGAAGACCTTTCTTCAGGAGAAAATTGCCTCAAGTTCTTAAAAGAACAGCTGGAAACTTAATTAGAAAATCAATATAATACAAACTCATAGAAATATGTCTCCATCTTTTGCTTCTTTGATCTCTTTCCTAAAGGAAGTTGTATTATAGCAAAGGAATCTCAGACACTTCAAGGAGAAAGAGAAAGAGGGAGGGTGAAGAAAGAAAGAGAGAGGAGGAGTGAGCAGGGGGAAATGAAAGAGAAGTGAGAAAGAGAGGAGAAAAAGAAGGGGGATGAGTGAGGGAAAGAGGGAGAAACAGAGGAAGAGAAAGAAGGAGCAGGAGATGGGAGAAATAGGAGTAAAGATAAGGAGAGAGGGAGAGAAAAGAAAGTGGGGGAACAGAGAGAGATAAAAGTGTGAGGGATTTCAATTTTCCCCCATTGAGAATGATTCTCGCTATGGGCTTTTGGTAGATGGCTTTGACTATCTTGAGGATGTTTCCTTCAATTCCCATTTTCTGGAGGGTTTTAATCATGAATGGGTGCTGGATCTTATCAAATGCTTTTTCTGCATCTATTGATAGGATCATATAGTTTTTTTTTTTCTCTTATTGATATGATGTATTATGTTGATTGATTTGCCAATGTTGAACCATCCTTGCATTCCCGGATGAATCCTACTTGGTCATGATGTATGATCTTTGTGATGAGTCTTTGGATTCTATTTGCTAGTATTTTGTTGAAGATCTTAGCATCTTTGTTCATCAGGGAGATTGGTCTGTAATTTTCCTTCTTTGTGTTGTCTCTCCCTGCTTTGGGTATCAGCCTGATATGTGTCTCATAGAAGCTATTTGGGAGCGTTTTCTGTTTCTTCCATTTCCTGGAGGTGCTTGAAAAGAATGGCCATAGGTCCTCCTTAAAGGTTTGTTAAGAATTCACTAGTGAGTCCATCTAGAACTGGGCTTTTGTGTTTGGGCAGACTTTTAATTACTGTTTCAATTTCCTTTATGGTGATAGGCTTATTCAGGTATTGGAGGTCTTGTTTCAATCGTGGGAGGTTATAGAACTTCAGGAATTTATCCATTTCTTCTCGGTTCTCATGTTTCATGGCATACAGGTTCTCAAAGTAATATTTGATGATCTTTTGGATTTCTGTCTTTTCTGTTGTGATTTCACCCTTTTCATTTCTGATTCTGTTTATTTGGGTTCTGTCTTTCCCTGTCCTTACAAGTCCTGCCAGTGGCTTGTCGATCTTGTTTAATTTTTCAAAGAACCAGCTCTTGGTTCATTAATCTTTTGGATTGTTTTTTTGGTTTCCAGCTCATTGATTTCCTCCCTAAGTTTTATTATTTCCTTCCTTCTGCCTGGGTTGGGCTTCTTTTGTTGGTCTTTTCCTAATAATTTCAGCTGCGAGGTCAGGTTATTTATGTGGGCCCTTTCTTTTTTTCCTGATGAATGCTTGCAGAACTATGAACTTTCCTCTTAACACAGCTTTTGCTGTGTCCCACAAGTTCTGATAGTTGGTATCTTCATTGTCATTTGTTTCTAGGAATTTTTGGATTTCCTGTTTGATTTCTTCTATGACCCATTTGTTTTCAGCAGTGAGCTGTTCAGTTTCCAGGTGTTTGGTTTGACTCCCTGCTTCTGTGTATGGTTAACTACTATTTTCAGTGCATCATGATCTGAAAAGATAGTTGACACAATTTCTATCTTTTTATTTTGTTGAGGTATGCTTTGTGGCTCAGTATATGGTCTATCTTGGACAATGTTCCATATGCACTGGAAAAAATGTGTATTCAGCTTTTTTTGGGATGAAAAGTCCTATATATATCAACCAGCTCTCTTTCTTTTTTCCATTTCTTCCTTCAGGTCCAGTATTTCCCTGGTGAGTTTCAGTCTCGTCGATCTATCCATAGTCGATAAAGCAGTGTTGGAGTCTCCAACTATTATTGTTTTACTGTTAATGTCTTCTTTGAGGTCTTATTAATAATCGTTTTTAAGTACTTTGCTGGCCCCTCATTTGGCGCATATATGTTTAGTAGTGTGATTTCTTCCTGGTATACATACCCCTTTAATTATTAAGAAATGGCCTTCATTGTCCCTTTTAACCTTTTTCAGCCTGAAGTCTATATTGTCAGATACGAATATGGCCACACCCAGCCTTTTGGAGGAGTTGTTTGCGTGGAGAATGGTCTTCCAGCCTTTGACTTTGAGTCTGTGTTTGCTCTGATTATTCAGATGTGTTTCTTGTAGGAAGCAGAATGTTGGATTCAGTTTTTTTATTCCATTTTGCCACCCTATGTCTCTTAATTGGTGCATTTAGACCATTGACGTTGAGAGATATTATTGTCATTGGATTTTGTGCCATCTTTCTGTTTAACCTTGTTGTGGTTTTGGGTTGTCTTATTTTACAATAGACCCTTCAATCCTTCTTTTAAAGTTGGTTTTGAGTCTATGAATTTCCTGAGTTGTTGTTTATCCATGAAGTTGTGTATCTTTCCTTCACATCTGAAAGTAAGTCTAGCTGGGTAAAGAATTCTTGGTGAAGCCTGCAGTTCATTGAGTCTTTTCACAATATCCCACCATTGTTTTCGGGCTTGGAGTGTTTCATCTGAGAAGTCTGCTGTAAATCTCAGGGATGCTCCTTTGTATGTGATTTCCTTCTTTGATCTTGCTGCTTTCAGTATTATATCTCTGTCTATTGTTTTTGTCATTTTAATAAGGATGTGTCTTGGAGTATTCTTATTGGGGTTTCTTTTAGCTGGTATCTTCCGGACCTCCTGTATCTGGGAGCATGCTTTCTTCAGTTCAGGGAACTTCTCAGCGATGATGGCTTTGACAGTTTCTTCTTCATCAGGGTTTTCTTCTTGCTCTTCTGGGACCCCAATGATGTGTATGTTGTTCCTTTTTGGCTTCATCCGATTTTCTCTGGTAGTCTGTTTGTTAATTGTGAGTCTTTTCTCCCTCTTCTGGTGTTGTCTACAGAATCTCTGAACCTCGTCTTCGAGATCACTAATTCTTTCTTCAGTAGCTGTTACTCTGCTTTGGAGGCCTTCCCCTGTGTTTTCAGTTCACTTACCTCATTTTTAATATCTGTCATTTCTGCTTGTACTTTGGTCTGAAATTTACTCAATTCTGCTCTCATGTCCTCTTGCATTTTATTGACTTTGTATTTCATTGTTTCTTTGAGTTCCTTGTGAATCTTTAATAGTTCCTTCAAAAATTCCTTTTCAAAGAGGTTATATAGCTCATCATTATTGCTTGACTCATCTGTATTAGTGACTTCAATTGTAGAGCTTGAAGGAATTCTGCGTTGCTTTACCATAATGACTATCACTGTATCACTGTATCTCTGTCTTCCCATTCATCATCGATTTGCTCGAGTGGGCCCCAGTAACATCTCCATGTGTCCTGTCTCATGCTAGTAGAACCCAAGGCATCTGCCTGCTCCAGGAACAAAAAGAGCCTCTATCCATTCCCAAATGAGGGGTCTATAATTGTTACTGGTATTTGGCATATATATCAAATACAACACGGGTAGCTTGCCAGGCTCTGCCGGGCAGGTAGCATACTCTTGTAGGCATCTCTAAGTCCAGCAATTATTGATGAACCGCGCGGCCATAAGCCAGCCGCGAGCTGGGGCTGATAGGCTGGTATGCTGGGTGGAGGTCTGACGAGAGAGAAGTCCGGATGTGGAAAATGGAGGCCCTCATGGAGTGGGGGGTCGTCTGGCTTGTTGCGGGGCTCTGCTGGGATGGTGGGCCAGGGCTAGAACCCACCATACCTCCTCGGCGCCTCGTGAGTGGCTGGTCACAGGGAGAGCCAGTAGCAGCTCTGCCCCATGTCTGCGGAGTCTGCGATACCATAATGACTATCGTAGGTTGAAAATGTGTGTTATGGGTGACTAGTCAATAGAGTTAGTAGGTGCTGAATTACTTTGCAGTTAGGGATGTATAGCAAAAGAATGTAGGGGTAAATGCTCAGTGGTATCTCAGATAGATAGATAATACTTCTACCTGAACAGCGTCAGCATGGTTTTGAATTTTTGGGGGTGTCGTTGGGTGCATATGGAGTGTGTTTAACTGTTGGTGAGAAGTAAAAAAGTATTATGGATTATTTGTACTGGACTCATGACTTCTGTTCATCAGTTGTTGCCTGCTCCCCACCCCCCACTGAGTGTGACCATGGAACTGGATGGAGCCCAATGTTGTTGGGTCCACATGGCCCCAACAATAACTGTGCTTCAGAAAATCTAGTATCTCAGAATCAGTTTAACAAAGGAGATAAAAGACCTGTATAAAAACCCCACAAAATGCTACTTCAGGAAATATGAGAGGACATGAGGAAATGGAGATAGATAACCTGCTCATGGATTGGGAGTATCCACATTGTCAAAATGGCAATACTTCCCAAAGCAATATGCAGATTTAATACAATTCTTATAAGGACACCCATGGCATTTTTTCAAAGAACTTGATCAAGAATTCTGAAATAAACCTCCATGAATAGCTAAAGCAATACTTGGAAAAAAGAATATTGGAGGCATCACCTTACCCAACTTCAAACTATACTACAAAGTAATAGTAATTATAACAGCATGGTATTGGAATAAAAAAGGCCTGCAGACCAATGGAACAGAGTTGAATATCCTGATACACACCCTAAATTTTATGATCACTTAATTTTTGATATGGGAGCAAGAAATATGAAGTGGAGCAAGAAAAGCCTCTAACAAATGGTGCTGGGAAAACTGAAGAGCCACGTGCATAAAAATGAAATTAGATCTCTATCTAACCCAATGCACAAGAATCAGATAGAAATGAATTAAAAATTTCAGTATAAGACCTGAGTTCATAAGGTACATTGAAGAAAATGTAGGTAAAACCATATATGACACTGAAGCTAAAGGCAGCTTCAAAGATGAAACACCATGACCAAGCAAGTGGAAGCAAAAATAACAAAATGGGGCTATGTGAAACTAAGAAGCTTCTGCAACTTAAAAAAGTGGTGACCAAGATACAAATACAGCCCACAGATTGGGAAAGAATATTTACTCAATACCCATCTGATAAAGACTTAATACCTAAGACATACAAGGCACTGGTAGAACTTTACAAGAAAAACATCCAGCCCCATTAAAAAATGGGGAGAAGAAATGAATAGAAACTTCCTCAAAGAAGAAATTCAAATGGCCAAAAGACAAATGAAAATTGTTCTTCATCACTAATCATCAGGGAGATGGAAATCAAAATGACAATGAGATATCATTTTACACCACAGGACTGGCACACATCGAAAATAACATGATAAACCAGTGCTGGTGTGGATATGGTGTGAAAGATATTCTTATTTATTGCTGGTGGGAATGCTGACTGGCCCAGTTTTTTTGGAAAATTCCTCCAAAAACTAGAGATTGAGCTTCCATTTGACCCAGTAATACCATTCTTGGGTATATACCCTGGGGGACCCAAGAACACACAGTAGAAACACCACCTGCAATTCTATGTTCATGGCAGCATTATTCATAATAGCCAGAATCTGGAAACAACCTGAGTGCCTGAGAACAGTAAGAACAGATTACTTGATAAAGAAGCTATTATACAGCTACTCAATGGAATACTATGCTGCTGTTAGGAAAAAATGAAGTAATGAAATTTGCCTATAAATGGATGGACCTGGAGAGTACCATGCTGAGTCAAATTAGAGGGAAAAGGACATATAAAGAGTGACCGCATTCATTTGTGGGATATAAACAACAATATAAGACTACCATATAAGGCAAGGCAAAATAGGGGCCAAGAGGACTTGTCTAGGGTTGGAACTTACCACAAAGTTGTGAGGAGCAGAGTGTAGGGTAAGATAGAGAAATACCAGATTGACAGTAACATTTAAGAATCGTCAACGCTGGACTAGAATTGATTTTGGAAAGTAGGTTTAAGGAATATGCATGATAGTCCATCAATGTCTTGTTTTTAAAACATAATGCACAAAAGGAGAGAGAAAGTGAGAGAACAGAAGAAAATTGCCAGCTATAGCGGCCGATTTTGGCTGTGGGGCTAGGGGGGAAATGGGAAATGTGTACTGGTGGAAGGATGGGTGTTGGAACACTGTATGACTGAAAAACAATCATGAACAGCTTTGTAATGATCTATTGTACATTGTATCACTGTCTTCCCATTCATCATCAATTTGCTTGAGCGGGCACCTGTAACATCTCCATATGTCCTGTCTCATGCTAGTAGAGCCCAAGGGC
>JAJIBD010030684.1:0-29262 GCA_021461705.1 Cryptotis parvus | reverse complement strand
GTCAGGAATTACTCCTTGCCGTGCTCTGGGGACTATATGGGATGCCAGGGTTCGAACCCGGGTCAGCCATGTGCAAGACAAATGACCTACCCTCTGGACTATTACTCTGGCCCTGATGATTTTTTTTTTTTTTTTACGACATCGAAATGAAAAGTATCTTTATTTTATTTTATTTTTTTTTAAATTTTTTTTATTTTTAAAATTACAAAGATATACAATTAAAAAGTTTATATTTGGGTTTTGGTCAAACAGTGTTGCAGCACCCATCCCGCCACCAGTGCCCATCTCCCACCACCAACGTCCCGGTTCCCTCCCCCCCCCCAGCCCTGCTCCATGGCAGGTTCTTGATTTCTTTCCATTTCTCTCTCTTTCTCTTTTCCTTCCCCCTCAGACTATGAATTACAGAACATACATTAAAGGGTTGTCATGTGTATCTTTTTGCCTCTATTTAATGCTCAGTTCTAGGTTGGCATTAGTACTCTCAACAATTGTCAGCACACTGTTCCATTTCTGTCTTACCTAGCCTCTGAATCCCACACATTTGTGATAATTTCCACCTTTGACAGGACCTCCTGATATATGTTTCACTTGATCTTGGATATTGGTATCATAATATGTACCTATATATTTATGTAATGCAGATAAATGCAGTCATTCTGTATCTGTCTCTCTCCTTCTGGCTAATTTCGCTCAACATAATCTTCTCCATGTCCATCCATTTGTAGGCAAATTTTATTACTTCATTTTTCCTAACAGCTGCATAGTATTCCATTGTGTAGATGTACCAAAGCTTTTTATCCAGTCATCGATTTTCGGGCACTCTGGTTGCTTCCAGATTCTGGCTATTGTGAATAATGCTGCTATGAACATAAAAGTAGGGATGGTGTTTCCGCTGCGTATTTTTGGCTTCCCAGAGTAGATTCCCAGGAGTGGTATGGCTGGGTCAAATGGGAGTTCAATTTCTAGTCTTTGGAGGAAAGTCCATATTGTTTTCCAGAAAGGCTGTACCAGCCGGCATTCCCACCAACAATGGATGAGTGTCCCCCTTTTCCCCACACCCACGCCAGCACTTGTTGTTCTTGTTCTTTTGAATGTGTGCCAGTCTCTGTGGTGTAAAGTGGTATCTCATTGTTGTTTTGATTTGCATCTCTCTGATGATTAGTGATGATGAGCATTTTTTCATATGTTTTTTGGCCATTCGAATTTCTTCCCTTGCTGAAGTTTCTGTTCGTTTCTTCTCCCCATTTTTTGATGGGGTTGTTTGTTTTCTTCTTGTAAAAAGTTCTACCAGTGCCTGATATATCCTGGATATTAACCCCTTATCAGATGTGTATTGGGTGAATATTCTTTCCCATTCTGTGGACTGCTTTTGTATCTTAGTCACTGTTTCTTTTGAGGTGCAGAAGCTTTTTAGTTTCATGTAGTCCCATATGTTTATCTTTTCTTCTAGTTGCTTTGTTAGTGATGTTTCATCTTTGAAGATGCCTTTAGCTTCAATGTCATGGAGGGTTTTTCCTATATTTTCTTCAATGTGGCCCTGATGAATTTTTAGGTTGAAATTTTTTATTTCTGTAAAATTCATTGTTGAGATTTTGAATAGATTACATTGAATCTGTTGGTCACTTTTGATAATATTGACATTGTAAGGATATTAAAAAACCCTTGAATCCATAAGATTTCTTTCCAGTAATTTATATCTTTAATTTTTTTAGCAAAATTTTAGTAGATTTCTGTGTAAAACTTTTATATCCTTGGTACATTTATTTATTCCTAAGCATTTTTTTTATTTCTCTTGGTATTTTATTTATTTGGGGGAGGGCCTGGGGTCACTCTTGGTGATACTTGGCTGACTCTATATGTCAATTGTGGGGTGCTGGCATAAGGTCCTATTCAGACACTGCTGTGTTGGGGCCACCAAGGACACACTCAGAGGTGCAGGGAGTGTTGGGGGCGCCGCCGGGGTCCCCGACAGTGCCGGAAGTGAGTTCCCTTCTACCTCCGAAGCCGGCGGGGGAATGGATGAAGACTCAGGAATCTGATGCAGTTTTAAAAGGGCTTTACTATCACAGGTTCCAATATACAATCCCAAGAGCAGGGAAAACCTCCGGACTCTGGGTTTCCCAGCTAGGCCCCAGCCACGTGTAAGCCAAGATGGCTGCCACCACGTGTTGAGGCCCAACAGAGAATGGAGAGGACGGAGAGGCCAAATGCCAAGGGAAGCCGAAATGGCAAAAGGGAGAATAAAAGAGAGGCTTCTTTCTTCTTGCAGCTTATTTTATAGCTAGAAATTCGCCCAAACTCCCCAGCCCAGCCTATTCTGGGCTGGGCTATCTAGAGATGAAAACAGGAAAATAGCTCTATAGAAATGTAGTAACTTCAGAAGACCATCTGGCTGTTTACAAGGACCCAGAGCTAATTAAAAGCCTCCTAGCAGAGCTGGGAGAAGCTAGAAGCTAAATGTAACTTCCCCTGGCAGGAAGGGTCAAATGCCCTCAGGTAATTCTCCCAGCACCTCACCTCATATCTTGAGCCAAGATCTGCCTGGAATTGCCTTTATAGGGTAGAGAAGGGGGTTTCTGAGATGGCATGTCTCTGTACCAAAGACTAATACTAATGCCAGTTAAATATTCCTCCAAGCCTTCACAAGAGTTTCGTCTACTTCACGGTAGTTTTGTATTTTAGTTGCCTTTGAGTTATCAGGGAGCCATGCTTGCTTGCTTGGAGGCAAACAGCATTTCTCTCTGGTCTAATGACTTAGAGATCCAATGTGGCCAGGCAAATATGCTGGTAAAATCTAGCTAGTCCCACGATGATTGTGGTAGCATGAGAGAATATGTATACCAGCCAGTACAGAATACATGGTCAGATAAACTGCCTCATTTAGACTACCCCCTATCTATGAAGTGGCCTGCAGGAGGCAATCCAGGGCAGATGCAGAGGCCTAAGCTTTTAGGTGTCCTGCAACAAGGGAGTGAATTAGGTGTCAGGAGTGGGACTCATGTCCTGTGCCTATAGCATGCACCCTGACCTCGAGTTATCTCTTTGGTGACTTTTTCATTGCTGTTTATAATGGATATATTTTATCCATTTCCTTTTCTAATTACTCATTGCTTGTAGAACAGTTTTAAGTGTAGTATTAAGTTTGTTATTCAATTGAAGTTTAGTTTTGTCGATTTTGCTGACTTCACTTATTCATTGAACAGGAGGTTTTTAGGGTCGATGTGGAATTTTTATCTTATAAAATGATCTCCTGAGGGTTGAATCTCTCCTACTGGGCTGAAAAAAGAGTAGGGTTCAGAATATCTTAATCCCAATAATTCCACTTTTAAAAAAATGATTGTGTGTAGCTAGAATATGGAAACAACCTAAGTGCCCGAGAACAGAGGACTGGCTAAAGAAACTGTGGTACATCTACACGATGGAATACTATGCAGCTGTCAGAAAAAGACGAAATTGTGAAATTTACCCGCAAATGGATGGACATGGACACTATCGTGCTGAGTGAAATTAGGCAGTAGGAAAAAGACAGATATAGAATGACTGCATTCATTAATAGGATATAAATAGATACCAGTGTTTTATTGAGTGTGGGCAATGGTAATTCAGACTAGAACTCACCATTGAATATACACAAAGAGACTTACATGATAAACCCTAAATGTCTGCAGTGCTAGGCGCAATGTGTAAGAGAAGGGAGAGAGAGTTACAGAGACAGAGAGAGAGACAGAGGACAGAGAGAGCAGAGAGAGAAAGGGGTACCTGCTACTGAGGCAGCCTGGGGGTGAGCGGGAGGGGGGGGGGGGTACATTGGTGGTGGGTGATGGGGCTCTGGTGGAGGGCTGGGTGCTGGTATACTGTATTACCAAGAACCAATTATGAACACCTTTGTAACTGTATGTTTCACTGTGGTATAATAAAAAATAAAAAAAAAACCTTTTATGTAACAAAAAATGATTGTGTGTGTATGTGTGCGTGTATGCGAGCGTGGTGTGTGTGTGTGTGTGTGTGTGTGTATGAGAGTGAGTGATACCCAGCAGGGCTCAGGGCTTTCTTCTGGAGCTGTGCTCAGGGGCCCTCATGGCATGTTGGGGATCAGTCTCATGGCCAGCCACGTGCAAGGCAAATGCCTTAGCTACTGGACTCTCTCCAGCCCAGTGACTCCATCCTAATGAAGCATATTTAATCTTCAAGTCTCTTCATACGCTGTGTGGGTTCTGTACGAAGTGCATATACTAATTCTTCCTCAGGAAAATCTGAAATCTTGCTAAGAAAGGTCTTGCACTCAGGAAGGTGGAAGAAATCGGATGCTAATTCTGATGGTGCGGGCCGCGGGGCTGGTGGCAGAGGAGAAGCTGTGAACCCTCAGAAAGTCTGCTAGGGGTTGCGGGAAGTCGGGTGAAGGATTCCTAGGGAGAATGCAAGAATGTTAGCCCAAACCATTACTTACATTGTGGGTTTGTCTCTCCACTCTTCAGATTTTTAAAAGCTTTTGGTTTTCAACGATGAATTTTTGTTGTTGTGGTTATTACTGATTTTTTGAGGGGCCCTGACTTGTGGGGTTCAAGGGCTATTCCTGACTCAGTGCTTGGGGGTCAGTCCTAGTGGTGGCCAGGGGTCCGTGTGCTCCGAGGGATGGGTGCAGGTCCTCCAGCGTGCAGAGCACCACTCCAGCCCTCTGAGTTGTCTCCACAGATCGAGCCAACATGTTTTTAAGAAGAAATGGTGAGGGCTGTAGTGATAGTCCAGCAGGGAGGGCGTTTGCCTTACACGCAGCCAACTGGGTTTGATCCCTGGCATCCCATATGGTCCCCTGAGTGCCACCAGGAGTAATTCCTGAGTGCAGAGCCAGGATAACCCCTGATCGTTGCCAGGAGTGACCCAACAAGCCAAAAAAAAAAAAAGAAGAAGAAGAAGAAATGATGATCAAAGCCAGAGTTATCGTACAGCAGTACAACAGGTAGAGTGTTTGCCTTGCACTCAGCCAACCCAGGTTCAATCCCCGTCATCCCATACATTCCCCAAGCACTGCCAGGAATAATTCCTGAGTGCAGATCCAGGAGTAACCCCTGAGCACTGCCGGGTGTGATCCAGAAAGCAAAAGAAGAAATGATGTTAGATGAGTGAAAAAAAAATTCTTCTGGCTGCCTTAAAAATTAGGCCATTAGGTTTGATTTGTGGATTGTCCCCTAAATTGGTGTTCTGTCGAACAGTAAACTCTTTTACTTTTCAGACATGAACGAACACAGCTCTAGAAGTCACAGTATCTTCCTGATTAATATTAAGCAAGAGAATGTAGAGACGGAGAAAAAACTCAGTGGGAAGCTTTATCTAGTTGATTTGGCTGGGAGCGAAAAGGTAATTGGTTCTTTATTTGTTATTACCTATAATTTCCCCCTGTTATTTGCTTCGTGTGCAATGGATAATTTTTATGTCCTCCTCATCCCAGGCTTTAAAGAGCTTTTAAAGTTTGGGATGTTGTGCCAAGGTGTTATTAAATTTAACCTTTGTTTCCCTGCTTTTTTTTTCTGGCCCTCAAATTCATCTCTCAGGAGGTCCTTTGAGCGTGGTTCTCATTTATGCGTCATGGGCACTGTCTGATGACGACAGTGGAAATGTGAATTTCAGCCTGGCAAAGGCAGCTGTGCACACGCAGAGGGACATGAACACACGTGTGAGAATGGAAAGGCAGCCCCACCCCCCCATTGTCCCTATGGGCCAGGAAAAGCTCTCTCTCTGCAGGTCTGTTCACCGGCAGATCCCACGGGGCTGCTGCCCCAGCCCATGTCTCTCCCTGTTCCTCTCCTCAGCAGGCCATGGCTGGTGGCCTCAGTGGGTCACTTTACTTCTCTGGAGCTGATTCACGAAAGGCAGTCCCGGTCACTCGTGCGACCACACATCCTGACCCTTTGCTCGTCTGTCAGGGCTGTGTCTTGGTATCCTCTTTCTGTCCCTCACCCTCCCTGGCACTGGTGGCACTCATTCTAGCACACACAGGCTCCCCAGAAACTGCCACTATCTATTCGCAGCCTCATTTCTCAGCTACCAGACCCGGGCCGGGAGCACGGCCTCCTGTGTGACATCACAGAGCAGGTGCGTGAGGGCCAGTGCTGTGGGCTGGTCCCTTGCTGGGCTTGTGCTGGGAGTGGCTCTGTCAGGTCCAGCACTGCAGCCCAGTTAGTCCCCCTGAACTGGGCCGTCGTATAGATTCCTGGAAGCCCACCTGCAGGCCCAGTTATGGCCACCGCGAACTTCTGTGTAAGTACTCACCCCTGACAGGGTCCTCCTGAGAAGTCAACAGAGATTCCGAGCTAGGAATCGAACACTTGACTCCCAGGAGTGCTCAGCATCAGTCAGCTGCTCACCCATTAGGATGTTGTCTGGAATGCTTCCAGACCGGCCCCTGCTCAGCTTTGGCACTAGGCTCTATAGGTCCCTATCACCCTTGACCTCTTCCCGAGCAGGCCAGCTTCTTTTTAGAGCCTAGAAGTAAGCAGGTGGACAGGTGTCTAGGAAGGGTCCATGCTGGAGCGGAGGCCTGTCCTCAGCAGTGTCAGCGATTCTTGCTTAGGGTACAGGAGCTGTTAAGCACCTTGACACTGAGTGGTGCATGCCACCGGTGACTCACACTTGTGTGGCCCCTTGGACAAAAATTGCAGCGTATTGAATATAGGCAAAGAGATATACATGAAAACCTCTAAATGTATGTATTGCAAGCCACGATGTGTAAGAGAAGGGAGGGAGGGAGAGAGAGCGAGAGCGAGAGAGGAGATAAAGAACCTGCTGTAGACACAGGCTAGGGGAGGGAATTGGGGACACTGGTGGTGGGAAATGGACACTGGTGGAGGGATGGGTGCTGGAACACTGTATGACTAAAATCCAAACATGAATATCTTTGTAATTGTATATCTCACAGTGTTATAATAAAATATTTAAAAAAAAAACTGCAGTGCCCTAGTCTGTGTTTAAAGTGGTTCTGGGCTGGAGCAATAGCACAGTGGGTAGAGCGTTTGCCTTGCATGCGGCCAACCCAGGTTTGATCCCCGCATCCCATATGGTTCTCTAAGCACCGTGAGGAGTAATTCCTGAGTGCAGAGTCAGGAGTAGTTAACCCTGAGTAAATACTGTGTGTGACCCAAAAAACAAACAAACAAAACCCCAAATAATCATAAATAAAGTGGTGGTTCCACTTATTTCCTTTACCCATATCTGTTTTCCTTTGCCCTAGAAACGTGTCCACTGTAATGTATTAATGTGATTTTCTAGAGGATAACTTGGGTTTTTAGTTCCAATGCCCCCGTATTTTTCTTTCGAGCTGACAAGTTGACATATCTGGAGCTCAAATTTCCCTTGTCTGGAAAATCTGATCATAGCTGTTGACTGTTTCAGGAGTTAAGACATTCAAAGATGAAAGGTGCAAAGCTGTTATTACTTGTTATCAGCTATGTTGCTTATCTCTAAGTAGGCGAACCCCTCCGTTCCAAGAGAGATGAAAAGTTAGCCTGCTTGGACAAAACTCCCTCCGGACATACATGTGTTTCCATTGTTGGGAGTTTTCTCTTTATCCACAATTAAAAGCTGTCACTGTGCAGTTTAGTGGCGGCCCCCACTCCTTTTCCTTCCCTGGGCAGCTGCTCACCTGCATCGTTTGTTTTGTAACAGAGCTGTGAATCATGTTGCGTTCCTGTTTTTCTCTAGCATCTGTGCTCGGCTCTCTACCGAGCACAGATGCTAGAGAAAAAATATAAAAAATAAAAAAATTTTCTGTAAATTTTATATTTACAGCAAATGCTGTAAATATAAAATTGCCGGTAACAGCCGAGCTGAGGAGGAGCGGGGGAGGCCCCCTCTGGCCGCAGAGGATAAAGACAGATTGTCGGTGCAGCGGGAGCTTTCTGGGTGTCTCCAGCTGCTTCCCTTTGCGTAATCGACCCCTTTCTCTCATGTGAGGGAAGTTGTGGAAGGAGAGAGGCTAGACAATTTCCCCCTGTTCCTTATTTGCTTGAAACTGGAACCGGAACTGGACTGTCCATGTATTTATTCACATGGCTCAGGACCGCATTTCCACTCATCACTTCCCTCTGGGATCCCCTTTTGCCCTGGAATCTCTGTTTCAGTTTCCCCAAAACAACCCTGCGTGCCTTTAGGGGGCCCTTTTTCAGAGCCCAGCTTCCCTGGATGGATGACCCCTGGGGACGCCACACACAGTGTCACCGCTGGAGGGATTGCAACTGGTCCTTTCACTGAAAGGAAAATGACAGCCAGAGAGAACAGATCCCCAGCCATGGATATCAGGGAAGCCTTGATAAAATCAATATGCTTCTTCCTTTTCTGGTCCCCCTGCACTCCAGGAGAATCCACACCCTCCACCCGCCCGCCCTCCTGTGAATTGGAATTCTCGACTGTGTTTGTGCTGTGCCATGAAACTCACTGCTTCTCTCTCTCTGGCAGGTCAGCAAAACTGGTGCCGAGGGAGCAGTTCTCGACGAAGCTAAAAATATCAATAAGTCTTTGTCTGCTCTTGGAAACGTGATCTCAGCCTTGGCAGAGGGGACAGTAAGTGGGCCTGTCTGTGTTGAGTGAGAGGAAAAGGATTCGCCTTTTGGGTGTGGGCATTCTCTTTGACCACCCCAACAGAGGTGTGGTGGGGTTTGTGTGGAAAAGGGGTGGGGGATACGGGACATCTGCCTGTATTCCTGTTGGTGAGTGTTGAGAGCTCATTTCCTGTGCCCCAAGTCTCAGCTGGGGAGGTTTTGCTTTGGCCAGATCCAGATGTGGAGTGACATGTTCTGTTGCGCATGGCTCCAGGTCCTGCATCACTGAACTTTTTAAAAAAAATATTTTATTATACCACCGTTAGATATACAATTACAAGATGTTCATGTTTGAATTTTGGTTCTACAGTGTTCCAACACCCATCCCTCCACCCCTGCCCATCTCCCATCACCATTGTCCCCACCAGCTTCCCCTTCCCCCAGCCTGCCTCCATGGCAGGTTCTTTATCTCCTTTATCTCTTTCTCACTCTCTCTCTTTCTCTCTCTCTTTCTCTCTCTCTCTCTCCTCCCTTCTTGCTGTCATTGAACTTTCTTCCTCACTTTTATCTCTTTAATGGGCTGCAGTCGCCAACATTTCCCCCTTCCTTTCTTGTACAGAAAACACATGTGCCATACCGGGACAGCAAGATGACTCGGATTCTCCAGGACTCCCTGGGCGGGAACTGTAGAACCACCATCGTCATCTGTTGTTCTCCGTCCGTCTTCAATGAGGCTGAGACCAAGTCAACACTGATGTTCGGACAGAGGTGGGTGGGCACAGCTTCTCACTGTCTTGCTCAAGCTGCGTGTTGGGTTTCAGAATTAAGAGACTAGAGGGACGGGGTGTGGACAGTTGGGTCTAAGTTGTAGTCACCAGCTAAATCTGAGACTTTACTAGTTGAGGACAGATGAATAATTATGTTAGTAATTTTTCTAAAATAATGAGCAGACTGGAGTACTGGAGTGATAGTATAGTGGGGAGGGTGTTTACCTTGCACGCGGCTGACCTGGGTTGATCCTCGACATCCCATGTGGTTCCCCAGTACCACCAGGAATAGCTTCTGAGTGCAGAGCCAGGAATAACTCCCTGAGCATCGCTGAGTGTGACCCCCAAAGCAAAATAAATAAATAAATAAAATAATGACCAAAACTATGCCAACTAATTGTTTGATTTTTAAACAAAAGCAAACAAATAAAACCCCAAGACGATTCCATCTTATTTCAGATGTGTTTAGCCTTTCAGTGGGGTGTGACCTCTGCGTGTGTCATGTGTATCGGTGTGTCGTTAAATTAAGTTCTCAGGTTCACAGGATTTTAAGAGTATAGAACTCGGGATGGGTAACAGCCGGAACTCCCAGGGTCTCTGCTCTGTTGCACAGTTGCTGATCGAGGCCAGCACTGAGACGCAGGGTAGAGGACTGGAGTCAGCAGGGTTGGGGACACAGCCCTGCAGGGAGCCTGCGTGGGAAGGCAGAGCAAGCATTAAGCAGAGTGGAAGACAGATGCCGCCTCAACCTCACTTGGAGAGATGGGCAGATGAGGGTCTTGGTGTTGGGCCGCAGGGAAGGCGTGTGGGGGTTGGTCTCTGCTCTCCTTCCTCTCCTTTCCTGCCCCTCCCGCTGCCGCCCCGACCCATCAGTTTCGCTCTTTCCTCTTGGGTAGCAGCCCCAGTGCCCCCAGCCTGACTGCCTCCGGGCTGTTTTCCTAAGAGTCCCGGCTGTGGAGGATTTGGATGATCAGCTTGTCCTCGGCCTGCAGCCCTGAGAGTTGGCAGCTGCGGAATTTGTCATTCCCTCCCCTCCCAAATCACCCTGTGACCCTCCCACCCAGTGTCCACCTGCTCTCTGGGGACACTCTGCCTTGTCTATTAGTGGCTCCTCAGACACTCCCCCGCCTTCGTCCTAGGAGAGCCCTGGGTGCTGATGCCTGAGAAATGGTTGGAGGTGCCTAGACCTAGGACAGATGGTGGTGGGCATGGTGCCTGGTGAGCTGTTAGGGCTTGTGGAAACCACATTCAACCCCAGTCCCTTTCCTAGCCTGCCACAGAATGTAGAATTGCACAGCCGTGGCACCTGTGCGGTGTCTAAACACCAATTACATGGGAATGTGGCAACACTAATATGTCTTTTAACCGGATGTGGGTCTTTTGCTTCCTCTCAGATCGTGTCCTTCAGGAATCGCTGTCTGGATTAGGGCGTGGCTGGCACTGATACAGCCTGTTATCTTGAGGGTCCCAGCACACCTGCAGGCCTGTGTTTGTGTCTTGCTTGCTGTTTCCTCCACTGTTCTCTTCAGTTCCCCGAGTTTCTTAAACTTAAGCCATGGCAGTTTCCTCTGAAAACAACTTAGAATAAGCTAGCACCAAATGCATCTACCATAAAAAATGTTTCTTAAAAAAAATGATCACAACCCATGAACATATTTGTAATTGTATATCTCATGGTGTTATAATAAAATTAAAAAAATTATCAGGGCCAACAACTTGTACAAGCAATAAAATTGAACCAGGTTTGATCCCAGGGACCCCACATGACCCCCTGAGCACCACCAATAGTGATTCCTGAGTGCAGAACCAGGAGTAAACACAAGCACAGCCAGGAGTGACTGGCAAATACCCTCCCCTGTCAAATTCTTGTAAGGCCTTGGGATGACCCAGTGGTAGAAGTGCCTGCTTGCAACTGTAAGGCAACTAGCTTGATCCTTGCTGCCACCTGTATTTCTTCAGTGAAGTCTTGACAGTTCTGCTCTCAGGGGTCCCAGTACCGTACTAAAGTATTCTCTGGGATACCGCAGCTGAGTGTGTGCGAACATTGCAGCTACACCGTGCAGCCCCTAGCAGGCTCAACCGCCAGGAGTGCATAAGCACCTGAGCTCAAGAGGGGCCTCGAGAGCAGTGTGTGTGTGTGTGTGTGTGTGTGTGTGTGTGTGTGTATTTGTGTGTGTGTGTGCCACAACTAAAGTGTGTTGCCCCAGTGACCTCGGAGCTGGGTATTCTCTGCATTGTACAGAGCCAGGAGTAAGCCCTTAATGCAGCCAGGTGTGGGCAGAAAACAAAAAATAAACAAACCAGCAAAGAAAACAAAGAAACTCTCCTGATAATTTGGGATTACAAAAAAATTCAGAGTATGCTAAGTGGAACTGTCCAATAAAATTGATCGTCTGCCTTACTGGCTTCCTGACCCCATGAGGGCAGGTTTTGTGTGTGTCATGGATAGCACCGTCCCTCCACACTCCCAGGTCAGCTCAGACATAGTTGTGGGTGGTTAGGAAGTCATGGCTTGTCCAGAGAAGGAGCAGTTCAGCTGGTCGTGTGGAATTCCAGCTTGGACATAGCTGTGAGGGGTCAGGAAGTCATGGCCGGTCGTGTGGAATCCCTTCAGCACCACGGCAGCTGCTGAGCTGGGAGACCGTTATGTGCAGCTTAGTTGGCTTTAGATCTGGTTTGTTTTCCTGCCTCTAATTAGAAATGTGTAAGCTTTTGTTCCCTTCCCTTTATCTCATAGTTAATGGATTCTTCAAGGACATTGAGCTTCTCTGAGGAGCCAGTACCTGCTTTATTGTTAGATAGACGCATTGAGTCCAATTACACAGCAGACAGGAGCCTGAACATTGGATTAGACATGGTATCTGATAGCTAATGAGATTAAGCACTTTTGAACTCCGAGAGGACTGCCAGGCAGATCCCAAACTCGGTGTGGCTAACACTTGTTCATTATACTCTTAGTGCAGGGCTGGTTGGACCTCAGGGCAGCGCATGGTGCCTCTGTGATTCCTATAAGGTTCTTTCAAGGAGATGCAGACAACTCTCATTTGCTGCTAGATATGCTGTGTTGACACCCAGAGTAAAACAATAGCCCGTCCTTTGAAGCCATAGAAACTTGTTGGCGGCTGCAGGTGCCTGAGGGCAGCGCATCAGCTGATGCTCCTTAGGGTGCTAGATCAGGTGGTGGAATTGAAAGGGGGAAAAGTAGTCACCAGCCTTGCTCCTTGGTATCTATCATGAGTCGTGACTCTTTTGTTCAGTCTTTCCCATCTCCCTGAGTCCTCTAAATGGCCGTCTTTGTGCGAACAAGAAGTAGGAGACGTCTGCTGTGCTCTCTAAGGGCTCTTTAATCGAGTCAAGGAGGCAAGTCTTGAATTTCTAGGCAGCAGAGGCCAAACCCATGCTGAGCCTTTCCATGCTTAAGGGTAGGGTCCTCATAGGAGATAATCCATTCATTGATTTGTTTCTTCTTCCTGGCCTTCTGTGCGATTCCTTAGTCTTTAATTGGTCTTCGACATCCTTTCATAACACGATTCAAAAGGGACTTTTGTAGGTTTTTGACAAATGAACTCAAGTCACCCAATTATCTTGGAAGCCTATTTGGTCACTCCTTGATTTAGGTGGTAATAAAGGACGAAGGAACCCCAGGAGGCAGAATCACTGTTGGAAGCTGGAATCAGCACGTCCTCGGGCACCCAGGATTTTGATTGGTCCAGCATGAATAATTCAAAAGTTTTATTCATATGTTGAATGAGGAAGGAGAATTGATATTTCAGGAAAAGGGATGTTCTTTTCCTGTCATGCACTCTACAAAATGCCGTCTAGAGCTCAGTTTCATGGAAGCTGAATTCAGCAGAGCCCGAGGCCTCAGTGATCTGCAGGCTAAAGGCCTCTTGGAGCAGGAGTTACTTTTAGGGTGAGAGTGAGCACTTCTAGCCCAGAACAAAAATGTAAGGACTCTCTACTCACGTCTCTGGGCAGGCCTCTTGCTGAAGCACTGGTCAGGCTAAGTTTATTCATGGTTGTTATTTGAAGAGGTCATACCAGCAGTGTCCAGAGGTCACTCCCGGATGAGTGTGCAGGGGTCACTCCTGGCACCGCTCAGGAGTCTGTGTGCCATATGCAAGGCGTGTGCCCTGTATGGTCTGTCTGGTTCCCACCAATCAGGCTCCAGTTTTGGCTCTTGGAGGAAGACTGACTGCCAGAAGCTTAACTACATGCTTCTTCATCTAATTTGGCCTTTTCTTGTTTCTAAGAAAACCAAGAGCTTTTTCAGGAGCGAATATGGAAAGCTTTTAGTTCTTCTCTTCTTTCTACCTGCTCCCCCACTCCCATGTCCCGCCCCCCAGCAGAGGACTGTGTGGACTGGGAGGGGATGGTGCTTTGTAGCCTTTCTGTTTCTCTGGGGAAGTCAGGTACTAGAGTCGGGAGCTAGGATCACCCACGAGAATGTCTGTTGTAAGTCAGCTTGGTTGGGAGGTGGTGGCTATTCCTGCATCAGATACTGATCTGGGGCCGCGTTCTGCAGATGTGGTTAGCAACAGTAATTCTAGTTGTCTGTAGGTAAAGCATATTACTCTTTTTTTTTTTTTTTGCTTTTTTGGGTCACACCCGGCAATGCTCAGGGGTTACTCCTGGCTCTGCACTCAGGAATTACTCCTGGCGGTGCTCGGGGGACCATATGGGATGCCAGGGATCGAACCGGGCTGGCAAGGGGCAGGCTGCGTGCAAGGGAAACGCCCTACCCACTGGGCTATCACTCCAGCCCTGCATATTACCCTTTAGACTATGGACGTTCATCCAGTCAGGTGAAGACAACCTTAAGAACAAAAAGCATTTTCCTGGAGAGAAACATTTCATCTAAAGACCATATGATCAGTTCCTGGCAGTTTCCAGCTTGCTGATCTGCCCTGTGACTCTCCCAGGAGACAGCTCAGATAGAAAAAAACAAGTGGACACAGTTCACGGAAGAAAGGGGAGGTGACTCTGCCCCCTGCCACGCCTGTTCTGTTGTTTTGTCCCAGCACATCTCTGTCTCTCCTTCAACCTGCAGGTTTTTAAAATGATTTATTTTCGGGTGTCAGGGAATCACACCCGGCAATGATCAGGAGTTACTCCTGGCTCTGCACTCAGGAATTACTCCTGGTGGTGTTCAGGGGATCATATGGGATGCCGGGGATTAAACCAGGGTCAACCACATGCAGGGCAAATGCTCTACCTGCTGTGCTATTGCTCCAGCTCCCCTTTTTTGTTTATTTATTTATTTTTAATTTTGGCTTTGAGCCTGCAGTTGACATGCTGTGAAGCACATGCCCACCCTTCCGAGACTGCCCACGGCTGGCGGCTCCTCCACCACGCTGTGGTCCACGTAGATCCACTCTGCACTTCAGCAGCATCTGACCTTTGGTTGAGCGCTTGGTCAAGCGGGCGGCACTCTTGAACCCCATCTCTATATCCACATCAATCCCATAAAGTGTAGGGAATTCTTGAGGAAAGAGGTGAAATGTTGATATGAAAAAAGTGTCGGTAGAGGTTCAGCTTCCCTTTAGTCTAGGTTTCATATAGGAATGAAGGATTAGGATGCTGCTGCTTTAAACACGATGTAGGAGGGAGATGTTTCTATTAAAAATTTGAAAGCTCCAGGCACAGAAATTCAATAAATCTTAACAACTTTTAATAATTCTGTTTTTTTTTTATCTAGATATCATTCTCTTTTTCCAGACTTGATTCTTTTTTTTCCTGTGGATCTATTCTTCTTAACTTTTCTTTATTTTTTTTGCTTTTTTGGGTCACACCCGGTAGTGCTCAGGGGTTTCTCCTGGCTCTAGAATTACTCCTGGCGGTGCTCAGGGGACCATATGGGATGCCGGGGATCAAACCCAGGCCGGCATAGGCCGGCTGCATGCAAGGCAAACGCCCTACCCGCTGGGCTATCGCTCCAGCCCCATATTCTTCTTAACTTTTTAATGGCATATCATACCTTTGTAGGGTCCATGAATTTGAGCATGTAACTCAGTAATCTTTATTTCTTGTTTTTTTGGGGTCACACCTGACAATGCTCAGGGGTTACTCCTGCCTCTGCACTCAGGAATTACTCCTGGTGGCTCTCGGGGACCATATTGGATGCTGCGGATCCAACCTGGGTCAGCTGTGTGCAAGGCAAACACCCAACCCACTGTGATATCACTCCGGCCCCAAACTCAATAATCTTTCACATATATCTGTACACACATAGCTACTGCTTGGGACTTTAGAGATCTTTCTGGTGCACTTGCCAAGTCAGTGCTCAACTCTCAAGGGTGTCATTTTAATTTCTAGCAATATAAATTGCTATGATATATCCTAGAACTGCATGTAAGTAAGATCATTTAGTCACTTATCACTTGTCACTTGTCTTCCCATTGTTCATTGATTTGCTTCAGTGGGCGCCAGTAACGTCTCCATTTATTGGGAATGAGGTCCATTATTGTTACTGCTTTTGGCTTATCCAATACACCATGGGTAGCTTGCTAGGCTCTTCCATGGCTCTGCGTTTATCCTGGGGGCCCAGTCTTTTCCTGTATCAGACCATCAACTATCCAGATCCCATGGGGCAGAGCACTGGGTATAGGCAAGCCTGTCTCCTATTTGTCACCTTCTGATGCAGCCGGGCCCCACAGCCACACCTGTAACACCTTGAGGAGCAGGAAGAGCACTTAGTACTGTTTTATATTTGACTTCTTTCTTCAGCATTGCATCTGAAGTTTTTGTATGTGTTATTTTATTTAGAGGTGACTACAAGAGTATGCCACCTGCACGGCAAGCCTGGCAAGCTGCTCGTGTAGTATATATGCCAAATACCAGTAACATTTATATTAGGTCATCCCCATGACCTAATATAATGGTTTGAGGCTCTTTATGTTCCTGGAGCAAGCTGATGCCTTTGGGTTCTACTAGCATGAGACAGGACATATGGAGATGTTACTGGTGCCCGCTCTAGCAAATAGATGATTAACGGGAAGGTAGTGATAGTGATGGTGATTAAGTATTGTAATAATTTGCATTTCATAGTATTCTATTCTAAGAATATAACACATATTCATTCTACTGTTGATGGATATTTGGATTGTTTTTATGTTTGGAGCTACACAAAGGACGTGTCTGTGACACCAGTTGTCATTTCTTTTGTTGGACATTTGTCTCCTTTGTTAGGTATATACTTAGGAGTTGAATTGCCAACTTGAAATATGTGAGCTGTTCAGCTTTAATAGTACTGAAGAGTTTTTCTTCTTTATTTTTATTTATTTATTTATCTACTTATTTATTCATTCATTCATTCATTCGTTCGTTCATTTACTTAGTTTGGGAACTTGGGGGCCACACTTGGCAATGCTCAGGGCTATTCCTGTCTCTGCTCAGGACTGGCCCTTGGCGAGGCTCTGAAGGACCTAGCAGTACTGGAGAGTGAATCAGGATCAGCTGCATGCAGGGTTGCACCTTACCTCCTTTACTGTTTTTGACTCACAGGAAGGTGTTTTAAAAATGCCTGGAATAATTGACAGCCCTGTAGCAACTGTGTACTCTGATCTCTGCACATTATCAACACTTGGAGTATCTGTAAAAACTTTTAGCCATTCTCTTGAGCAGGTGAAGTTGTCTCATTGCTGTTTTGTTTTTCACTTCCCAATTTTTAAGTATTCTTTTTGGGCAATGGTGCTTTTATAAAGTGTAGTCTTAAAGTAGTAAAATCTTTTTTTTCCTTTGTTTTTGGGCTAAACCTGGGCAGTTTTGGGGGTAGTTCTCAGGGCTTACTCCTGGCTCTGTGGTCAGGGGACTATATGGATATTGAGACATGTACCTGGGTTGGCTGTGTGCAAGGCCAGTGCCCTACCTGCTGCACTATCACCCTGCCCTTAGTCGCTCAAACCTTTGCCCAGCTGTTTTACAGGTCGTTTGCCTTAGCTCATTGATTTGTAGAGCCAGTTGAAGTTTATATTCTTATTACTTAAAATACTGAATTTTAATAGATATTTCTCAGTTTTATTTATTTTTGTTTTGGGGGCATACCCAGTGGAGCTCAGGGATTACTGCTGGCTCTGTGCTCAGGGTTCACTTCTGCCAAGGTTTGGGGGACCATAGTGGTGCTGGTGATTGAACCTGGGTTGACCACATGTAAGGTAAACGCCAACCTGCTGTACTATCGCCCCAACCCCGTTTTTTCAATGTTAACAGAGTTGCAAATTTATCTTTTAAGTAAGAAATACTTGCCTACTCAATGTATTGAAGAGATTTGCCAGTTTCCTTCTAAAGACTATTGGTTTGCCTTTTACCTATGTGTATATTATTCATCACTAGAATTTTTTCTGGTGTTGGGAAGTGGGACCTGATCATGAGGTGCCCGGGAGGGAAGGGCGAGTTCTAGCCTTGTCCCACCATCCCAGTAGAACCTCGCAAGAAGCCAGAGGAACCCCCCACACCATAAGGGCTGCCATTTTCAACATCTGGACTTTACAGCTTGTCAGAGCTCCACCCACGAGAAAAGTCAATCTCTTCCCGTTGGTTCATCAGTAAATGCACGAGATGAGAGCCTACTACTGAGTGTATATCAGCCGTGACGGCAGAGCCTGGCAAACTACCCATGTTGTATTTGATATGCCAAAAACCAGTAACAATTATAGACCTCATTCCCATGACCTGAAGGAATGGTCTGAGGCTCTTCATGTTCCTGGAGCGAGCAGGTGCCCTTTGGCTACACTAGCACATGACCGGACATATGGAGATGTTATTGGTTCCTGCTAGAGCAAATTGATGAACAGCAGAAGACAAGTGATATGAGTGATACAAGTTGGGAACTGGATGAACCTCTGCCTATCGTCCTCTCTCCCTCCTCTGTGAAGACACCTGTGCTAAGAATACCATGACTGAAGAGCTGAGAGTTCCTAGATTTTTTCTTTCTTTGACTTTGGGGTCTATGCCTGATGGTTCTCAGGGCTTACTCTTAGCTCTTTGCTCAGGGATCACTCTGGGTGATCTCGGGATCATGTAGGGTGCTGGGGATCAAATCCAGGTTGGCCATGTGCAAGACAAACACCTGCTGTACTGCCACTCCAACCCCCAACATTTTTCAGTCAGTTCTCTTCCATGTTTTCTGAATCCCCAGCCTGCCTCCATGGCAGGTTACTTTATCTCCTTTCTCTCTCTCTCTTCTCTCTCTCCCTCCCTCCCTCCCTCCCTCCCTCCCTCCCTCCCTCCCTCCCTTTCCTTCTCACTTCCCTTTCATACACATTCTGGATTGTAATACATACATTTAGAAGTGATCATGTGTGTCTCTGCCTATACTCAGTATTCGGATGGTATCAGCACACTGTTCCCTTCTCTGTCTTACCGAGCCTCTGACTCCTACATGTTCGTGGTATTCCAGGTTTTGAGATATTGCATGGGTGCCCACACGCCATGGGGATCGGGCTGTGTCCAGCTGTGAAGTCCGGACCAGAGGATGACTGTGGTTGTGTTGCGCGAGGTTTTCTGACTTTTGGGAGCTTGGCAGAGGACAGGCCAAGGAGCAAAAACCTGCCCCCCACCCCAAGAATCCCATCAGTCTCAGTCTAGCACAGGGCAGGCAGGCAGACTCCTCCTTTGTCCTGCTGAGAGCCCCAGCAGCAGTTCTGGGCGGGCCTGCCAGGCCTTTGTGGAGGGAGCCGAGGTGGGGGAGGTGACCCCAGTCTCAGCTTCCTAAAATCCTGGTTGGCGTAGTCTCCAATTCCCACATGCCTGGTCTTGAACTTGTCTTCTCTCTTGGGTTGGGCTGTGTCCAGCTGTGGAGTCCAGACCAGGGGAATGACTGTAGTTGTGTTTTGCAAGGTTTTCTGACTTCTGGGAGCCTGATGGAGGACAGGCCAAGGAGCAAAACCCTGCCCCTACCCCAAGACGCCCCATCAGTCTAGCACAGGGCAGGCAGGCAGATGATCAGTTTCTCTCTTGGGTGGGGCTCTTATGAGCTGTGGCGTCTAGACCTTGAAAATGGCGGCTCTTATGGTGAGCGAGTTTCATCTGGCTGCTTCCGAGGCTTTACTGAGGTGATGGGCCGGGACAAAAACCCATCTCATGGTGAGCTCTCCATTTCTTCTGTAGACTGGGCTGTCCTTAAAAACTTCTTTCTGGCTCTGAAAGGGAAGCGCCCTCTTTGCCCAACTGCTGTTCTGAGTCCCAAAAAGGAGTCAGGTTCCAGAGTTTCCGCTTACTCCTCTGGACTGTTTTTATGCCTTGTCTAGTCTGTAGCCTCCTGCAGTGATCATGTGGACAGTTACAGTATCCCTTTTTGGCCAACTCCTTTGCCTCTGACTTCTGGGAAAGTTTGACCACTGGGGACATATCATAGATAGATATTCAGAAGATTAGTGAATGAATTTCTTGACTCCTTCCTTGCAGAGTCACTCAGAGTTTGCCGTGTACCTAGACTAAATAGCTCCCACTGATCCCCTTCCGACCTGACGGATATTAGCTCCCGTCACTAATGTGAGGTATGCGCTATCCCTTGTTATTTCCCAGCAGCCTTCACTGTCCTTGCTAAACTCTTCCCAGTGTATTCAGCATGAGTGCACCACCTATCTCTGGCCTGAACCTTGATTACTATAGAGATGAAAGAAAAACAGCCATAGTCCAGCGGGTAGGTGTTTGCCTTCCACACAGCTGATACAGGTTCGATTCTTGGCCTCCCATATGGTCCCCTGAGCATCTCCAGGAGTAATTCCTGAGTGCAGAGCCAGGAGTGACCCCTGAGCACCACCAGGTATGACACCCCCAAAAAAAAAGGCAAACAAGAAAAAGACTTTTCTGGATAGCTTAAGAGCACTTTGAGAATGAGAAACGGTTACACCAACCATAACCTTTCTGGGTCTCTCATAAGACCATATTTTTGGCCAAGTGTGCCTGAGTGTATCATGGGACCCCTGACCTTCTCTTCATGGTATACTGGTATAGTCTCCATCAGGAGACTCGTTATGGCTGAAAAAGTAAGATGAGTAGCCTCAGAGCATAAGCATTGTAGCCATGGGTTACTCTTCACTTTTTGACTTACTCAGTTGATAATGGGGCGGACTATGTTTGTAACTGGGATATATGCACACCATAGGGATGTTAGAAGGCGAGGTGAGTGTGTCAGACTGGCAGAGACTCTAAAGTAGCAATAAAATTGCTGCTATTTGAAAAATGAGAGCTGAAGCACTTCTGGGGAAAGCAGCCTTCAGCTGCGGCGAATGAGGGAGAATCACACTAATTCTTAAGTGGAGTGGTAGACTGAAGTCATTTAACTCCTGATGACAGTTGGGTTATTTAGTTGTCTGCTCTAGGGATTAATTTTTTGGAATGGCATCTGCAGTGCTGGTGGGGACTGCTGAATTCCTTTCACTGAAATAGAAACCGTGTCCAAAATATCGTTTGATGACAACAGTTATAAACTTGAATCACACATCAGATAATGCCGGCAAATATGACAGTACAAGAACAAGTGGGAGTTTAAGATGAAAAATCCAATAGCAGAAAAGAACAAGGTATCACATTTTTAAATGAGGTTTTATTTTTAATCTTAAAAAATAAGTAAGAAGGCTGGGGATGTGGCTCGTGGCAGAGCACATGCCTTGTATGTGTGAGGCCCTGAGTTCAATTCCTGGCACACACAAAATACAGGGTAAGTACTAAGTGAAATTTTGTCATGGTTAGTATTATTTTTTTACCTTTGACTTGGACAAGTCTGCCTGTGTGTAGCTAGGTACAGTATGTCTTTCCAGCAGCCATTAAAGATTCCACTACCTTCGTTCACTCCGATGGCTCCCTGAGTTACTGTGTAAGCATCTACAATGGTATATGTCACAAACACACATACACGCATACACACACACACAACACACACAACACACTCTCTTTCTCTCTCTCTCTCTCCTCTCTCTCCCTCTCTCTCCAGACCATTTGCCCAGAGGTCACTTCATCTCTTCACAGGAAGTAGAATGGGGCCCACTTTTACATGTTAGCTTGTTTCACTCATTTTGGAAATAAATGAAGTCAGAGATAGATTTCCAGTTTCTTGTGTTTCTTGAAAAACAGAATGATCTTAAAACTAAGATCATTAGGGCCAGAGCGATAGCCCAGCTGGTAGGGCGTTTGCCTTGCACCCGGCTGGCCTGCGCTGGCCTGGGTTTGATCCCCGGCATCCCATATGGTCCCCGAGCACCGCCAGGAGTAATTCCTGAGTGCAGAGCTAAGAGTAACCCCTGAACATCGCCGGGTGTGGCCCAAAAAGCAAAAAAAAAAACAAACAAACTAAGATCATTAAGAGTGGCCCACCACTCTCTCCTGGAGACAGTTGGCTCAGATGGGGGCAAGTGTCAGTGAGGACCTGCGGCTCGTCTGGTCAACCTCAAGTGGTTATGTGACTTGCTTCCAGCTGCATGGGCTAACAAATGTTAAATACATCAGGGATAATTCTAGGGACCAAATGCTAGAGAAACAGTGGGTTATTCCAGTTTATACATTGATGGTATGGCAAGAGGTAGTAGGCCGGAGATCTTGTCTTACAGGCTTGAATGTCATGATTGACGGAATGGAAGGACGCTCTTCTTAAATCTGACTAGGCGGGTGCTGAAGGCTGTAACTGTAAGTCAGGACTGAGAACACAGGCTGTGAGGCGGACTGGAGGGAGGAAGGCGTCTCTGTGAGATGATTCAAATGAAAATGCACCAGATTTAGAGACTTGCAGGAGCCATGGGATAAGGGACAAGATGCGCTGGGAGCATAAGGAGGAGCAGTGCCTTAATACAGGCAGGCTGGCAGATGAAGGCCCGGCCCTCTGGCTCCCCCCAGACTCCACCTCTTGTATGCGAGGACTATGCAGTTTCACCAGGGCCTTCCTCTAGCCAAAGCTCAGAGCCGTGCTCAGAACACCCCCTTTATGTTTGTAACCCCAGGGCTAAGACCATCAAGAACACAGTGTCTGTGAACCTGGAGCTCACAGCGGAAGAATGGAAGAAGAAGTAAAAAGAAAGAGAAGAACAAGACTTTGAAGAATGTGATCCAGCATCTGGAGATGGAGCTGAATCGATGGAGAAATGGTAAGGATTTCGGAGAAGTCGGAGGCTCTCCCTGGTGCTCTCCTCTTCCGCGGCTTGTTGGCGTCGTGTCTAGGCGTGGGGAGGATAGCTGAGTGGTCAGCGCTGACAGCCCCTGAGGGCAACCTCTGCTGTCCCCTTCCTGGGCTCAACCCCCACCCCGCCCACTTCCCAGGTCAGGGGATGGATGTGCCTTGTTAGTGCAAGCCGGTGGTTCTGCGTTTATTCCCAGTATGATGGCCTCGACCCATTTCTGTGGCTGGCTCTCTGGGAGGCACGTTTGAGGATTAGAGGGCTGCAACTTGGGCTTAGATCGCCTTTTCTGTAGGGGGTCAGGGGGCCACACCCGCCGGTGCTCAGGGCCTACTCTTGGCTCTGCACTCAGGGATCACTCCTGCCAGTGCTCAAGAGCCCAAACTGGGTGCCGGGGATCGGACCTGCATGTACAACAGGTGCCCTACCCACCTATCCTGTCGCCTGTGACAAACGTCATTCTTTCCCCAGTGGATGCGATCATTCATCACACATCTGGCAGATGTTCGCATTTCATTTCTCAAGCCCCCTTTAGGTGGGCATTGCTGCTTCGGAGCCAAGCCAGAGAGTTCCTGAAGGGGCTCTGGCGAAAATGGCAGCTTTGTAAAAAGCTTTTTTCGGTGGTGGGGAGGGAAGCATCACACCCGGCAGTGCTCAGGGCTTACTCCTGGCTCTGCGCTCAGGAATTACTCCTGGCGATGCTCGGGGGACCATATGGGATGCCGGGAAGCGAACCCGGTCAACCACGTGCAGGTCAAACACCCTACCCGCTGTGCTATGGCTCCGGCCCCATAAAAGTCTTCTTTTGGTGGCTTCTTTGACTTCTTCTTTTCTTTTTTTCTTCTTCCTCCTTTTTTTGGGGGTGGGTGGGGAGGTTGTTGTTTTACTAGAGGACCTGTTTCAGAGCATTTCCCAGTGGGGGCAGGTGGGTGTGGGTTTGGCATTGAGGAGGGGCTTTAAGTCCAGTGAAGGCAGTGCAGGCAGATGGTTCCTCTGTTCAGCGTCTGGCGAGGGAGGAATGGTCCAGACCCATTTTCTTTTGGACTGCAACAAGCGGGCCTGTGCTTGGAGAGAGACAGTGTGTCGTTGGAGGGAGTTTTTCCTGTTTTTGCTGCCACGGCCTGTTGGGGCCCCCCTTCGTGCGTGTGGCTGCGGGAGGGAGCAGCGCCTCGTCTTGGGATTGCATGTTGGCTTTTTGAGAAAAAAGGGTGGGGGGTGTCAGCATGCTCTCGTCTAACTGAGAAACAGTGACGTGGCAAGCCAAGATTCAAGAGAGGTTCAGAAAATGACCTAGTAGCCTAAATAGCGTTCTTTTCTTTGGGGGAGGTTTTCTCGGCGCACACGTGTTTTCAAAGCTGCTAGAATAATGGAATAATTCAGCACCTGGGGCTGGTGGCTGGTTTCTTGCAAGTTGGCAGGAGTAAGAGAGTGGGGGAGGGATGGTTGGCAAGGTGGGGAGGGGCAGTATGAAATTGTGTTCTATTTCTGGGATCCTTTTGGGTCATTTCTCTGCAGGGCAACTGGAACATTCAGAAATGCCTTGTTGGTAAAGGGGGAGGGGGCCTGGCCTTCCAAATGCTGTGGAGTGAGCAGGGAGCTCACCCCATCCCTCTTTGCCGTCCCTCACCGAGCTCTGTCTTGCCACTTCCCATTTGCTCTGCTCCGGGGTCTGTTTCTTGCCCTGTTGGATGAACTTACCCTCTGCTCTCGTCTCGTTCTGTTTCCTCCACTTCCTTTTTGGCCCTTTTAACCTGGCATCATTTGAGCTGTTTGTCCCACTTCATCCACCTTGAAAAATCTTTGAAACATTGTGCAGAAATATGCCACGTTCCTGTGCCCCTAGAGGGTGAGATAGGCATAAACCCTTCTGTTTCATCGTTTGGAAAAACTGTCGTAGGCTTTTCATCCCACAGTGGAGTTTCAGTGTATGTTAAGCAAGCACTTAAAAATAACTTTTAAATTGAGTATCATTGTTTGTAATAGTCTTGAAATTGATTTAGAGTTGCAGAGCCACTGCACCCGTCGCTCTGCCGGTAAGTAAAGTTCAAGGCTGAGTGACATCAGATATGGTCTTCGTGTTCCTGAACCTCTGGTTGGAAGGAGACTTTAGCCTATACACGTCTATAAACAATCGGGAAATGTCTGTGCTGTTACCGAGAGGGGAAAGTCTCAAGACTTCCTCAAGCATTATTGCAACAGGGCCTCCTCCCTTGACTGAGTGCTCAGTGTGTGGCTTGATGGGGGGGGAGGGGGGGAGGGATGAGGGGAGAAAGGGGAGAAGGGGAGAAGGCCAGCTTGGGGCGCCAGGGTAGGATTTCCGGTGGGACTAAGAAGGTTATTCTCAGTCCTGCTTCATGAGTTGCATCATTCTTGACTGCAGTCATTCACTGTATCACTGTATTCCCGGTCATCATCGATTGGCTCGAGCGGGCACCAGTAACATCTCCATATGTCCTGTCTCATGCTAGTAGAGCCCAAGGGCACCTGCTTGCTCCAGGAACATAAAGAGCCTCAAACATTCCTCAAGTCATGGGAATGAGGTCTATAATTGTTACTGGTATTTGGCATATCAAATATGACACGGGTAGCTTGCCAGGCTCTGCCGTGCAGGTAGCATACTCTTGTAGTCATCTCTAAATCCAGCATTTATTGATGAACTGCACCACTTGGGGCCGCCCGTGAGCCAGGCTGTGATAGGCTGGTCTGCTGGGTGGAGTGACTGATGGGGGAAGTCCAGATGTGGATAATGGAGGCCCTCATGGAGTGGGGGTCATCTGGCTTGTTGCAAGGCTCTTCTGGCGGGGGTGGGCCAGGGCTAGAACCAGCCATCCCTCCTGGGCGCCTTGTGAGCGGCTGGGCACAGGGAGAGCCAGTAGCAGATCAACTGCAGTCATTAATGAGATGTAAATATATACCAGTGTTCTGCTAATTGTGGGAAATGGTAATGTCAGACTAGAACTCAGCATTGAATATACACAGAGACTTACATGATAAACCCTAAATGTCTGTAGGACAAGCCACAATGTGTAAAAGAAGAGAGAGAAAGATGCAGAGACAGAGAGAAGAGGGGAAAGAGAAAAAGTGCCTGTTATAGAGGCAGACTGGGGGTGGTGGGAGGGAATGTGGGGACAGTGGTGGTGGGAAATGGGCACTGGTGGAGGGACAGGTGCTGGACACTGTATGACTGAGACCCAATTATGAACATCTTTGTAATTGTTTATCTCATGGTGGTATAAAAATAATTAAAAAAATACCAAAAAAATTGCATCATTCTTTTGGGAGCAAGGAGAGACGGGCGCTTTTCAGTTTAGATGGAGGATCTTGGAAGATTCATTTTGCCTGAAGACCCAGGGGTTGTGTAGAATGGGGCTGGAGTAGACACAGGAACGAGGTTGATTTCTGAGGCTGGAGTTGAAGTTCGAGCGGCAGTGAAAAGGGAGAGACGTGGATGGCTCAAGAGGTTCTGTTGGAGGCGTTTGGTGAGGCGCTGTGCGGCGGAGGGGATGTTTTCTGGATTGCTAAGGTGGCCAGAAGGTTGAGCCTCTCACTAAGGGAGGAAATGCTGGAGAAGCAGCAGGGATTTGCAAGGGATGAGGGCATCAGAGAAGCCAGCGGGACATCCAGGTGGAAGTGTTGACTAAGCGCAGAGCTCTAGAGACATATTTACGAGTGTTTGTTTTCGGGAGTAGCGGAAGCAGAGCCGGTGGGGGAGGAATGGAGGAAGTTCCCCCAAACTGTGGGGAGAGGACAGGGAATGAAAGCAGGAGAGACTGTGGGGTCCCCCCTCGCCATGCACAGTGGGCGCAGTAGCTGCTCCTCTGCTGGGGTCTCCCCCCCCCCTCATTCCGCCTCTGGGAGATTGCATCTGAACAACCGCAGGTGGGAAATTCCATCGCATAGTTATGTGATGTCTGCAGGAGTCCTGAACATTTTCTCTTGCCCCTATTCCCCGAGCATTAGAGTTTACCACGTCGCCTGTGCATTATTTTAGCTATTACAGGTGATCCAGAGACGACGTGGGTAACAGGCTTATGTAGAAGGCACCTGTGGATTGTAGTGTGCGTGAGGGACCTGGGTGACACTTGTCACTCACTGAGAGACTGACACGGGAAAGGAGGTCTGCAGAATTAACCTTCCCTCTCAAGTTTGTAATTTTATTCAAGTTTGCATTTTAGAGGTGATTTTCTTGGGAGTAAAAGTTGTCAATGCAGAGAGTGATGGTGGAGATGAAGTGTCCAGGAGGAGCCCAGGAGATCTTGGGGCGCTCTTTGACCAGCTGTGAGGGAAGGAGTGTCTTGAGGATTTAGGACAGCCTCATGCAACAAAGAGCCCAGCCCTTTATTATAGTCATCGTGTTCCCAGGATGAGCTGTATAATTCAAGCAGTGCTTGAGTCTTGACAGGTTGGGTGTCGCGCCAGCTGACTCAGTTGCTGGGAGAGCGTTATGACACCGATGTTCCGCCTGTTTGTCTGCATAAACTGCATGTGGGCGAGTAACCAGTGGTCCTGGCCAGTTAGATGAGGGGTCCAAAAACCCATCTGAAAAAGAAGGGGGTCCCTGAGACTGTGCTAGCAGCCCCGTAGTCAGGAGTCATGGCCGGCTGGTATCAGCTAAAGAGCTTGGATTTTGGAAGGTAAAGATGAGACAATGGCTTTTGCTAAACTGTCTTTTTGAAGTTTTTCTCTCTCTCTCTCTCTCCTCCTCTCTCTCTCCTTCCCTTCTCTCTCTCCCTCTCTCTCTCTCCCTCCCTCCTCTCTCTTTCTCCCTCCCCCCCCCCTCCCTCTCTCTCTCTCTCTCTCTCTCTCTCTCTCTCGTATCTTCCCAGGGAAAAGAGATTTCTTTCCCTGCCTGGTACAGAAAAGAACAGTTACCCTATTGTTCCCTGACTTTAAAGCTTGGCTACTCCACTTCCAACCACAGGCAAGCAAAGAAGCAAAGGAGTGTAGTTAAGAGTGTGTGTGTGTGTGTGTGTGTGTGTGTACACACATGCTTGCTCCACCCATGCAAGCCTTTTCTTACTATTATATGAAAATGAGGCAGAGTATAAAGTAGTAGGAAATATTCCTAATAGGAAATATGCTCTGTTGCTTCTCCTAGTAGGAACGGTGTAGGAAATACCCCGTATTTGAAGTAATAGGGCATAATTGCCGACCAGAACCAGGTAGATAATGTGAAGCCCTTCGCTTTACGCGGAGGTTAGTCCGGTAGTTGGCAGAGGTGGAACCAGCTGTTCTGAGGAAAGAGCTTGCCTTTGCCCAGAGGCTTTGGGGTTGTGAAATAGGATCCCTGTGTCTGCAGTTTGGTTCTCCCCTCCCTGCGGCCCGACACACCTATGCGCACCTGTTGTCAATATCTTGCAACATAATGGGCTGCCTCAGAATCCAGGCCTGTACTCTTGTCCTCTGGCAGGGTGGAACCTTCTTTTTTCTATTTTGCTTTTTTGGGTCTCACCCAGCAATGCTCAGGGATTACTCCTGGCTTGCTCAGGAATTACTCCTGGCGGTGCTTGGGGAACCATGTGGGATGCCGGGATTGAACCCGGGTCGACTGGGTGCAAGGCAAAGCGCCCTACCCGCTGTGCTGTCACTCCCGACTCCCACAGGGTGGAACATTCTGATCCTTAAAATAAGATCAGCCCACCCTGCAGACAGCTTCCTAAGCCCTCCTTTTCTTCTGACATGGCCGGGAGGTGGCCCTGCACTCAAGCACTGGCCTGTTGTAGGAAGGCGGAGGTGTCTCTGCCTGGTGCTGGGGGCCTACTCACAGCTCAGGGCTTGGAGGTCACTCCTGGGGGTGCTCAGGAGACCATGTGGTGCCAGGGATCAAGCATGACCCTCCTACGTGCACTGTGTGTGCCCTGCTAAACAGAGGCCCGTGCCACACCGCATTTTTAAAAAATGTTTTATTATACCACTGTGAGACATACAATTACAAAGGTGTTCATAATTGGTTCTTGGTAATACAGTATTCCAGCACCCATCCCTCCACCAGTGCCCCCATTCCCACCACCAATGTACCCCCCCCCCCCCGCCCCCCCAGGCTGCCTCAATAGCAGGTAGCCACGTTTCCTCTCTCTCTCTTGTCTCTCTCTCTCTCTCTCTCTCTCTCTCTGCATCTCTCTCCCTCTTCTTTTATACATTGTGGCTAGTCCTGCAGATATTTAGAGTTTATCACTTAAGTCTCTTTGTGTATATTCAATGGTGAGTTTTAATCTGCCATTACCATTTCCCACACTTAGTAAAACACTGGTATCTATTTATATCCTATTAATGAATGCAGTCATTCTATATCTGTCCTTTTCCTTCTGACTAATTTCACTCAGCATGATAGTCTCCATGTCCATCCATTTGCAGGTAAATTTCATAATTTCGTCTTTTCTGACAGCTGCATAGTATTCCATAGTGTATATGAACCACAGTTTCTTTAGCCAGTCCTCTGTTCTTGAGTATTGAGGTTGTTTCAGATTCTAGCTATTGTGAATAGCTCAGAGATGAATAAAGAAGTACAGATAGTGTTTCTGCTATGTTTTGGAGTCTCGGGCATATTCCCAGGAGTGCTATTGCTGGATCAAATGGGAGCTCAATATCTAGTTTTCGGAGGAATGCCCATATTGTTTTCCAAAAGGGCTGGACCAGTCGGCACTCCCACCAACAGTGGATCAGAGTCCCTTTTTTCCCCACATCCACGCCAGCACTGGTTGTTCTTGCTGTTTTGGATGTGTGCCAGTCTCTGTGGTGTGAGATGGTACCTCATTGTTGTTTTGATTTGCATCTCCCTGATGATTAAAGATGAAGAGCACTTTTTCATATGCCTTTTGGCCATTCGAATTTCTTCTTTTTGGAAGCTTCTGTTCA